>CM067343.1:31010028-31032528 GCA_034190875.2 Urechis unicinctus
GCTGAAGTACGCATAACGATTGCTGTCGCATTAGATTAAATCTTCTGGATTTCGAAGAGTTGTTGGTCGTCATACTGCTACCGCAATCATTAGCATCATGTTAGCGCATATAAAGATTACTTTGTAAGTAGTGAGGGATTTTAGAATAATCAGATTCAATGATTCATCTTATGGCTGTTATTCATCATAGCACCTTAAAGTATGGCTTACACTTCTCTATTAAAACTGCAAAAGTTATTCTACTATCGGGATACATAATGCCGCACAAAAGAGTGCAAAATGCTGCGGACAATTCTGCTTCAGAGATTTAAACCACAATATCCTGCTGGAAGCTTTCTCGATCCCTATCATGGTTTGTCAATATGTACGGTTCGTCGACGTTAGTCTTTCTATATTATAATATATTCGTTTGCTGAGATAGAGTTTTGACAGCCCGCCAATCATCCTGTAAACGGAATGCCAAGATAGAGGGAATTAATTGCTTCAATTTGATATCAAGGTTATGGGCCTATCTATTTTTCAATTGGCAACCGCAGCTACTGCAGTGGCGTATGTTGTCGGTATTAGACTCTCGTCATTCCTTGCTTTTGAATTAAATAGTTTATGGTACCATTGTGCCCTCCTACTTTGCATGCGACGTTCACCAATCACGAGACAATTTCCATGGACTATTGTCGACCCGTATAGAAGCCATCAAATCAATAGATGGTGCAAGTTGATTTATTTGGTTTTGATGTAAAACTTCGATTCGTCGGTGTCGAAAGGTTTCTCTAGTGAATCACTTCTAATCCTTGATGTAAGTGAAGTAAGAAAAACGAAATGAACCACTCGAGCTTTTTTCAGTTTCTTAGCCACATGCTGACATTAGTATGGTACGGTCGAGAATGACTCATTAAGTTTTGTTGGGGCCAACTCTGCTCAAATGTGTTATGGCTGCAATCTCAATCATTATAATATATATTTATAATGGCATTGATCCTGACATATGTTTCTGTGCTACCACGAGCAATGGCATAGTAGTGCTAGAGACCGGTTTAATGAATGACATCATATCCCAAAATATCAGGAAGATATGCCCATTTAATCGGTTATGTCAGTCTCATGATTTTCTGTCTGTTACCTACTTTGTGCACGAAATGGTTATCAGACAATGATCGGGTATTATAAGTACTTACACATTGGTGGAACATAACACATGACTAGACAGGACGGGGCCACATCCGTGGCTCATTCTTGTTTTCTTTAAGGCATTTAAAATGCGTTTAAACGAAATATGCGACTATTGATGAATAACGGTTTCTGCTTATTTAGTATCCACTGAGGGACAGAAGAGAGTAGCAAATGTGCATACCTCTTACTTGCATTTCTATTTATCTAAAACCGATTTAGTGGCCTATTCTTACAATGATCAAATATGACCAGGTCATTTGACCTAGTGTCTAATCATTAGCATACCCTTGTAAGCAAGATCTGACGCTGTTTTCGAGCCTCGATGTCAATGAATTATCGATGATTTGTTGTATCCAATGCATGAAGTAAGACCCTGATCGAGGCCATTCTCATGATCTTCCAATAAGCTTCGTGTGCTCTGTTTGATACTTAAGGCGTTACAGATAAAGACAGCACCTCAAGCGAACGTCTATGATTTCAGAAGAAACTCCTGTGTGAATGATAAGTAGATCAGCCAGCGCTCCGACACGAAAAAAGAAAAAAGTCGAATTACATTACTCAATGATCTGGAATGTCCTATCATTGCCTGAGCGTTCGTAGCAGAGTCTTATGGGTCGGCAAAGGACTAGAGAGATTAGCGAAAACCCTCGGCAGTGGGTACATCGGGCAAAATAAAATCACGGCACAATGGTTATTCGTATATCTGTTACAATTAGCCCTGGCGCACAAGCCTTGAGTACACATTCATTATATGCAAACACACCGCACGAGACTGAGGCCTATATATATATATATATATATATATATAGATATATATATAGATATATATATAGAGATATATATAGATATAGAGAGAGATATATCTAGAGAGAGAGATAGAGAGAGAGAGGAGAGAGAGAGAGATAGATAGAGAGAGAGAGAGAGATCTAGAGAGAGAGAGAGAGAGAGAGAGATCTATCTCTATCTCTAGAGAGAGAGAGAGAGAGATATCTATCTCTATCTCTCTCTCTCTCTCTCTATATATATAGATATATCTAATATATCTATCTCTCTAGATATATATATATATACTCTCTGTATATCTATATATATATATGTCTATGTATATCTATCTCTCTCTATCTATATCTCTATCTATCTATCTATATATATCTATATATATCTATATCTCTGTATATCTATATATGTATATGTATATATAAATGTATATATATGTTGATCTGGGCATGTCTTCTTTGCGCATAATTGATGTGTACGGTCCGATATTTGATCTGTTAGTGTCGTGATGCCGTGATATGTTAGATATATCATATATCTTTCGAAGGCTGACATGCACTCTGAATTGCATGATAACATTCTGATATTTAAATATTGTAGTCCATATCGATGACGTCGATAGCGGTGTTATGTGTCTGGTTTATCAGCTTATTGTCGCAGGCAAAATATAAGACTTAGTAGCTTTCATAATTTTGTGTCTGTGTTACCATTTTCCTAAAGGTCGTAATGCCATAAATATGTGATTTGATAATCCCATATGGTTTGCCCTGGCGTGCGTCTTAATAATAGTAGTGGGTTAGGTATACCAGCTAAACATGAACTGAATGCAGAATTGATTACTCCTGACCCAACATGTTCAGATAATCCATAAATAATCCTCATTGGTGAAGAGATATCGATTTATTCTACAAAACAAATAATGCACTACAATATAGACAGGAGCGTTACCCAGTAGAGATAAAACTCATAGTAGCGTCTCAGACTGGTAGAAACCAGCATAAGCAACGTTTATAAGAGAAAAATAAAAAAAGTGAGTAATAACCCAGTGTCAGATAAGCTGCCCTTAACAGCTATCGCATACGGTGGCAATGCATGGATGTGTGTTCAGAGGTTGAGTGAATAATAGGGATCAATCAGTAATATTTCCAGATAAATCCTTCATCATGTTACTCGGCCACAACTCAGCTACACCTTTTCCAATGTAATCAAATGAATGGTTCACAGAACATTTAAATACATTTGCTATATTAGCAGTTGTACTTTTCTAACTTCTGACCTGTCATGTTACAGCGGCATTATTGTGCATCACTGTCTGCAATACACAAAGGACCCTATCACCATCGATTGCGACCAATTCCGTACAAAAGCACCCTCAACACTCAATTACATGAAATATGCTTTACGATTGATATCCTATCATTCTCTTACCCGTGGTCTTTAATAGAAGCATCCATGTACATATTCAGGGCAAAGCATGTGTGATATGAGCGTTCATTCGCGAATCAATGTGCAACAATGCGCATAATGCAGTGCTTATGAAACATTATCTGCTATTCGTGCCCGACGTGTCAAGTTCTGATAATAACACTCAAATTAAATATATCGATTAAGTCGAGCTGGATAATGGTTTAATTCGACTTAAAATAAATAATAAATCTTTGAGGTACATCCAGACTTCCTGACAACATCAAGACTCTTGGGTGGCCTAAAAGGCGTCGCCATATTGATTGTGGCCTGAATAGTTGAATATAAATGAAATGGATGAGAGGCAGTGTCTGCATCAATTTTCATGACTTGAATTAATAAATACCACACCCTTTCAGAAAATTCAGGAATGATCCGGAATTTTTGATAGAAATGCCAGGAACGAATGTTCTCAAAATAGTTAGGCATGATTGACTTACTGGCATGCGTTATACTGACAATGAATTCAATGCTACCAACAAAGTTCATATCAAGCTGCAAGTCGATAGACATCGTCATTATGTCGTATTATAAAACACCTATTATCACATCATGACTCTATGTTTTGAAAAGAATGTACCTTACAATTAGTCCTAAAGCACTAGGTACAAGGGCCCCTTACAAACTAGCCGTGATGCACTGACAAACCTTTAGTAGCCCCGTCGTAGGAGTGATTACACAACTACTAACAGTCGGAATTCATCGAATTGAATCTTGATTTATATAGTTTATGTAAAGACACCTAAGGTTGTGACGTTGCACTACCCGCTTCAGGGTCCTGCTTACTTAATGCTATTTTTCGTCCTTTTTATGGCTTTACTTGGCTCACGCTATGTAATCAGTTTGACATAAGGACAATTAATTGACTAAGTAGCACAATTCAACGTTACAATTGGACGTGAATGGTGTCTTTTGCAAAATCGTTGCAAACAAGGTCGATACATTCTTGTGTTCCTATTGTTTGATCATTTCTGCTGATTGTGCAGTTACGTGTTATGCAGCCCGTTGTCAACGCATTATTTTCAACCCAAATAGTCCGTGAAATAATAAATAAGAATCGTTTGGCTTTTTCCAATCATACCATTCATATTAACCCCATATACATATGACAGTGAATCAAATTCTATCCTTATACAATCTAAAACACAATTTGCAATTTAATATAGCCAAAATATAACTCCGACTTGATGCACCACCGTAGGCTGTTCAGATGGTTCCAGGGATGCTTAATGTCAGTGTTAAATGCCAGCTAAAATATGTGAACAAAACGCAAATATATTCTCATTGTTAAAAGGCAGTGTAACTGCATTATTGTTGTAATTAACACGCAATGTATAAGCTACATCGTTATTGATAAAATATTTATTTCATTTCAAGCTGCTTGGTGAATTATTTGACAAAGATAGATAAATATATAGACAATACCTCTTCTCAATATATATTGAACGCGAAATAGGAGGATTTAATTGCAAATGTATAGCACTTCGCATCGTATAACGGTATTGTCATTCTCAAACATCTTAACAATCATATCAAATGTCTGTTTATGCACAATTCAACATGAAGCTTTGCTCGTTTATAGTTTGTGGAAACGTCATTGAAGTTATTAATCAGCTAATGGGAATGACTATCTGTTGAATGCAGCTCTGTTAAAGTGCATATCGCACTGAATATCCCCAATATTTGATTCAACTTATTGGGAAGAGCGGACCGTAGGAGCGTAAGAGATCCGTCGTTCCGGAATTCGAGTCCGTGTAAGCTACACATTATTGCAGCACGCTGAATGTTTTACAACCAAACAATCTCATATAACGTATTCAGCTTGATATTGTTTATATTGTTATCTTGGCAGCTAGGATCTCTCTAGAGCCTCATTAACTCTCACCCATGTCATGTCTTAAATATACATTAAAGCTAACGTAGCGCTCCGTAGTCCGTTGCAGATAGTTGATGACTGTGCACCATATACAGCGTGCGTATGGTGCTGGGTTGTGACAATATGATCGGTAGATTAATAATTTATTCTGGTAAATGTTCAAACCTGTTGGTGGAAAGCGGAATTACATCTTCAGTGCAAAAGAGTTTGTGTGTAAGAGGAAGAGTGAGAGGGAGAGAGAGGGAGAAAGAGAGAGAGACAGGCCG
Organism: Urechis unicinctus; assembly: GCA_034190875.2. NCBI lineage: Eukaryota > Metazoa > Annelida > Polychaeta > Xenopneusta > Urechidae > Urechis > Urechis unicinctus. The sequence continues at coordinate 31,015,582 of CM067343.1, forward strand.
AGAGAGACTGAGAGAGATAGACCGAGAGAGACCGGAATAGAGAAGGGGAAAGAGGGGGAGACAAAGTGAGCGAATGAGAGAGATAAAGAGAGATATTCAGCGAGAGAGAGAGAGCGATAAAAGTAGGAAGCAATGACAGAAATAGACAGCGAAAGAGCGAGAGAGATAGACAGAGAAAAAGATGACCAGAGAGAGGAAGGGAGGGAGGGAGGGAGGGAGGGAGGGAGGGAGGGAGGGAGGGAGGGAGGGAGGGAGGGGAGGGAGGGAGGGAGGGAGGGAGGGGAGGGAGGGAGGGAGGGAGGAGGGAGGGAGGGAGGGGGAGGGAGGGGGGGAGGGAGGGAGGGAGGGAGGGAGGGAGGGAGGGAGGGAGGGAGGGAGGGAGGGAGAAAGGGAGATAGCGAAGGACATATTTACGCTAGATGGTCTGATTATTAATCCAAAGTGCGTGTTTTAATGTACAACTATGATAATATATATAACTTGTATTTAAAATGATAACATTCCTTCGCCTGATGTCGGAATCCACTACCACAGTTTGTTGACATAGACCGCGAGTCGTTGTGAGATGCTGCTTTCTTTTTACCTTGCACAGTATATGTTATATGCGCATATAGTCCATTAATACAGAATGTGATGTGCATTTCACGGCAATATTCGACTGTCTCGCGTCATATTGTTAAGCAGATTTTCCGAAATGCAAGCACGTCTGCTGGAAAGCATGCGGAAGTCATTATTGGGGTTAAAAACAGGCCGATTGATGCTTGCTGCATATTAAAGGGATAGTTAATGGCACTTCATGTAAGGTTAAAAATCTTTCTGTGAACGGGCCCTTCCCTATTGTTCCATTATTGTGTATCTGCATCGTGTTTTGAATACTTATCAACGCCAAAATGCAGGTACACTTTCGCAAAATATACACATTACTCAGTTTCCCTTAAAACGAGTACACCTTGCCTAGATATTAAATAGAATAATGTTACTGAATGTTGCAGCCATTGCGCAGCACTCTTGGGTGATCGTTGAAATTGACGGCATGGTTATTCTCTAGATGGGTTCCGGTGCTACATTAATTCAATACGATAGTCCTTAAGTCAATGCTATTCAGCGCTAATTAGTATTTAAAGCAGCATTTACTGGCGAGGCGGTTTTTTTTGCACTGAAATTAAGTCCGATAATTTATGATCCCTTCGATCATTCGTTATGCTTATGTTACTTAGTGAATGTGCAGCAAGACGATCAAACCTTAGTAATAGGCTTTCCCATGGACACATTGGTAGTAAAAAGTACCTTTACGGAGAAGGCATGAAAGCACGCACCAACACTGCTGCATACCAGATATATAATGAGGAGGGAGGCAGATTCTATCGACTTTACGCTACTACATTTTACTAACTGCCACGGATAAAAGGATCCTGCAACCTACATAAACTGACCACGACAGGCATCACGGATAACTATATTTCCCTTGTTGAGCTACAAAGGTTATTGGGGTTTACATTCTGCCGCTGTCAGTGATAGTGATGGTCATTGGAACTCCCTTTGTCTGCTTTTATCACTATCTCGGGAAGATGGCGGTGCAAATGGAAACAAACTATAACATCATAAAGGCAAATAATTTTTGTGGCATATAACAACCTCAATTCGGCCTTTTAAATTGACATTTAGCCAATCTTGCTGACGCCGAGTTAACTGTTATTACGTTAGGTCTTATCAGTTTAGCGGGTGTATGTTGCAAGACTTATGTGTTTGTAGCAATTAATGTTAGTAGCAATTCTTTTTCGAATGCCGTGATGTACTGACAAATTCTCCGACGCCGTAATTATAAACTTATTTCTAACAAACTGCCGCAAAATGTATACAAAATCTTTTAGCAAACTCATTATTATTGTTTGATATTTGGGAAAAATAATAATGTTGGGTTTTAAGGTGATATCGCGACGATAATGTATGAGGATTATTGCGATGATTGGAACTCTCTTTAAGAGCCAGTGCCCACTTGGCACAAACACGTTACCCAGACCAGAACGCAAAACTCACGCCCACGGCGGAGAAAGGTCCAGCACGGTACAATTGAACTACTGCGTCTGGTCCATCCCCTTTCAGTGATGGGACCGCCATGTTACGTGATCATCCGAGCCCCGATGAACCAGTCAGGTTTTCACACCTTTGTATCGAATCCACATCCTGAGTGTCAGAAGGCGACGCAGTTTACCGCTACGCCACTGGAACCCTCTGATATTTTGTGTATTGGTTGTGTTGACCAGTGATTAAGGGATGCTTTATTAGAAATAAACAAAAATCCAATAATTAAATGTTGAAGTTGCGATGAGACTAGTGCTGGGCTGTTGTCATAGTACATTCAAAAATGCAATTAAAACATCACAGATGCGAGCACGAAGTTGCATAATTGACCTTTTGTTCCCGCCAAGTGACAAACCAATGAGAGTTTGGAACACTCGTTCAAAACAATCGACCACCGGTTTTGAAACATGCAAACGCTGTAAGCCGCGGATAATTATCACCCGTAATATTTTCGTGCGCAGGGTAATCATAAAGCTTCACAATGTTTAAGCGGTGTGCATGGGGTACATGCAATAGTAACGGTCGGCCTAACATTAAACGAAACGAAGCTATTTGTCGTTCGAGTGGATGAAATGATGCGGCCGCCAAAACACACGGAATTGATTATGGAAAGAGGAGGAAGACACAGCAAGATTGTTGGTATGCTCTGAGGTGGAATTACCTATAAGATTATCGGCAATTATTTTTGCTCATCCCATTGGGGAAACGTGTCGATTAGCGATGGTATTAATAGTATTTGGTTAAAGGTTGGGAGCCCATGATAAAATTAGTAACTTAGCATGTTTCCAGGTTACGGCTAATATTGTATCAGAAGAGTGTAGGGGTTGAAAAAGCAAAGCGTGATAAATTGGATGTATATTTTCAAATAACATGCCTCAAATGCTCAAAAGGAATATACTGCTTGTGAAGGAGGGGCCTCTGTGTTTCGTACATTGACATCACCTCAGATAGAATCCTTGGATAAGGCATTCGAAGCGTTCGAGCAGTGAAGCTCATTGTTACAAGATGGTAAACTGCAATAGTTAAAAAATGTTTTAGATACATTTTTCGCATCATACATGCAATTAACACTCTGCCCGATTTTTTTTGTCATGAGGTAAATAACATTAATGAGGCTACCTTTCGATAATTTTAAGATAGGAATATTCGGAAAATATAGATTAACCTGGCTCTACGACAGGCTTTTCCCCCAAATATGAAGTATCTTCTGACTGTTCATGATGACGTCGAAAATTTCCTATCAGATTATGGACCATACTATCTGTCATTGGCTACCCTAGCTACTGCATGGCGTTTTTTGTTGGAATTCGGTTGTAGTTTATCGCCATTGCTGGCTTTGGCCGCGAATGATTGATGGTAAAATTTCCACTGTTAATGCAATAAAGCAACTTTTGACACTGATAATTGTCGAATCGTGTATCAGCCATTAGTCAATGGATCGTGCTAATGTTGATATGTGTCGAAAAGACTATTCAGTGTATCACTCTGATCCCTCAATGAAATAAACCACTCGTGTTTTACTCAGGCTCTCAGTTACACGTTGACATCAGTCGGAGCCCAAAGACAAATCAATGTCAATACATTGGAAAGGTTTATTTGCTTCGTGAATAAGCGTTATGAATAATGGCTTTGTATTTCACCCAAGTAGACGCAAGATTCCGAACCCAAATCGCCTGAAACAACTGCACGATAATACATACCAGGGATTATCCGTCAAAGCTTCAACATCAAAGTCAATAATTGTTTTTTCGTATTTATAGTGACAGTGATACAAACCTATGGGTCTGTGGTTCCGAAAGCAATCTCATGGCAATAATAGGGACAGGGATAGCGTTATACCATATATACCATATATACTAATATTTGAATAGCTAATTCTTGGCCTAGCTGCCTTATATGGCAGATATAGATAGCGATATAAATATTTTTTCGTCTATTATGTATCTAGCAAAGCATTACAACCATCGTGCACCATATGTTGACCCTAAACCACCATTCCAATAGATATTATTTTATGCGACATGCATTGATGACGAAGTCCTCTCTTATCTAGCAAACGTTATTCTTCTCCTTTGTATCTTTATGCAAGCTGTTATTTAAACATTTGTCTAAACAGTTTTAGTATGATAGAAATGCATGATGTTGTTATAATCTGTCAATAATGATCATTGTTGACAAAATTACAAACATCCGTACATCTAACTTGCTAAATAGCAAAATCTAATGGCATGCTATCTTTCCTTCCAGTATTAGTGGCAAAATAAATCTGTAACCATGCATTTTGTGAGCGGCAAAAATATGTAACACTTTGAAGCCACTGCAGGCTCTTGATGTATTGTAGGGTTAAAATATATAGTATGCATATGAAGTATGGAAGGTATATGATGTATTGTGGGTATATAATACATTGTAGGCATATGCTGTGCAATTAACGTGAACGGGTGTCTTTTGTCTAGGATTCATGACTAGATTTACGAGAACAAAATATATGTAAAATATAATGCAACGACAGTATCTACACATTGACTCAGAGAACGGCAAATTGAATCACTCTGCAGCTGGTCTAAACGTTCATTTTTCTCATCTGCGCTGATTGTCGCGGACAAAATGAACACTTCTAAATGCAAGCATTATTTTTTGTTGGGTCATGCATTTTCATATAGGTCGTAATCAAATGAATATATCATTTGATAATCCCTAAGTATTTTGTCTAGCATGCTTAAACCATGTGACTAGATTCTTAGTTTATTGAATTACTGCATCTTTAGACCTAAGCCTGGTTCTGGATTAGGCACCGTTGATCCTCGGTGACGATGTGAGATTTCATTCATCTTCTGAACGTCATTATTACAAATAATTTCTATATAGCTATGTATAATAGAGCGTTAGTAAATACGAGCATGAATCCATGGGTGACTTGAATTAGCTATAAATATATCATATAGATTAAATTATACACTGCACTACGAATATGAGCTGCTAAGTCTGGTCAGAGCTAGTCTAAGCAGTGTTGGTAAAAAAACCCAATAAAAACCTTTGTATCAGCAAATTATTATAATACTCCTCACATGTAACTAATCGTCAGCGAATGTATATCTTTTGTGTGTTGCACGCCTTATCTGGAGTCATTTAAGGCTGGTAACAGCATGTTACACATGCACGTATAGTACACAATGAAGCAGGCAACTATATGTAGCCTACCCTCGTGTGTTATCAAACAAACCCAGACTAACACATGCATAAACATTTCTCGAGATAGGCCATATACTCTGTATTAGGTTGTTTGGTCTTCTGACGCTTTCTCAGACACTTGCTTATTGTGGTACAGCAAATGCTCGAGATTTGTATATGTACGGTCGTTAACGCCCTTCTATAAGTGCAGAGAACCACACCATTATATAGTTAAACAGTTCTATTGAATTAGATATTGTCAGGCATGTACTACTAGTGATCATAACGTCCGTTAAAAAGATATGTAAATAGAAGCCGTACTGAACTAAGTCGTGCCATAGCAGACCAACGAGATGCATGTTTGAGAATGTGTAATAAAATCATGTACGGTTAGCTGCCCTAAGCGAATATCACATGAAGTAACAACGCATTAATTTGTATTAGTCGTATGAGTATCAATTAAGATCTATAAGACACAGAAATCCAAAATAAAAATAAATCTTTTACGCGGTCTTATGGTTTTGTTTAGGAATGGTACACATGAGACTTGATCACGTTCGCGGAATAATGTCCGATACATTTGACACAGTGTGTGACTTACAATGACGCGCATTTTTCTGTGCTGCTTAGTCGGTATTTTGAATTAAGTCAAGTTATACCGCTACATTCATACAGAGATACATAACAGGGCTAAATGCAGTATTCGTATTCTTTCATTCACGTTTGAACACTCGACAATATAGCTGTTTTGCGGCATGTGGTGTAAAAAAATTCAATATGCCAAGAAATGCAAGCCTTAAGAGCAACACCCAATCGATTCATTATAGTGACGCGACTTCATGGTGATATTCTATCTCTAACATTTGAAAACGGGACACTTGTGGGACCTCAGTGATGTTCACTTGGCAACTGAGCTGCTTATATATACTCCACTTAAATAATTAAATTAGATTGCTCGATAGTCAGCTGCGCCTATCTAAATACAAAAGCTGAGCCAGTATTATGCATTACTGTCTGTAATTGTGCATAAAATCCACTTGGAATCACTAAGAATCAACTAAATTGTGGCTGGTAATATAAACCAACAGCACCTTGCTAACTCAGTTATAAGGCAAATACCGCAGCGAGAAAGCAGATTCATTAGCATGTTTGTCAATTGGTATTCATGAAACGACGGTGATTCCCTGACTAGCGCGTCAAACACGCGTCCATACCCACAGCTTTCTTTATTGTTATTATAAATCATGAATATGTGGTTATCGAAAATGTTTGAGTAATAGATTGATCCAGCCAGATATACTGTTTGATATGGTTCATCGATGCATATTGAGTATATATTCAGCAATTATCCTAACATTATGAGAATATGCTTTGCAAACGTGTATCAGATTAGGAAATCAGTAACGGTTCGATAAGCAAAAGGGTCTGAATACTGGCCACGTCGGCACCAAGTCTGTATATTGTCTAGACTTCCAGTCGCATATTAGTCATCGGCAGATATTGAGCCTCGACTGTAAGGAGTTACTGAATTATTTACATTCATGCGTAGCTGTTCATTCTGCCTGTGATTTCAATATTACCAGTTTATAGGTTTCATAATGGCACTTTATATACACACATGTGCCCTGTAGACATCGTTGACTGATTGCCGTCTGGTTGTATGTATCGTTGATGCACAAGTAATTAATGCAATCGAAATAATCGACTATTGAGCCAGCCATGTGGTACCCATGAACGTCAACTTGTTCCATATTTGAGTGAATAGGCAATAAAGTTTCAACGTTTAATTTTATAGATGGTACCTCAAATTTATTTATTTTTGATATATCATGCGTAAAAATGATCGAGGCATGAAGTGCAGATGTGAACCATCATTTGAGATTTTAGAGTGGTTCGAGTTCTCTAATGCGACCGACGTTATACGGCGTTTCTCTCAATAATAAGTAACAATAATACAACATATGTTGCGTTAGTGCTTTTCGCTTTACCAGCATTCCGGTTCAATGCATGCTTATTATATCTAAATATCAACAATCCTTCAAAGCATCACCGCCACTGTTGTAAGCAGGCATGAACGGGCTGGTGCCAGGGCTTGGTTGGATGTAAGAGAAATGTGCAGGAATATTAGTCATAGATTATTGTCTATCACTATGATATGGTTTATATTAAATTAAAACTTTAGTCTATGACGCCGTAGATAAAATTAGCAATATCCCATCGAAACTTCAAATCTACCAGCTAGATGACCTACTACGGTATTTATTCATGTTGGTTCCGATTCAAGCCCGTGGTTCAGGGACATCATCGGCAATCAAGCAGTAAAGCTTTCTCCTGCGCCTGGACTCTTTCTGTTTTAACCTGTGCGTTCAACTGGCGCGATTTGATACCAAACAATAGTTTATTGCGACTGTAGCTGTATACCACAGGTTTGTCCTCTTGAGTGTGAAAGTAAGCATAGGGATTAAAGGCACACAAACACTATCATGTTATATGTTGACTCAACAGGTGGAATGAATACAAATGGGATAAGATTTTCCAGGTAATGATGTACTATTTAATAAACATTGGTTACGCGCAAGGCACTGTTTGTCCGATCCAAATCGCAAACGGTTATGCGTGTTTTTTTCTTGTAAATTGGTTTCAGCGTAACTCAATGGAACAAGTCCATTGTTCAACCATCAGGCATTCAGTTCCAGTAAGAGTATAAAAAAAATTACTGTCGCAATATACCACAGAGGAATGCAATATTCCACATGCCTAACTTTCATTTTCCTTTAGGACGGTGATCGCCATAAATATAAAAGCAATGTGGTTGGTGGCTTATACTTGGACACTCTGCTGACGGATGGTAATAACATTCACGTACTCCTATGTCTCCAAAGAAGCCAATTACTGATTCCAACTATGCGACAAATCTTGCAAATGTGATCAGCAACGACACAGCGGGGAATGACATCCACGAACATAAAAGAAAGTAATACAATTGTAAAATTCCCATTAAGGCGACAATGTTAATTCTTTCGCAATGCATAAAGAGTCATTTAAATCCATGTGTAATACACGCTCTACATTTTATGATTAATCAATTACACGCACTACAAGTGGATGTTTTGATCTTTTCTCGTAGTCTGCGAGTACAAACAAGTGGATGGCACAACCCCTATCACCGCACCATCAAAGACGGCGATGGATCTTGTGGGATCAAGCATAGTCTGAGGATACGTTAACATACGTATTGGTTGACCCAGTATTGCACTACGCCCGGAGTATCTTTGAGTAGATGACGACCCCAACCTACCAGCCATTGGCCAGTTCCGGAACATGTATTTTACAACAATGACTGTGTCAATATTAAATCGTTTCCAACCCGTATCACTTTTTAGAGGGAACACAAACTGAACTACCAGGATATGATTGGACTATGTTGTAAATTGACAACGCGCTAATGAAGCAAGTCATGGGGGACAAATGTGGAAAAGTCGGATACAGAAACATATTGCTCCAATGTGCCTAATGATGCAAGCACAGTACACGCTGCTATTGCAACTCCTATCCTGTCTGGTTTAAATATTCGGTTGTTACCCTTGGGTCATTTTGATATCGAGTTATGTCAGCCCACCAATTACCCTGTCAATAGAATTCCCAAAGGGATAAAGGAGTTAATCTGCTTTAAGTTGATATCAAGGTTATTGGTCTAGCAATTTGTCACTTAGCTACGTCAGCTGCGGATTGTCGTTGTTGGTAGCGCCTACCATCAGTAGATGATAATAATATTCAACCCGCCAACCTTCGGTTTGACCTTAAGCAGTGAAAGCACCATTATTTCAAAGTAATGACGTATAGCATTGCAACAGGTAGTTAATAAATCAGCAACATTTATACAACATGGGTTAAATGGTTTCAATTTACAAGAATACAATAGCAGGTTTGTCTAAATTGATATGTACCCAAACGACAAGCATTTGAAAAAGTAAAGGCTTAAGTTAGCACTTGCATTTAACTAAGGCTTTCAGCGACACGCTGATATCAGTACGATGGTTGTTGAGAATGATAGCGATGGTTTCTTTTTGTACAAGGTGCACAAACCAGTTCAATTTATCTCCCATTGAGCCAAGTCGTCGGGCTTTGTTAGATGTTACGGACACAAATTGACGTCAAAGTTCTAGTGGGTATCAAATTGCCTCGCACATGCACCATGTATGTTTAAGACTATGTTATAGACCGAATCTGTACTATTTTAGTTATCTGTTTCAGAGATTGATCGACTCTACCCCGCCAGAGTATTTAAATTTCCTTTCAAACGAAAGAAAAATCTTACCATATATACAAGCCGATTGGCCCATTTCATCGAAAGCAATCTCACGACGATGGCTCCAATTCCGCTTTGACACATGTAGATGAACAGTAGATACAAACAACCGATCATATTGAAAAATGACGATCACAAGTAACAAGATGCGAAGAAGGTTGGAAAGAGTAACGCTCAAATGTAAAGACTATTTATGGGCTTTCATCTGTGCCGACTTGATTATTTTTGCAACGATGTTTTGGTTAAGCTATTTCGTTTAGCTCGTGAGACGCGCGAACAAAGTGCTTATGGAGTCTTCAAATATCTGCTTTGATACACAGAAAGACGAGCATGGCTTGTGAATATGCAAATGCGCTATTAGCCCGAGATGGCAACAGTGTAAATGGCACAATAAGCATTCGTTAGTCATTCTTTGAAGCTGCGAATGGGTGAGCACATCTAATGAACCACTTAACCGGGTTTTGTATGCAGCCCTTTGATGAGTACCCTACGTCTTGTAGATTGCAATGGCCCACGCAGTCAACTTTTAACGCTTTGTATGGCCGTTGATATTGCAGTCGCATTATGCATGGGCAAATATAATGAAGAAAACTTTCACGGACTCTTTGTTCTTAACGAGAGATCTGGCGATAAAATGATAATAAAACCTCTACCAAGCAAAAGCGTGATGCAAAACACTGTTTGAACAATTTTGCATGACCGTTTTTTCATTGCAGTTGCGAATCGCTAGGGGATAAAAGGGTGCATAACGAGGTCTGGTAGTGAAGTATTCTCTTTGTAGTGTATGTCATCCGAATGAATAACCTGAAATTGCCCTTTAAGTTTGCATATTCTGTTCTTGCAACCCACTACACGATCACCTCGTAAGATTAATTACAGCATGAGACAGAAAAAAACATATTTCACTGTCATAGGCTGAATATGTTGGTTATCTGTCGCCTAATGTGTCAAGAGAGCGTTCAAAATTATTAAGAACGGACATGGCTAATGCGATGATACGCATTCTCTATCAAGGAGGGTATCAAATATAGTAAACGAAACGTACAGACGGCTTGAAAGCGGACTTCATAATGACAGAATGCTCTGCATTAACGCTTCAGTTTTAGACTTGCATTTATTTATTGCAACAGGTTCTCAATATTGCGTGATTGGTCATTTATGTTGATAACATTTTACTTCCTAAAAATAGAAATCAAAGTATCATCGTCTGTTGTCAATCTATCAAAGCTTGTTTTTTAATTATGTGATACTGACATCGTGATATTCGTTATTTGCCAAACGAATACTTCGAATATAATCATTATAGTTGACGTCGCATGGTAATGTGTGTTGACATTCTAGGAATGTAAATCATTGGCGCTGCTGTTAAATTAAGACAAACGGAAACACAAAAAGTGGCTGTATGTAATGCGTAACACAAATTAAAATATGTCGCCGTTACTCATTTAAAAAGCATGATGAACCATGGTCTCTAATTTCCCTGTTTGAAAAGACCCAATGAGCAACAATGCTTCCACTTAGTGGAATGTCAAAGGGTTTCACTGCGCGTTCCGCCGTCCCATAAATTATTTAGATGTAATAGGAGTGCGAAACCATTTACGCCAAAAGCTTTACATAATCGACCAAATAGATTCGACCAGTTTGATGCTTTGTCCGACAAGTTTTTAGTCGATTCATGGTTGAAATAATAGTTTACATCTTAGCCGCTTTCCGCGGGACGTTGATTCATTAACGCTTATTCAAGTATATATACTTAAATCTTAGGCAACTTGCAATCCGATGTGTGTAAATATATATGCCTGGTAGTGAATTTTGAATGACGGCAATAAAAAGGGGCTGTCTGCTGTCAATATTTAGCGCAAACATTTCACAGCAAGTTACCCGAATTTTCTCAGCAAGCAAGCGATGTAATGTTATTGCAAGTGGCAATAAGATATAACAATAGTGTTGATATGTTAGCACATCTAGGGTGAGTGACGCGGTAGCGTCTTGCTACCAATTAATGTCTTATCGGTAGTATATTACCTGAGTTGTTCGTACGTTCTCACTCGATAAACGGTTGGTGTACACCATTGACAAATGTTGGTGATTGGTAGATGGCTTTATTCTGAATTTCCCGTGCTTTCCTTGACGCAGCTTGTGGTCCAACAGAAATCCACGACGTAGCCTTTGACGCTAGTAAACTGTCAATATTGTCTATGGTGGCTGTGACATGCCAGATCCTTCGCGGATTCTATTTAACATAAAATACACAACTTTCATCATTTGCCACTTTTCGTCCTAACCTAATGCTTATAACTATCACAGTGTTATATTATTTAATTGGACATCCATCAATTGCACGTCATCATTACATTCACTGATCCCTAGTATCAGAATTTAAAAGTAGTTGAACGTTACAATTCGATATAAATGCTTCGTTTGAGAGCAGACACAGCACAAATCGATGAGAAGATCGGGAGCAAGAAAGAGCAGAAGACCCCGTTAGTACGCTGCAAATAAAGCTTGTTTGGTTCTCCACACGTCCACCTCAATCATGAGACCTGAACAGACCCTACGTACGACTTGTTAGAGTAGTATTTAAGATCCATTAAAATCCCTGCTCGTGAGCATCTATTGAATACCGTATGGCCATTCATGGTTAAGCAACAATAATTCCGGCAATTAATCTTAAGTGCTAATTTGAACATGCTGGATATTGCTGCCTTGGCTAACAAATCATTTAATCCATACTCAATTTCTATTCACATAGACCAGTATAGGATACATACCGTATCAAACTATTGTCATACGTTGTCGCAGTTATTAAGCAGCTGCGTGGAAGCAGTTGTTTATATTACATCATAGAGTCAGTGCGAAAAATGGTGTAACAGGATTATCCCGCAAGACCACCACACGATGCTGGTGCACTGCAAAATGCCAGTGCAATAACTTATTTTGGTAGGTATACGTCAGGTCTGCATACATTAGAAAGAGGCATAATTTTATCACCATGTGGGTAGCACATTGCAATATTCCCCCTAAATAAGAACCATGGTGATAATGACAGGAATGGTTGCTGTCACAAGGGCTACTTACTTTGAGCTATGCTTGCTGGATATAAAGGAAGGCTGGAGGCTAAACAGATTAACTATTATCCTATGCACTAATAGAGCTGAGACTTGACAATCTATTGAAACATAGTGGACGGAATTACTGACAATTGTCATCACTAATGTTAAATGTATGGACATAAGAGTCATACATTATTGTAGATGACCATCCCACCAATACTATGACACACATTCTACAATAAGGTGGGCAAGTGAATTAATGTTCATTTGCGCCAGGAACAATAATTTAACAACATTTAACGTGTCTATGGGCCATAAAGCCCTTGTGACTTGGCGTTTGCTGTAATGATAGGTTTTAACAAAAATACTTTGCAACTTATTTTATAGATAGCATCTATTATACATTCTCTCTGGGTTAGCATTGTTATCTCGAATATTCGCAATTGTTATCGCAATTTTGTTATTGACGGTTGACGCCTCTCATGGGATTATTCATTATATTGGATTCATTGTGTTGGGCCATAGAAGAGTACGAGGCGCACTAGTGTGGCTAGACATATGTAGATAAACATCCAGCAGCCGGATCTATCTGTTCAACAGAGTTTTATCTAAAGCTAGTCTTTTCCTTCAAAATAAGTATAAAACTGCGATACGAGTTGATAATTGACAAAGCGTTCGAAAATATGGGCAAGAATATGGCGAGTCTCACATTCGTTAGTGGTGCATTGTTTTCGCCAGTTGTGGTGATGATTATTTTTTAAGACATACAATTGTGTTGCTTTCATCTTCATAGCTTAAACCCGACTAACTCATTACAAACAGTAAATATAAAATTAGATTATATGTTGAACAAATAATTATAATGTTGCAAAAAACTACCCCGCGTAAACTGCACAGGAAGCTGTCCTCTTTTGCATTTATGTTGATAATCTCGATAAATGATACAAACCCGCCAGTCTGCACTCTAAAATAATAATATTATAAAATTTGGAGCACTATTGGTCGGAACAATATATGCTTTTGCAACAATTTCCTGACAAAAACTTTGTAAATTTAAAATTTGTTGTACTTTTGTCCAATCAGCAACAATGATATAAAAAATCCCACAAACACTTGTTCTTCTTGGATTGTGGGGAGATTGACATTGATGAGTGATACGTAAATGTTATTACCATATTGGCTACCTTGATAGCTTCCCGCTTAACTTCCGGACGGGAGATTTTGCAAGATAAGATTTGCGCAAATCAGGCGATGGCACTCAAGTAGCGTTTTGCAAAGGATTACAAAGCATTATATATATATATATATATATATATATATATATAGATATAGATATATAGAGATATATATATATAGAGATAGAGAGATATAGATATAGAGAGAGAGAGAGAGAGAGATCTCTAGAGATATCTATATATATATCTCTCTATATATATATATATCTATAGATATCAATATATATATTAATATTTCTCTATCTATATATATATATATTTATATACATATATATATATATATATATCAATATCTATATATCAATATATATATATATATGCATATATATATATGTGTACCTATTTATATATGCATATATATATATATATATAATTTTGGGTGATATATATATATATATATATATATGAACATATATATAGATGTAAATATATATATACCATTATGTATATATGTGTAAATATATACATACATTGCATATATATAAACATCCACATATTTATATATATTATTATACAAATATATATTTTATTTAAGTAAGCTGATAAGCATAATTGAACATTACGCGATTGAGAACGTGCACTAGTCGACCAGGATAATTTTCTCTCTGCAATTAATTTTTCAATGATGTCTGGGTGCATCATACTCTGCCATGATATTTCCATAAAGAAGTAAATACCCTTTGGTAGCAATATTTTGAGTTGATCAATGTATTGCCTAGACGCCAAGCTCTCTACACGAATCATATTGCATCGGTTGTGTACTAGTGCTCTATAGAGCGATTTCTATATTGTCATATATCTACCGATCAAAAATATGATTTTCCATTAGCTAATGCACACATCAAGAATGTTGATGCATAGATGGCAGCATGAAAAACTGCATAGTATGCAGTAATGATTGAATTAAAGTTTATTTATATGTCACACTGATCCTACTGTACAACAACTATAAGAGCCACGATTCAAATTGAATTTCTTTGTACTGAATGACTTCACAAGAGACTAAATCCTAAACCCCATTCCCAGTAAAGGAATAGTAAAACTAATCCAACATCGCCGCCATTTTGATCAAAAGTAGCCGTACAATGATTTAACAACATCTACTGCACGTATGAGCCATAAAGCCCTTATGTTTTATGGCGTGTTCTGTAAGTATATGTTTTAGTAGCTAATACATTGCAACTTATTGTATAGAAACCAAATATTATACATCCTTTCTGGATTGTAATACCGAATATCCTTAATTGTTACCGCAGTTTTGTCATTGACGATTAATATCCTGCGCTCTACCAGGGTGGTCTCACAGGATTATTTATTGAGTAGCTGAACTGGTCTATTGAGGGGTTCGAGGCGCAGCAGTGTGGCTAGACATATGTAGTTAAACATCTAGAAGCCAGATCTCTAAGTACAAGTTAGTATTATCTAAATCAGGTCTTTTCCGTCAAAATAAATTTACAACTCTACAAAAGGAGGTGATATGAGAACATAATTTAAAGCTGTTTTGGACACACTTCAATTTTACAAATCGTTCGAAAATATGAGAAAGTATATGTGTCTCACATCGGTACGTTTATTTTGCGGCCCTATCTGGGGTACATTATTTCACCAGCTGTGGGGGTGGTTATTTATTGAGACAAAATGTAACTTTCATCTTTCTAGCCTTAATCTCACCCGCTCATAACAAAATTTTATATTGATAATATCGATATATGATTTAAACACGCTATTTCCCTCTGTAATAACATGATATAATGGAGTACTATTGGTTTGAACAATATATGCTTACCGCAACAATTTCCTCACAAAAACTTGTAACTTTACTATTTGTTGATATTGTCTCATATGAGTAACATTAATAGACATATTACCTCATTCCCACCAACGCTTGCTCTTATGGCATTTAGGAAAGATTGGTTTATGGGCTCGCTTTGTTGGATTTGATTTACCTTCCGCCGGGAGATTTTTCAAGATACGATTTGTGCCAAATAGGTAAGCAATCAAAGAGTAACACACGCATTCTTATCTCAATTCAGTCAAACAATCTTATACAATAACTTAAACTGCACAATATATAGTTCAATAAATACTCCCGTCGGCAGCGGTTTTGCCAGCAACAAGATCGTCTCAGTAATAATGATGAGCACTGTAGTTGTGATGTGAGTACTCTCTTTCAAATGCCAAAATCGTATTCACCGATAGTTCTGGAAAATCATACGTTTTCGATTCTGACGTGGGCCACAAGCTTAAGTTAATCAATGACATTGTTTATGGATAACATCAATATTGAACATGGTCGCGACACGCAAGGTAGATTATTGTCTGAGAATCCCGGCGAATGGGAATAAATTCCTAAATTCCCAACCATACTGATGAAACGGTTTGTGGTTCGATATAACCACCGCAAAGTTCTGTTGCATAACAATTTGATGCATATGAGATCAACGTTTTTGAAAGCAAGGTTGTTTAATGATGTGACATATCCAATTTGCTGTTGCCGCATTAAGAACTTTCTCTTGCTATGCACTTTTATCAGTTAAGCTGATCGTAATGAGCCTTACATTTACTGGGATACCGGGTCTGCTATGCGGTTATGGTAAAGCTTTAATATATTGGCGGTGCGGCGAAGTCAGTGGGATGGTTGTTTTACTAACTGATTGAGGGTTTCGCTAGTAAGAACGTCACTGATTGAAATCAGCTGCTATCATCCTGCGTTTTTTATTTGAGATGATGCAGATGCCTATTTTGCTATGCTAAAACGACTAGTATTTCGTCTATTTTGACCCTAAAAATTTATCCAGTACGATAGAGGTCAATAGCCGTTCGTTTTAAAAATTGCTAAGTTTGGCCTTATTCACGGACAGCGCTGCCGCCAAGGGATTGAACCATAGTCGCTCGTCAAACTCTAACCTTTTGTTCTTAAAACCGATAGTTCTAATATGCTTCCTCAATTTGGACGAAAATTTGTGGTTTAAAGTCATTAACACTGTAAGACAGCCGTCAAAATCATCGCTAATGTGATCATATCAAATGATCATAGTAAATGATTATAGACAATAGATAAAACCAACAGTCAATCGAATTCCGAACCATGATTCTA
>CM067343.1:31037528-31047430 GCA_034190875.2 Urechis unicinctus
ATATATCCCACCCCCCACATACTGGGCGGAAAAACTCACGTTCATCGCACTTCCACGCGCCTACAACATGCGAGTGAGTAAAGACATCGTATGTGAGCAGCACGTGTACGTACGGCCTCCGTACGATAACGTGGCAATGGCACGGAGATCGTACGTTGCAAGCAAGTTGTAAGCACGTACAACTCACTTACCACGTGTGCAACGTACGATGCACGCAATCGTTCACAGCCGGGCGGGACACGTACGTACACCTTGTACAACCGTGCGAGTGACGTGCGTTGACGTACTCCCTCCCTGCTCTTCGCACTCTCTCCCCACGTAACGTGGCGGCCGTGGCCTCCCCAAAAAATGTACGGACCAAAAACACGCACGGTGGTTTGTGACCAGGCCTTTAGTTAGCCTTTAACAATCGGTGTTCCTGTGGATGGGCGATTCCTCTCCGCAATGACGCGTGTTGAATATAACTGCTATTGGCATCAATGAATTTAGAAGGGTGAGCATAAGTCTCCGTATAATTAATTAATGTTTAGAACACAAAATCAATTAGATTTGGGGATTTTTCTGCAAACAATAACGGTTATACATCGGTATAATGACATTTGCTGATAATTAAAGTGATGAGGCATATTAGCGTGGTTTCCGTGCTCATCATACACCACTTCCGAGTACATACATAGTCGCATGTGAATTGCTTGAGTTACGCATGACGTTAATTATATTTAAACAGTGGTTTAATGCCAGTGTATTAGACCATTGGCGGTATCTATTTTGACCCTTAACATCACTATAGTATTTGAGCAATTCAACAATGATAATTCATAATTGTTAAAATGTTTGTGCTGTGTGTATGTCTTTGGTTGTTTTGTTTGATAGAATATTCGAACATTGAAGCAACGGTCACAGACAATAGAGCATATTTGACATTCTTCTGGGCAGTTAGCAGAACTATTATTTTAGATGTGACATGAGGTGTTAGCGGCATATATTTGTCCATTTTCTTATTGAATATGCTGCCCATAAGCATATACTTTGCACTAGAGAAAATTGATGTTCAGAAATTCACAACGACCTTTTACGTTTCAGGATGCAGTAGTAGCGGTTATAAATTTAGTGACGATTCGTTATTTCATGAAGCTCTTCTTTGATTGCTGCAGTTACATAGACAAATCATGTTATTTAACAACGCGCATCATGCAATATTGCAAGTTATATGCAGTATTACATGCCGTTTTGGGGAGTATAATGGGGGCTGTGTATCCAAACTAACTGCGGCGTAGTCGGGCTTAAATGTTTTACAGTTGCAAAAATAGCCCATTTAAGAGCCACGGTCTATGGATACCAGTGTTCACTGCAGACTGAAACTGTTGCGCCGCTTTATGACCGCCTTGATAAACATAAGGGTAAAAATTATTATCTTATAATAATAGGTTATCTATGAGCAACTGCCTAACTGTCGTGGTCATCAACTTAAAGGCCCGGTCACACAGCCTTTCGCGTCTGTATCGCTGGTAAAATTTCGCGATTTTTTTTTGCCCGCGGTTTACCCGTGGTATGCCCGCGGAACAGACGCCGGCGACTGTTCCGCGTCCTTATCGCGGGTGAAGCGCGGCGGTACCGCGGCCTACCACGGGTATAATAAAGCAGCCGAACCGGGCTGTAGAAATCATAACCGATCGTACAGCCCCAGCTCAGGTCTCCTGCCAATCCAGTCGCGCACCCAGATGTTCCGGACCACCCTCCTCCTCCTCCTTCGTCTTCTTCTGTCAATGAGGAGCTGATGGACCTGTACCACTTGGTTCTGATGCTGCTGGAGCAGCAAGACGAGGTCATTACGGTGACGGGGATCCATGTTCACCCCTTAACGTCTGGAGCACAACTGACGAATGCTCGGCAAATCGCGCTTTTTATATACCTAAAATCAGACGTTGTACGGACGCGATTAGGCCGTGGACAATCGTATTTGGGACGTGTACAAGACGCAATTGAACGTGATTAGGCCGGTATTGGGGCGCGCTGTTTACGCGGAGAAAGGCGTTTGTCCGTGCTTACACGCGGTACACACGCTAATGCACGTGATAACAACGCGGTACAGACGCGGAACAAACGTGCTATGACCGTGCTCCACCCGCGATTACCCGCTAAAATTTCGCGTCCTACCGCGTGTAACCACGTCTTAACCGCGGCCGTAGCACGTCCTAGCACGTTCGTTCCGCGTCTGTACCGCGTCTTTACCGCGTGTGTACCATGTGTACCGCCCGCGATTACCCGCGGTCTAAATTTTTGGGCAGCCCAAAACTTTTTCGCGCGGCCAACCGCGTGTGAATTTCTTACCGCGTGTAACGACGGGTAAAGTATGGCTGTATCGCGTCTTTATCGCGACCTCAAAGCGTCCAACAGCGTCTGCTTCACGGGCAGAAATTTTTGGCCGTGATTCGGCCGCGATACGCCCGTGGAGGGCTGTGTGACCGGGCCTTAAGAGGTGTACGCTTATACATAATTAGATCCTTCATTGCCGTCAGATTATCGTGTGACTAGATAGAATGATCGAATCAGTTTACTTTGAATCCTAACCATTGTACGACTACAATGCATGTCCTAGTAACATCTGTAATCGAATATGCATTGTAATGTTCATTTCGGTTTTTTTCGGAAAATACATTGAAATCCAGATGCAAAACAAAAAAGAGATACTGTCACTTGGGAGCAATCGGACAGCACACATCGGCTGTTGTTGTAGATAAGGCCGATAACCAGTTCAAAGATTGAACTACAGACCATTAACCATGCAAGGCTCTAAAAAATGAATTATTTTTCTGAGAAAAAACCCCTCCACAATCTGACCTTACTCTAATGTGGTTGCGCTGTAATTCAATGGCGGCAGGTGATATCTAATGAAAACACCCGGATGTCAATTATGAACATGCGTTTGAGGGACAATGTCAATCTAGTATAAAACGAAATATTGCTCTTACTGATTGAATCAGCTGAAACGTATGTTCCGATGATTGTGTCAAACACGACGAGAGTGAGTGACGAATATTATGATGATATTTTTTATATTGTCGCCGATCCACCCCCCCGAAATGCTTTGCAAACACCATTTTGTGATTGCCGCTAATCGCATCACCTAAAATGTGCTTCATGACCATGAGTTTAAGCGAAGCAATAGATATTTGTAGCATTGTGATGTACAACATGTCATAACCAGGATGTTTTATACGACAATACGAATAAGCCGCTCGCAAATCGATTGCGCACTGTCTATATGTTTTCCGTCATTTTAACCGTTAGAGCTCCAATAATTGGTAACGCCAGTCTCTTGGTTTTCTGTCTGTTGAACTGCTTTGTGCACGAAATAGTCGTTACCCGTTTAATACATATGTTCAATACATACAAAGCATCAGTCTGTTTTAGGGCAATCATTATTGGCGACAACCCTTGGCTGTGTATTGTATGCACTCAATTTAGAAATCTCACTTTATTTGCTCTTTCTTATTTCAATGCCTCGTGAACGTGGGCTCGCTGAAATTATTGCAACCAAGTGGGCTGCCGTTAAGAATCGTATTCGCTGTGACAAGGACGCTTGTGTGATCGACTATTGATTGACTCGTCTGTCATTCTGCATAAGGAATAAGCCGAAGTCGCCGTAATATTATATTTACTCTACGCAATAGTCAAATATATGTTATCGCCTGTACGATGAATATTGAAGGTAGTAGGTTTATTAAAACGACAACACGCGATCTCAATATTCCATTTTCTTTGTTCATTGGTTCACAAGACGTGTTGTCCAAAAGATGATGCTACACCCAAGTTTGCCTACTAGACGATACAAAACAATGTATTATTCAATTACATCAAGACTATCTGTCGTAGCTATGTCTATAGCAATCTTCCTGATTCAACTTTGCGGTAGCAAATAGCACCCGCTTTAAACAGACTTGAAATGCAATATATATATGGGCCCAATGCGGTTGGCTGGATAGCGATACTTGTGTTCGAATCCATTTGAACGTGATGTAGCAAAGTAAATACAAAAATACAATACCTGGCACATCCATGTTGTTTAGTTAGCAGTCAACTTTTCTCTTTTATCCTTGACAACAAATCTTGCCACAGGGCGGAGTTGGTACTATTCACAGAATACTAATACAAGTAGGATTTCTATAAATAATATTCAATCATTTTGTGCGGTTCTGAATGCCACTGTTTTACGTTTGCTTGGATATCAGCAAGCTTTATCCAATATAAGCGTCAATAACTACACGAATAAGAGGGTATCGTTGTAATAAATGTCTATGGAGGCTTAAATTGAGGTAGATGAGCCTATTTAGGCAGACGCAGTTTAATGGTTATGATACCCAATCCATTATGACACCCTTATTTAAGTGCTGCGGACAGGCTGAACTGAAAAAGCACCAATCCAAAAGGGCGCATTTATTCCCTTCGTCTGTGATCCATGAAATAAATTGAGGCCGCTTTCTTAAACTAAATAGTATTTTGGGCATTGTAAGTCCCAATGTTCTGTCGGCTGATTGTGCAACAGCTTAGAGAACAAACTAAATCATTGTTTGCCGCATTCTAAGAAGGGCGCTATCACAAACAGTGTACGACATTACTCCGTGTAGCTCATTACTGACTTGTCCCGTACAATTGCGAGGTTACAATAATGTACAGTCGTACGTTAAAAACATGTCAATTTGATATTGTGTCATGCATTAATTTGACAATGCGCAATGCAATCATCGCGCAACAAGTTTGGTTAAGTACTTGATTTATTTCAATGGCGAGCAATTCTCCGATTCGGTGAGATGCGTCCGATTCGATATGCTGTATCGCATTAGGGCACATAGTAGTATGTGAGCACTGCTGATTCCAACACATTATGAGGTCTCAAGAGCTCATTGAAAATGTTGAAAGCAGTTAGTAAGCTTACGAAATGTATTTGCTTGTAGCTATTGTACTGAATTAATACACATAAAACTTCGTACTTAGCAGTTGTGTATCGATGCTTGTAATGCGACAATATTCATGTCATGTCGTACAAATATGCCAGTTTTTAAGCGCTCATAGCCGTCCTATCTTTATGCTTCAGAAATGTAACCTTCAATTACTTAATGATGCAGGCTCGACACTTTTGCGCGTATACCTGTGGAAGTTTGATATATATCATGACAGATTATGCTGTCGGAAATGGCTGTGAATAATATATCCACTCCTATGCACCCTACAACAAATGTGACAGCTGGCATTGTAAGCATTTATTTCTTCCATAACTGTAACTAATGGATATTAGCTGCTATGAATACTGATGTGCTTGCCATCTATTAACTGCAGCGTCAAGGCCATGAATTGGTAGTTGGCAACTCACATTCTTTTGCGCCGAGCAATTATTTGGTAATTTGTAACACACATTCTTTTGCGGAAGCTGCACTACAATGAGAGAATTTGCCTGTTTGAGGCCTCTACATCCGATAATGATGTTAACGCGGTGCTTTACATAATCGTAGACGTTGAGTATCGTTGAATAAATGACTACCCTTACCAGTTATCTAAATGTTATGACTGAAATGATAAGAAGATGCAGCCATGACGATGTAACAGTGCATTAGTGCTGCACTCAGGGAACTTTCCGTGGCCTGGTAAACAACATATCGAACAAAAGATGCAAGGTGAACCATCTGTAACTTTGCCACGCTCCAAACAAGCCATTGCTGCTTCTAGCCACGCGAATTCACTGCCATTAAGACCCAACATGGCAGTTCATGCAAATAGCTGACAGCTATGCAGACAGGGCTCACTCCGACTAGCTAGACGGTGAATTTGTTAATGAGTGAAGCACATTGCGGGTATTTACTTGATCATTCACCTTTCTATTTGAAGAGCAATTATACTCTACGCACAAAGCCAAAGTAAATGGCGAAAGCAATGCCGAATTCTTGTTGCTTCACTATAATGATGAGCGACCGTGTTACGGGTTATTTTTATTGCCATTGTGTACTAGCGTTCCTAGACTGTCCGGAAAGGATTATTGCAGTTCTTCAGCTGGCTAATCCAAAATGAACTTGCTACATAAAGGGAGATTGTTGATTGCATGAAGAATTAGTGAGGTTTCTGCCAAGAGGATAGAGTGCAGTCACATTTATCTCATATTTACCCTATCCAATTGTCTCCATATTTCCATGTATCTATACGGCCAACGTCTTCTATGGTCCATAAATATAGTCGGCGAGAGATGCTCTCAACACAAAATAGACGATGCTTGGGTATTGTGTCACCCTTATTAGCACTCTACCTGATATGCAATACTAAGATGCATAACGACATTTGAGGCGACGCTTTGATTTATAGTTTTTGATCAAATAATTCTATCATTTAAACATCTGAACTTTTCATGAAGCAAATTAATGAAGATACTCTTAGTCGAACGTTGGATTTGTATACACCAATACGCAAATAGCACTTGTCTATAGACCCAATGCATTATATATGTCTTGCTATTGTCACAATCGCTTTCTTTCTGATATAAACATTCAATTTGACTAGATGGTTATATGCAAGGATCTCATGAAATGTGAGCACCTTAGACGACCTTGACTGGCTAATATTCTTGTGGTTAACGCTTTTACATGACCAAAGTTATTACTTCTTCAATATGCTAAATTGCTTGCCATTTGACTGTGTTTGGCATAGATTAATATAAACCAGTCCATAGCGATATTCCTGACTCAACTGTAATGAAGCAAATAAGCAAGTATTTGCCCTGTGAGGTTGGGCATTGCGCCTCTGATGATGAGAAAAGCACACGATTTCAGCCAACCTATCTTGCAATAACACCAGGTAATATCAATAGAATAGTCTGAAAGCAGACAGTATTACTGCTCTTACAGCACGTAAACACTAAAATTGAAGATGTTGGAGCGTCAATACTTTTTGTAAATGGATTTTCACTGGTGTTATATAACATGATAAAATGTCTTCTCGGGGTAAAATATATATGTGCTAATTATTCCTAAATACCTAGCCATAAAATGGCATGTCTTATTCAGGTGCACACATGGAGAATGAAATTGATTTGCACTATTCAGCCTGAAGCATGGTTTCCGATAAATCACTCTCAAACATGTGGTTCCTAGGATTTTGCCGATCAGAGTTATAATTCTTCTCTTATTTTAGATTAAAACGCTATTCTTCCATACTTTCAATTAGTAGAAATATAACTAATCCTATGTTAAAAAGCCTTTGGCCTTTGCACATTACTAAGGCAATGACCAACTGCTTTCGTCACGTTCCATTTTTGGCAGAAACGGTTTCTTGTTGCATCTATCTACAAGGTCAGCGGCGCAAGAGAATTAATTGGCGTTGAGTAAGATTCGCTCTCTTCTGTAGTGAAGATAGTCTCATTGAACAGTTCGATTGAATTTTTCTGCCTTCTCTAACGTGTAATCTACATAAATGTCTTTAACGGAGCAGTTTGCACCTAGTAGTTTTTCCATGCAGGCGAAGAAGATACAAACGAGGGTGCTTATTCTGTTTCTGCCTTTTTATGTATTGTGGATGCTAACAGCGTCGGTGAATATAGAGCTCGACTTACTTCAAAACATTTTGTGATATGTTTATTTATAAACAGCACAAATAATTCCGCCGCCTAAAAGCATACATTTTCGTTATGATGAAGATCTTGAAAGCTGGAAAGGCTAGCAGGGTTGTCTAATCTTAGGTAACGAGTTGCTTCATGCAAACAGAACTGCAGCATATTATTAACAAGCCTACATAGCATGCACATTTGTTGGCGCAGAATACTAATATATAGGCTTATCGGGTACGCGTTTATATAGACGATGTACCATGAGCTAGAGAACAGTTGGCATCTTCGATCGAAGACTGCAGCATAAAAATACTTGATATTTTATTTCATGTACCATTAAAATTGGCTTTATTTAATTCAATTGATAGAAAATGGAAAACTGAAGATGATTGATTTATAATCTCGTCTAAACCACATTGTATGGTTGCCAGCTTAATGATAAACAAACAAACTCTCTCATATATCTAAATTATAATGCATTTGGTTGTTTCCTTGGCTATCTTGGCAGCACGGCTATCTCCAGAACTCAGAGAGTGGAAGAGAAAAGAGAGAGGGTTCTACAGCGAAAGAGGGGGATAGCGAGAGAGGAAGAGAATGGGATAGATGGAGAAGGAGAGAGATAGGGAGGAAGTGAAAGAGAGTGTGAAAGTGATAGTGAGAGAGACACAGAGTGAAAATGAGAGAGATTGGTATAGAGAGAGAAAAAGAGAATGAGGCGATATGTTGGCACCGACGCTCATAATGTGATATTATGTATTCAATAAACCATATAAATCGGCATCTCTCATGTTGCATTTATTTTCAGCACGTAGATTAGTCGGATTATTTATCTAGTGTTGTGAGCAAGTACCGTGCCTGCCTGTCGGTTGCTTTGATAAAATTATAAATGCAGACGGTACTTATTCGGCGTAATTGACTTGGTTACAGGTTAGATGATGCTTTCATCGCCACGTCAAGGCACGTCAGCGGCAAGGTTTGCGGAAGTCAGTATTATGGTTAAAAAAAGACCGATTGATGTCTGCAGCATATATATGCGATAGTTTATGATTTTTCATGTAAGGTTATCCTTTTTCTGCCAACGATCACCTACCTATCGGATAAGAATTGTGTATCTGTATAGCGTCTTGAATATTGATCAAAAACAAAATGCATGTACCCTTTTGCTAAACATACATAGGTAAAGCGCGGGCACGTTGTTTAGTATAATCTGTATGCATGCATTGTGCAGTACGCTTGTGTGAGCGTACAAAATCACAGCATACTTAAGTTCGTAAACACCAAAACACAGGTTTATAACAATATTCATTCCGTACATATTAATGTAGCAGGCAATGATTTTTTATGTCATTTAAAATAATTCATAGTAACTTCCTGCAGGTGAACAATATTCCGCAGCTGCTGGGGAATCAGCAGCTTCGAACAAGTGTTCTGTGTACCCCAGCAGCTACCAGTATTGCAACAGCTAATGTAGCTGATAATGCCATCATTCGGGTGGCTCGGTGTTGCATTTATTCTAGACCTTGGTCTAGATGTCAGTATTATTTTGTATTTATAGCAAATTCAGTGGCGCTTATTTGCACAGCGATCAAGTGCAATTGGTGGGATGATTTAAGATCCCTTCACTTATTCTCCAAGGTAAAATGACTTTACGACAAGAAGATGAGCTCTGCGCAT
Source organism: Urechis unicinctus (assembly GCA_034190875.2). NCBI lineage: Eukaryota > Metazoa > Annelida > Polychaeta > Xenopneusta > Urechidae > Urechis > Urechis unicinctus. Next base: position 31,046,791 of record CM067343.1, read on the forward strand.
TTGTCGTTACATTCGTGGTATCTAATCCATAACGAGGAGGACGACAGTTGCCATCAACAGCACGCTACTCTATTTTCTGCATGATATGGATAATGCGATGCTGATGTCAACCGGCCGTGAACAGCCTCAGATAAAGCTATATTGCCCTTGCTGAGCTACCAAAGTCATTGGGGTTTTATATTCCACCGTTATCACTTGTCGTGATGGTCATTGGGACTCTCAAGGAATTACGACGTATCTACGCTTCGTGAAAATAACTTAATTTTGAAGGATTTAGCCCGAATCGCAACCGTTCTGTTAGTCACTTGTTTGCTTTGTTATATATTATGTCGAAAGAACCGTTTTGTTACTAGAATGTGTGCATTATAACGCTTCATTTTGTGTCATAATTGACTGGTTGAAGAATATAAACTCATCAAATCGCAAGGCATCTACGTACAATGATGGTCTATACAATAGCACAATGTGACTAACAACGTTGGATCCGATATGGCCGTGAGGGAACTGAGTATTATATGGTGAATGGCAAACTGTATATTTACAGTTAACATGCCAGTTACAAACCATTAATTAGGCGACCATTTAACTCAGCCGTACATGTTGCGCTCCCGTGGATTTAGCCTTATATATAACTATTGAT
>CM067343.1:31047530-31160030 GCA_034190875.2 Urechis unicinctus
CTTTGAACTAAACAATAAATTGCTAAGATTTCGTGGTAGACATTTTCAGGGTATTGTTGGTCGGTGTCATTTCGTTGGTATTTGCCCATCAGCTAATAACATCATAAGCCGCCAACAACAAGCAGATCGGTGTGATAAAGCGCATAGAGCGATTTGCAAACACAATAAGGATAAATATATATTATATATATATATATATATATATATATATATATATATATATATATATATATACATATATATTTATATTTATATATAGATATATAAATATATGCATATATATATAGATATATATACATAAATATGTATATATTTACATGTATATATATGTATATATATATATATGTATATATATATCTATATATATATGCATATATATTTATATATAGATATATATATATTTATATTTAGTTATATATATACATATTTATATATATATTTATATATGTAAATATGAATATATATATACATAGATATACATACAAATATATATACGTATATATATAAATATATATATACGTATATATATAAATATATAAATATATATATATATAAATATATATATAAATATATATATATATATAGATATATATATCTCTCTCTCTATATATCTATCTCTCTATATATCTATATCTCTATCTATATCTATATATATCTATTATATATATATATATATACATATATACATTGTCACTTAACGTGACCATCCAAGTCTTTGGGAACCGTTAAGTTTTTCGAACCCGCAACTTAAGGGTCACACGGCGCTGTATACCACTATTCCAAGGGAACTGCTATAACCACGCTGAAGGTCAATTGTCTCACAAACATCGCCGTAACATTTGTGCAGTCTGAAATATTTCGAAGTGCATTGACATTTATGAATAATAGCAAAAAAATAATAAGAAATCAGTCATGTAAAATATACAGTCGGTGGTACCTTAAATGGTGGTTTTCCGAAATTAACGGCTATACCGCTAACAAAACTGCAACAATACAGAATGACAGTCTCTCAGTATAGTGACTTTAATTCATTGTTACACTAGTTTGATGCAATGATACTCTGCGAAGTCATGTCAACAAATACAGTTAAGCATAATACTGTGTTATGAATGCGTATTGTTAGGAAGATACGCTAGAGATATTCAAGAGATACTTTTATTTGCGTTTGATATAGCGGATAACGGTGTAAACCATGCATTAGAAAGTACAGTCAACGCGCACTAAATAAGTTGCTAACTTCCAAGCTCGAATAGTTTAAATAACGCACGTGGATCAAGGACCAGTTTATGGTGCCTTAGATACAATTGGCAATAACCTCAAAAGGTCCACGAAGTCCGCCATATTCTGTTCGTAAGAAGATACGCTGTGTTATTTATTCATGAGGCTCAGGTAGAAGCCCATGAGATAAAAGCATAAGATACAATCAAGCAGTAAGGTTTCCTTTTACACCACAGCATGGTGTAAATCTAACTTGTGTGGTGCGACATTAGCACACGCCTATTATGGTCGCGGTTGGTTACGGGGAGGAGGTGTTGTTGAAATGGAGTGATACACCATTCTATTGTAAAGCATAGGCTGCGTACATAGTACGTTGTGTGCATCTTGGTGAGTGAGAGCTTCGAGCATGCATGTGATGGTCTCTGCATTGCCTTCGCATCTGTCGTAATCCAGAAAAGCTCCTCCGTTAAAATGATAGACATAGAGTTTCGTTGAATAAATGACAACCCTTACAGGTTGCCTATATTTTGTGACCGAAATAAAACGAAGTTGCAGCCATGCATTAAAGATATTGTTTTCAACTCACATGGAGCTGACCTTTGCCTGGTAAACGATTTATCAAACATAAGATGCAAGATGAACAATCGGTTACTTCGCAACGCTCCAATCAAGTCATTGGTGATTTTTGTCACGCAGATCCTCTACCATTAAAACCAAACATGGCAGTTTGAGCAAAGAACCAAAAGGGTTGCACTACCATAAAAACAACCAAAGCGCTAGTGACTGCTGATCCAACGTCTTGTGGCGCGGCCGATTAGTCTTCTAGATGGTGAAGAAGACCATGCACCCGAATTGTTCAGAAACAATTATGTGAATTAAAGTGATGCTATTACCAAGCACCACCAGGTATCTTATCTGTGAATCTGTGATTAAATCAAATTCATTCCGATAGCATAAAGCAAAAGTACAGAATGGTTACTATTATAATGATCAGTAATGCATGCATCTGAAAAGACCCCCTTCTGTTTAAACAATGAAGCATGCAATTGGTAAATAACTTTCACATTAACACCTTAAAACCAATGCCGCTATCAGTTCATGCGGCATGCAATATCCCGTCTTATGGCTCTGATTCATACAAGCACTCTCTAAATATATGGCAATGCACTTATCTCTGTATATCATAAAATGTGCCCTGCTATTCGGGGACGTTCGCGATTTATATCAAATAAGAATCTAATCGCTCCCTTGACTTAACTTATGATAATCCTCCAATCATCCTGCCAAGAGAATACCAAGACTATGGGCTATGGATCGTCATTTGGCGGCTACGTCAGCTTCTGCAGGACGCATTTTGTCGTGTATTGCAAGTCAACTGGCGTCATTCGTTTCGCTGGACTTTAACGGCTGATGCTTGGATTGTATCTTTCAAGATTCAAAAAATAAAATGTCACTTGACAAAAATGGTTTCATATGGTTACATTTAGTCAACGAATCTGTGACATGACAACTTGTGCTAGATGATTTAACTATTAAGTTAAAAGCTAGAATCAAAAATAAAGAATCGTTTGTGTTGATATACATTTAAGCGACTTGCCTATGCGACTGTGAATTCGAAATGTTGGTGGAATGAAATACGAATAAAGCTCTCCTGATTTACTTTACCTTTTAGAAACGCGCTGATAGTAGAACGGTGATCGCTTAGGACTGCAGTGATAAATCTCTTCTGCCAACGTTGCACTATCTTGTCAAGGTTGCAATCTCCCATTGATTCATCAATTTGCTATTGGGTACAGAGACAAGTTCACGCCAATATCGGCATGAGGCTCAACTTGTTATCACATTGACGGTATTATTTACGGCCCGAGAAATATTCATAGGAGCGATTACTTCTCTGTATCTAGTCTAAGCCGTGACACCGTGTTTTCAATTTCAAGGAATATCAGCGACAATCATTTTAATATATATTTAGGGTTGCATAGCTTCCCACTAAAGGTACTTTGGTACCAAAAGCAATCTCACGATACTGATTCCAATTCCAGTATGGCCCATTTAGGTAACTGATAGAGGTCAGATTTGTGTAATACCTCATATCCCATAGATGTGCATTGAACTATCTCCCTTTATAATCCCTGAAATAAATAAAGTGTTTGCCACCTATGGCCATCCAACACAATGAAGGTTGTGCTTGCATAAATGATAGCGCTAAACAGTGATTAGGTCTCTTGGCTTTCTGACAACTTCTGTTTTTGAGTCGATGGATGAAAGATATGGTTAAACATAGTTTCAACAAATCTCTTAAATCTTTTCAGGATGGAGGTAGCAAATTTGTTCGCCGTTCATTCCTTCTCGCCTACTGGCTGGGGATATGCTCCCCCATCCAGAAAACATGATGTTTATTCCGAGTCTCTTTAGTTTGAAAACCGACAGCCAAAAGTAGGCGTTGAATGTCTTAAAACTGATTTGAACCGAGTAATTGAACTAGATTGTCACATATTTAATGGAACTGGCGTGCGGGCACAAACGGTTTGTCGAACTAGCTCGTATTCTGCACTTCATGTTGGGACTTCATAATTTCGCTTATTGCACCGCTAATGGGACCGTTCAGGTACATATACGAATTAGAAGACCAATTGTATGATATTCGCGTTGTTTATATATTTGTGCAGTTAAGCTATGGTAGCTAGTACTGACTCGAGGATGCGAATCCCAAATTCTTGCACACGACCGGATCCTTTGACATGTTTAACGTGCTAATCACGATAATGCCTTGCGTTAAAGAATGCGTCCTATTTGTTTTGTCCGAACCACTAGAAATTAATGCACTAATGTATTAAACTCACTACGCAACAGGCCAGAAAGAAATACAGAAAAAAATGCAGAATTCTTGTAGCTCCACTATAATGATGAATGACTGTGTTTTGGGTTATTTTATTGCTATTGCGTACTGGCGCACATGGACTCCCTGGAAAAAAGATTATTACAGCATATCAGTTGGCAAAATCCAAAATGTACTTGCTGAATCAAGAGGGTTATTGATTACATGATCAATTGGTAAGCATTATGCCTAAAGAATAGGATGCAGTCACACTTATCTCATATTGACTCTACCGAATTGTCATCACATCTACATTTATCTGTGCGTCTAACTTACACTATGATGCTTTGCTATTTAGTCATCAGTATTGCTATATTCAGATCCATGACGACATTTGAGGCGACGCTTAGATTTATCATGTTCGATCAAATAATCCTATCCTGAGTTAAATGACAGCACTTGTCTATAGCTCCAGTACATTTTATGTATTCGGTTATTGTCACTGTCACTTTCTTTCTGGTGATAACATTCAATTAGACTGAATGGTTTCATGCAGGGACCTCATAAAATCCGAAAGTATCTAAGAACTGCCTTTTACCATATTGAATAGTTAATATGCTTGTGAAAAGCTTTTTTATAAATTCTTCAATTTGTTGAATAGCTTGCCATTTCGACTGTGGCAGGCAAAGATTAACATAAACCAGCGAAATCTGCAAGTCAAAATAAAAATGCAGAACAGTGGCTTTTTTCATTACAATAGATGTTAGAGAATGTTGCTGGTGATTAATGGATCAGTCGTTTTATATCGTGTAAGCCACATTATATGACAGCCAGCTTATTGTTAAACAGCCAAACCCTTTCGTATAACATTTAAAGCTAGATACTGGAAATATAAACGACTATGCTTGTGGATGTTTATTTGGTTATCGTGGCAGCGAGGCTTTCCCCAGAGCCTATTTAAGCTGTACCCAGGTCATATCTTATACGCTAAAGCCAAACATTCTTTTGGGGTTTTATTGTACACGGCTGAAATAGAATGAGGATTAATAGTATATCACAGCCATGGATTACTATCTTAATATACTCAAACTGTCTCAACTGCAGATTGAAAGTGGTGCCATATCGACTTTGCCTGTGGGTGAGAGATAGAGAGAGAGAAATATATATATATATATATATATATATATATATATATATATATATATATGTATTTCAACTGCTCGTGGAACGCTGTGTTAGCGAGAGGGCGAGAAGGAGAGAGAGAGGGAGAGAGTGAGGAGAGAAAGATAGATTGAGAGAGAGAGAAAAATAGAAGGGAGAACGAAGCTTTTAATAAGTATCGAGCATACGACCCATACGAGCGACATAGAGAGTGGGATAGTGAGCAAAAAGGATATATAGATAGTAAGATAGATAGATAGATAGAAATAGTAGATAGATAGATAGATAGATAGATAGATAGATAGATAGATAGATAGATAGATATAGATAGATAGATAGATAGATAGATAGATAGATAGATAGATAGATAGATAGATAGATAGATAGAGATAGATAGATAGATAGATATAGATAGATAGATAGATAGATAGATAGATAGATAGATAGATAGATAGATAGATAGATAGATAGATAGATAGATAGATAGATAGATAGATAGATAGATAGATAGATAGATAGATAGATAGATAGATAGATAGATAGATAGATAGATAGATAGATAGATAGATAGATAGATAGATAGATAGATAGATAGATAGATAGATAGATAGATAGATAGATAGATAGATAGATAGATAGATAGATAGATAGATATATATAGATAGATAGATAGATAGATAGATAGATAGATAGATAGATAGATAGATATAGATAGATAGATAGATAGATAGATAGATAGATAGATAGATAGATAGATAGATAGATAGATAGATAGATAGATAGATAGATAGATAGATATAGATAGATAGATAGATAGATAGATAGATAGATAGATAGATAGATAGATAGATAGATAGATAGATAGATAGATAGATAGATAGATAGATAGATAGATAGATAGATAGATAGATAGATAGATAGATAGATAGATAGATAGATATAGATAGATAGATAGATAGATAGATAGATAGAGAGAGATAGATAGATAGATAGATAGATAGATAGATAGATAGATAGATAGATATAGATAGATAGATAGATAGATAGATAGATAGATAGATAGATAGATAGATAGATAGATAGATAGATAGATAGATAGATAGATAGATAGATAGATAGATAGATAGATAGATAGATAGATAGATAGATAGATAGATAGATAGATAGATAGATAGATAGATAGATAGATAGATAGATAGATAGATAGATAGATAGATAGATAGATAGATAGATAGATAGATAGATAGATAGATAGATAGATAGATAGATAGATAGATAGATAGATAGATAGATAGATAGATAGATAGATAGATAGATAGATAGATAGATAGATAGATAGATAGATAGATAGATAGATAGATAGATAGATAGATAGATAGATAGATAGATAGATAGATAGATAGATAGATAGATAGATAGATAGATAGATAGATAGATAGATAGATAGATAGATAGATAGATAGATAGATAGATAGATAGATAGATAGATAGATAGATAGATAGATAGATATAGATAGATAGATAGATAGATAGATAGATAGATAGATAGATAGATAGATAGATAGATAGATAGATAGATAGATAGATAGATAGATAGATAGATAGATAGATAGATAGATAGATAGATAGATAGATAGATAGATAGATAGATAGATAGATAGATAGATAGATAGATAGATAGATAGATAGATAGATAGATAGATAGATAGATAGATAGATAGATAGATAGATAGATAGATAGATAGATAGATAGATAGATAGATAGATAGATAGATAGATAGATAGATAGATAGATAGATAGATAGATAGATAGATAGATAGATAGATAGATAGATAGATAGATAGATAGATAGATAGATAGATAGATAGATAGATAGATAGATAGATAGATAGATAGATAGATAGATAGATAGATAGATAGATAGATAGATAGATAGATAGATAGATAGATAGATAGATAGATAGATAGATAGATAGATAGATAGATAGATAGATAGATAGATAGATAGATAGATAGATAGATAGATCGATAGATAGATAGATAGATAGATAGATAGATAGATAGATAGATAGATAGATAGATAGATAGATAGATAGATAGATGAATAGATATATAACAACGAATATTCATAATAAATAACTACACTTAGTCTTACGCTTTTTTCTTGATGATTTCATACAACATATATAAATCGTACATTATAAGCATCAATGGAGAAATAGTTGGGCATTTCTGCAGGATTGTGCGAATGTTTCATGCTGGATACCGAGCAGAATGTCACGCTGAAGTACCAGAATTCACGCACGTCAGCTGCAAGGTTTTTGGAACTCATTATCGTGGTTGAGAACAGACCGATTGGTGCCTGCAGCATATTAATGGGATAGTGGTATCTCATGTAAGGTTAAGCCTTTTTCTGCCAACAAGCCCTTCCCCATTTTCCCATAATGTTTTTCTCTATGGTGTCTTGAATATTTTTCAAAGCCAAAATGCAGGTACCCTTTGACTTAACATACATACGTACAGCGCGGGCACGTTGTTTAGAAATGTCATATTCTTAATGCATTCTGTTAGCGTACACACACACAGCCGAGTTAACTTCGTAAATACCAAAACACAGGCTTATAACAATATTCAATCCCTACATATGACTGTAGCAGGAGACATTTGAGATGTTACAGCCATTGAACTTTATTCATGGTAACTTCTTGCAGGTAAACAATTTACAACAGCTGCTTGGGAATCAGCATTGCTTCCCAGCAGCTTCGAGTAAGTGATCTGTGTACTTCTACTAGTATAATAACAGCAAACATCGCTGATAATGCCATCATGCGGGTGGTCATGTGTTGTTCCATATATTTTGGGCCATAGCCAATCCTATTTAGTATTTATAACAACTTTCATCGGCGCTTACTAGCACTGCGGATTGAATGCAATCTGTGGCAGGATTTAGGAACCTTGGGGAGGACGTCAGGTGATATTAACAGCACACAACTCTATTATCCAAATGACACGAATAGTGCGGTGCTACAGCCAACCAAAACCGGCCGCGAACGGCAAAACGTGGAGCTAGATTGCCCATGTTGAGCTACCGAGGTTATTGGGGTTTAAACTGTGCCGCTGATCGCCATCATGTTGGTCATTGGAGCTCAAGAAGAATAACGAAGTATCTATCCATTCTAATATTAACTTAATTCCGCAGGATTTTAGCGAATTTCATCCCTTCTGTTCGTCGCCTGTTTGTTTTAATAATTATCTCGGACGAACCTTTGGGCTAGCTTGTTTTCTGGAAAACAACATGACGTCATGCGACAGATAATCTTGCAGCCTACACCCACTCGATCTATGTGTCACCAAGTAGCAATTTATCGATTGAATTTGACCGTTACTTATCATTAAATGAGGGTCAGCCACTATTTATGACATCGAGTTCGCTGGTGTAATGTCAGGTCATTTCAGCAAAGCGGATTTATGTTTGGTGCAGTGTTTGTATAGGCTCAGGTTGAATTAGCTGTTGTTATTCGTGGCAATTAGTATTCATATGTCGTGATGTGTTGTATGAACGTTATGTGATGGCGTTGGTTGTAATTTGTTGTGCCGTTATTATTGACCCAGCTCAACCCTATTTCTAACGAAGCTGCCACAACATATACACCAAGAAAAAACATACTAATTTTGCGATATTTGGTGTTTTATTTGGGCTAACAAGTGTACCTGCAATGTTTTGTTGACAACTATATGAATATAATAATAGAGCATATTTGACCGTCTTCTACGCAGTTACCAGAACTATTATTTTTGATGTGACATGAGGTGCTGGCGGCAAATATTTGACCATCCCTATTGAACATGCTGCCCGTAAGTATATACTTCGAACCTGAGAAAATCGATTTTCGGAAATTTACAACGTCCTTTTACATTTCACGATGCAGCAGTAGCGGTTTTAACTTAAGTGACGATTCGTTATTTGCTGAGGCCTTCCCTTCCTTGCTGCAGTTACAGAGACAAATCATGTTATTTGAGTACATGCCTCATGCGATACTACAAGTTATATGTGGTTTTACATGCCGTCTTTGGTAGTATAATGGGTGTTGTGTATCAGAACTAACAACAGCTGCCTGAAGCGTATGACCAACCGCTGTTATGATTGCATGGACGATGCTGCATATACATGTACCGGTTTAAAGACGTGAACGATGTTTTTGTAGTATTCAAATACTACTCAACAGAATGGAAAATCATTCCAACAGTATGATACGTTTCTACTTTTCATGTTAGCCAACGTTAGCGTTACACAATTTATATCCCAGTCGGATATACCTCTCTGCGGTTTCTCGCCATCCAAAAGGGTGAATTTGAATTGAAATTTTCCTTTAGATGCTTTAATGACCGTCATGCAATCATCCTGCTCAACCTTACCCCTACATATATAGTTATAACTTTCAAGTGCATTTTCAACGTTAAGTCGATAACTTCAAATACCATCAATGGTTCTCGTTGTCTCACAATAAGGCCATGATTCCGGTGAAGGCTACTAACAAGATTGTAAACAGTTAGACAGCTTCTGGTGATTTTTCAAGATATTGAAAAACCCTTTTGTAGCATACAAATTATGAAGAGATATGCTTTGATGCAACAAATACGCCTGTTCATATCAATAGCTGACACAACCTTCAAAAGAACCATTTTATATCATAATTGGCAAAAATAAGGTAAAAGCACAAAAAAGAGCGATGCGATGAACTAGTCCGTGGCTTGTTACTCGTGCATGTATGAGGCCGACATGAAATCGTCTTGACATAGTTGACATATACGGCAGTGCAATATCTTTGGCTCGTCGTAAGTGACAGCAGGTCAATCTGATCGTCTTTATAACTTGATTTCAATTAGGCGGTGACATATTGCACCCAGTGTGCCGTGCAATGACGACATGATAATAGATGGTCAGAGCCACTGTCCATAGATACCGTTGTACACTGTCGACGGAAACTGTTGCGTCGCTTTTTGACCTCCTTGATAAACATCTGGATGTCAATTATGAACATGCGTTTGAGGTACAAAGTTAACGTAGCATAAAATGAAATGTTGATCTTACTGATTGAATCAATTATCAGCAGCGCAGCTTAAGCGAGTGTGCCGATGAGTGCGTCAAACATGACTTGAGTGAGTGACGAATATTATGATGATAAGTTTTATATTGTCGCCGATCCCCGCCGAAATGTTTTGCAAACACTATTTTGTCATTTTAACCAATAATCGGTAACACCAGTCGCTTGATTTTCGGTCAGTACGAAATGGTCGTTAGCCGTTTTCAGATATTATCAATACATGCGCAGCATCATTCTGTTCTAGGGCAACCATTATTGCCGACAACCCGTGGCTGTGTAATGTGCGCACAAAATGTATAAATCTCGCTTTATTTGCTCCTGCTTATTGTATTGCCCCGTACACCTGGGCTCGCTGAAATTATTGCAACAAAGTAGGCAGCCGTTTAGTATTATATTTGCTGTAACAAGGGCGCTTTTTGATCGACTGTTCATTGACTCGTCTGCCATTGTGGCGATAATTGCGTTTGAATCAGTGATGTAGCAAAGCAAATATAAGAATACGATACTTGACGCACCCATTTTCTTTATATAGCAGTCGACTTTTCCTTTCCCTCCTGACAAGGAAATCGTGCCACATGGCACAGAATACTATGTAAAAGTGGGATTTCTATAAATAATATACAATCATTGTGTGCGGCTCTGAATGTCACTGATTTAAGTCTGCTTGGATATCAGCAAGCTTAATCCAATATAAGCTTCAATAACCGAACGAATTAGAGGGTATAGTTGCAATATATGTCTATGGCAGCTTACATACAGGTTATCGTACACATTCCATTATTACAACCTTATTTAAGTGATGCAGACTGGCTTAACGGAAGAAGCACCAATCCAACAGGGTTCTTTTATTCCCTTCGCCTTTGATGCAGGAAATAAGAGGACGTTTTCTTGATCGAAAGGGTCTTTTGGGCATTGTAAGTCACAATATTCAGTCGGCTGATTGTGGAACTGCTTAGAGATCAAAACATATAATTGTTTGCCGCATTCTAAGAAGGATGCTAGTCCCGTAAAAGTGCAAGGTTACTATAGTGTACAGTCGTACGTTTAAAACCTGTCAATTTGATATTTTGTCGTGAATTAACATGACTCGAACGAGGCCAATTCAATCATCGCGCAACAAGTTTGGCTAAATACTTGATTAATGCCAATGGCTAGCAATGCTCCGATTCGGTGAGATGCGTCCGATTCGATATGAAGTATCGCAATCGGGCACATAGTAGTATGTTAGCATAGCGGATTCCAATACTTAGCTGGGTCTCAACGAGCTCATTAGAAATGTTGAAAACGAAATAGTTCTTGTAGAACTCCATTTAAGCAGTAATATCAATTTGGTGATGTTGGGTAAACACGACACTTCAGCAGCATAAACACCACGTAGTGTCAAAGATCAGGTGTACATTATAAATAATTGCAATCTCAGATCAGGTAAGCAGGACTTTCGCGTTCTCGTTATTTGCTCTCGCAGTGTCCTGAGTTAATTGATAAAAAAGCTGTTTCATGTTCGAGCTGTCATGGCGCCGATATGCACGTGGATTAATTGTAACAAAACATCAGGATTGCAGTGAATACCGTTGCAAAAATTATTGGCTCTCAGGGCTGAAGTGGAGATTTTAAAAAACTAAATTTATAACGAGCAGTCAACGCGCTGGACATAATTTGCAAATGCCGAGTACAAATAGTTTAAATAACACACGGGGATCTAGCTCTAATGTAGTTGGCGTAAAGTACAATTAGCAATATCATCAAATAGTCCGCGAAGTCCTTCATATTCTTCTTGCGAGAAAACAATCGGCGTTATTTATTCATATGGCTTAGGTAGAAGCCCATGAGATAAAAAGCATAAATGCAATCAAGCAGTAAGTTCCTTTTTACACCTTGGCTACGGTTACGGGTGCAGGTACGTGTTGTTGAAATGAAGTGATACGGCACTTTATTGTACACTACTTTATGAGCTTATGCTCTGCATAGTGGGCGAGTTCTACCTGCCCGCCTGTGTTAGCCCCTCTCCTTGCCTTCACAATTATCTAAATTATTATGCATTTGGTTGTTTCCTTTGTTATCTTTGCAGCACGGCTTTCTCAAGACCTCATTAAGCCATGCCTAGGTCATGTCTTGAATATACAGCCGATGGAGCTCCCCGGGGTGCGGAACAAAAACGTGATAACCGGGCTTCATATAAAACTGTTGTATGGTGCTCCGTTGTAATAGTATGATGATAAATAATTTACCATAGCCATAGACTATTTTTTATTAAACTTCAAAGTTTATATATATATTAATATATTTATATATATATATATATATATATATATATATAGATATATATATATATAGATAGATATATATTTATATATACATGTATATATATATATAAATAAATATTTAGAAAGACATATATGCAGATATATATATATATATAGATTTATATATATATATAGGGGAAATACATATATATATATGCATATATATATATGAGAAAATATATATATATAAACAATATATATATATAGAGAGAAATAGATATAGGTATATAGATACAGATATATACAAATATATATATAGGGAGTATGATAGATATATATAGAGAGGTTATAGATAAATATATATAAACATATAATGTATATATATATATAATCTCTATATAGATATATATATATATCTCTCTAGATATATATATATATATATCTATATATATATATATATATATATATATATATATATATATATATATATATATATGTATATATATATATGCAATGGAAAATATTTACTATCGCCCGATTGTCCCTGGCAAGTAGGTGAAGCCATCGGACAAGTGAAGCTGTCACCTAACATGCCCTACGAGACAAGTCGTTTTTTATATTTTATATTTTTCAAACAAAGCATATAACGATCGATCGGCGATTCCTGGGAACGTGCGCTCAGTTTACCAAGAAAGAAAACAAAAAAACAAACTGCGTTACGAGACTCATCAACTCAGCGCCTTATCGGCGATTACGATTACTTCCGAGTAAGTCATATTTTCATACTATGACTGGGCAAGTAGGTTTTTCAATCGGACAAGTAAAAATTAGCAGGACTTGTCTGACTGTATAAGTATTTTGCATTATAAGTATATATATATATATATATATATATATATATATATATATATATATATATATACATATATATATATATATATATATATATATATATATATGCATATATATATATATGCACATATATAAATATGTATGTATATATATATACATATATATATATATTTATATATATACATATATATTTATGAATACATACACACATATATATATATATATAAATATATATATATACATATACATATATATATACACATATGTACGTATATATATTTGTATATATATGTATAAATTTATATATATATATATATCACAATATATATATATATGTATATATGTAATAATATATATAAATTGCTATTATATAAGTATTTATGAGAAAGGAGGGAGAGGTAGCTACAGCCAAATATATATATATATATATATATATATATATATATATATATATATATATATATATATATATATATATATATATATATATAAAACATTCAAATTTACATGTATATATGTAATTATGTTTATAAATTGCTATAATATATGTATTTATGTATATACATATATATATATGTAAATATACATATATACACAGAGAGAGGGATAATATTTAAATATACATATCTATACATACGTATATCTATGTATATATATATATATATATATATATATATATATATATATATATATACATAGATATACGTATATATATATATATATATATATATATATATATATTGAAATATGTATATATTTATGAATATATTATATATATATTTATACACAGAGAGCGCGAGAGAGATAGAGAGAGAGCGAGAGAGAGAGAGAGAGTGAGAGAGAGAGAGGAGGGAGCGTTAGCTACAGCGAGAGAGGAGGATAACCAGAAAGGAAGAGAATCGGATAGTTTTTGACAGAGAGATATGGGGAGGAAGTGAGAGAGTGAAAGCGATAGCATGCGAAACACAGAGATAGAAAGAGATAGATTAAGTGAGAGAGATAAAGATAGAGAAAGACAGAGAATGATAGAGACGGAAAAAGAGGCGATATGTTGGCATCGACATACGACCCCTACGGCAGATGGGCAGAATCCTGTGTGCATACAGTTTTTCAAATGGGTATTTGCTTTAAGATTTGTAATAGAACAATCGTTTTAGCGCTCATAAGGTAATATATTGTATTAAATAAACCATATAAATTGGTATCTCTCATATTGCATTCCATTGTTTTGCAGCACATAGTTTAGTGGGATTATATATCGAATGTGGTCTGAGTAAGCACCTTGCCTGCCTTTTGCTCTGTTAAATCTCAAATGCAGATTAACTGGGTTACAAGTAAGATGCTGCTTACATCAAGGCACGTCAGTGGCAAGGTTTGCGAAAGTCATTATCATGGTTGAAAACAGATTGATGCCTGCAGCATATTTATGAGATAGTTAATGGTATTTCATGTAAGGTTGAGCCTTTTTCTTCCAACGAGTACTTCCCCTTAGTCTAATAATGGTGTATCTGTATCGTGTCTTGAATAGTTATCAAAAACAAAATGCAGGTACCCTTTTGCTAAACATACATAGGTAAAGCGCAGGCACGTTGTTTAGAAATAGAATAATCTTAATGCATGCTGTAAGGGTGTAGCAGCACTCTTGGGTGAGCGGACGAATTCATAGCATCCATAAGTTCGTTAGCACCAAAACACAGGTACGGGTAATGGAACACCAGAAACAAGATTTGCCAAGAACAGACAGTGATTGATTTGTCGGAATCTACACGTATAGAATGGTTTATAGTCTTATACCCCAGGGATGAGTGCGAACGACTGCAGCCCGCAATTGAAAAGTTGGGGCCCGCCGCGTATTGTAAAGTTTTGTCTTTTAATAGTTTCAAAGGATGCTTGGTGGGCGCTTTTTCTTTGAAATGATAACATACCAAGAGCCTGACAGAGGTCATCAGGACCGAAAACATTCCCAAGTATCCCGATATCAGATGTGTCACTTTACCTCCTGTAGACGAAGACACCAAACAAAAATTATTAAAAGGAACCTGGCTATAATGTCTTCAGTTCTCATTTCCAACATGGTCAGTCTTTTTCTTAGTTTTAAACCTTTAATAAGTTGTATTAAATTGTGAGCTTAGTACAATAACTCACAGGTATATTTTAATAATAGATTTGTCCTGTTTTTCGATAGATTTTTTTTTGCATACCAGATGGGGATATCTCCAATTTTGACCAGTGCTGGAAAATCTCATCTTACCACCCCCACCCCCATGTAAGACGACTCACGTGAATTACTTGGGTCGTAACGTTATAAACAATGTGACGTCACTTTCCCAATCACAGCATCTGAATAACTCTTGTTTTTATATAAAAATGCATCATTTCGATAAGTTTGTATTCAAATATCTATTTCAAAGTGCAAGGCAGTATGCAAGAAAATGTTTCTACCCTGAGATACTTGGATCAGGTGGAAATATCCGTCACTGAGGGTAAATGTTTTGGCGGGAACGAGGCTCTGCCGAGTTCCCATGAAACAGTTACCCTCAGTAACGGATAAACCAGTTTTTTTTGTAATCCTACATTTGTTTTTAAATGGCCGTGTTCAAATTATTGCATTAATAACATATAATACACATAATGTAGTACAGAGACAATAGTGTAGGAGATCAGTGCTCGCCTCGCACCCGGGCATACCGGGTTCGTTTACCCGTTCGGCTGATTTTGTTTTTTAGTTCTTGGTCATGTAACAATGTTAATTTTAAATACCATTATTTATTATTGAAGTTTTCTTTTCTGAGGCATTTGGAACAAGTGGTAAGCTGCGAAAACTCAGCGGTTATTCCAGTATGAGACTATAATCTCAGTAAAATATCATGATATATATGGTCTATGAAACATTCTTATTTGTACCAAATATACGTCAAAACGCACCACTGACATTCTTGGGTCAAACAATTTTCTGGGGTAACATGCCCCCAGCCCCCCACCCCCACCCTTAGAATTCGGCCTACACATTGATTCCCTCCAAGCTACGCCCTTGATAGCAACTTTCAGTGGCGCTTATTTGCAGAGCGACAAAAAGCAATCGGTGGGATGATTTCGAATCCCTTCACTTATTCTCCTTGCTAAAATGACTCAGTGAATTTACGACAATAAGATGAGTTCTGTGCGTTTGTCGTTTCGTTCGTGACATTGGTATCTGATCCATAACGTGGCGGACGACAGTTGCCATCAACAGCACTCTACTCCATTTACTACATGACACGGATAATGCGATGCAGAAGCCAACCAAAACTGGTCACGGACGGCATCACATAGAGCTATATTGCCCTTGTTGAGCTACCAATTCATTGGGGTTTTATATTCTACCGCTGTCAGTTTTCATGATGGTCATTAGGGCTCACGAGGAATAACGAAGTATCTACTAATTGTAATATTAACTTAATATCGAAGGATTTCGAGCGAATTGCAACCTTTCTGTTCGTCAGTTGTTTGCTTTGTTATTTATTATGTCGAACGAACTGAATATTACCTGATGAATGTAAATTGATCTTCTAGATAATTAATCTGTCTATCATTCTGACCATATTGAAATGTAGCTGCAACGTAGTTATTTGGCGGCTGGTGATAGCTTAAGAAGATGTCAATTATGAACGTGCGTTTGAGGGACAAGGTTAACCTAGCATAGAATGAAGTGTTGCTCTTACAGATTGAATCAATGAACAGCAGCGCAGCTGAAACAAGTGTTCCAATGAGTGTGCCAAACACGACAAGACCGAGTGACGAATATTTGGATGATAAGAGTTATATTGTCGCTGATACCCACCGGTACTGATAATTTCACAGGTGTTAGGTTCATTCATTGATTGTACATCCAACTAATTAGAGCATTACTTAGCAAAGATTGTTGCAAAGAAATGCTCATGCAACAAGAGACTCTAATCCAATGAGGAGAGATCAGCTCGGCAATATCCCCTCGACGACTACCACAGTTTGATGTACAAGATTTCATAACGCCTTCGCTGCCTCCATTCATAAATTTCCATTGAACTTTTGTCAATTTACATACTGGTTCCAGAATATCGTAATTGTATCATTATAGTACTTTCACACCGCAATGTACTTGACTTGAGGGACAAGATTGATATAATTATTTACATTTACATGCATCGCAGGGAATACATTAGACATAATCGTATAAAGATAGTTCCTATAGTAAAAACCATGGCAGAAATCACCGCCTGATTGTTTTCAATTAACAGAGTGCTGTAAGATACCTATGATCAAGCATATAATCGAACCACCTTCCTATTCGCTCAGTACATGAGCGCTTGAGTTCAGTGTTACCCGCAATTACGTTCATGTTGAAATGTCCTTTTTTATCCATGTAGGCCTATCGTAAACTCTCACTGGTGCTGTTTGTGAACTCGGTAACTAACCACATTACTGTATGCGCTTACTGACCATGTATTTGAGCAAAGTGATAGATATTTAAAGCATTGGAATGTACTACATGTCATATCACGGACCTATTATACGACAATACACACAAGCAATCTACCGAATCGATGGCGTCATTTTAGCTGTTACAGTCGCTTGCACAACAGCTTATGGGGACAAAATAGGATTCTACAAGTGTACAAAGGAGTCACAATATTGGTCACATCTAGAGTTGATCAAAATCAAAAACACCAAGCTAATCCCTCAGTGCACAGTGTTTATAAACTTGACATAGGTATATATTTGTCATGACTATCGCACTTTTAACCCCATTTTCGTATTAGCAGTCACAAATCGCTTCGCTGAAGTACGCATAACGGAAACTGTCGCGTTAGATTAAATCTTCTGGATTTCGAAGGTTGTTGGTCGTCATACTGCTACCGCAATCATTAGCATCATGTTAGCACATATAACGATTATTGTGTAAGTAGTGAGGGATTTTAGAATAATCAGATTCAATGATTCATCTTATGGCTGTTAGTCATCATAGCACCTTAAAGTATGACTTGCACTTCTCTATTAAAACTGCAAAAGTTATTCTACTATCGGGATACATAATGCCGCCCAAAAGGGTGCAAAATGCTGCGGACAATTCTGCTTCAGATATATAGACCACAATATCCTGCTGGAAGCTTTCTCGATCCCTATCATGGTTTGTCAAAATGTACGGTCCGTCGACGTTAGTCTTTCTATATTATAATATAATCGTTTGCTGAGATAGAGTTTTGACAGCCCGCCAATCATTCTGTCAACGGAATGCCAAGATAGAGGGAATTAATTGCTTCAATTTGATATCAAGGTTATGGGCCTATCTATTTTTCAATTGACAAAAGCAGCTACTGCAGGGGCGTATGTTGTTGGTATTAGGAGGTAGACTCTCGTTATTCCTTGCTTTTGAATTAAATAGTTTATGGTACCATTGTGCCCTCCTACTTTTCATGCGACTTTCAACAATCACGAGACCATTACCCTGGACTATTTTCGACCCGTATAAAAGCCATCAAATCAATAAATGGTGCAAGTTGATTTATTTGGATTTGATGTAAAACTTCGATTCGTCGGTGTCGAAAGGTTTCACTAGTGAATCACTTCTAATCCTTGATGTAAGTGAAGTAAGAAAAACGAAATGAACCACTCCAGCTTTTTTCAGTTTCTAAGCCACATGCTGACATTAGTATGGTACGGTTGAGAATGACTCATTAAGTTTTTGGGGGGCCAACTCTGCTCAAATGTAATATGGCTGCAATCTCAATCATTATAATATATATTTATAATGGCATTGATTCTAACATATGGTTCTGTGCTACCACGAGCAATGGCATAGTAGTGCTAGAGACCGGTTCAATGTATGACATCATATCCCAAAATATCAGGAAGATATGCCCGTTTAATCGGTTATGTCAGTCTCATGATTTTCTGTCTGTTACATACTTCGTGTACGAAATGGTTGTCAGACAATGATCGGGTATTAAAAGTACTTACACATTGGTGGAACTTAACACATGACTAGACAGGACGGGGCCACATCCGTGGCTCATTCTTGTTTTCTTTACGGCATTTAAAATGCTTTTATATATATATATATATAAGGATATATATATATAGATATATATATATATATAGATATATATATATATATAAGATAGAGATAGAGATATATATATATAGATATATATATATATAGAGGATATAGATATATAATATATATATATATGTATATATATATGTATATATGTATATATATGTGTATATATATATGTATATATACATATATATATATATATATATATATATATATATATATATATATATATATATATATATATATGGATATATAAATGTATATATATGTTCATCTGGGCATGTCTTCTTGGCGAGAAAAATGATGTGTATGGTCTGATATTTGATCTGTCAGTATCGTGATGCCGTGATATGTTAGATATATCATATATCTTTAGAGGGCTGACATGCACTCTGAATTGCATGATAACATTCTGATATTTGAATATTGTCGTCCATTTCCATATTATTGTAATATAGCTAATATCAATGACGTCAATAGCGGTGTAAGGTGTCTGGTTTATCAGCTTATTGTCGCAGGCAAAATATAAGACTTAGTTGCTTTCATAATTTTGTGTCTGTGTTACCATTTTCCTAACGGTCGTAATGCCATAAATTTGTGATTTGATAATCCCATATAGTTTGCCCTGGCGTGCGTCTTAATAATAGTAGTGGGTTAGGTATACCAGCTAAACATGAACTGAATGCAGAATTGATTAATCCTGACCCATCATGTTCAGATAATGCATAAATAATCCTCATTGGTGAAGTGATATCGATTTATTCTACAAAACAAATAGTGCACTACAACATAGACAGGAACGTTACCCAGTAGAGATAAAACTCATAGTAGCGTCTCACACTGGTAGAAACCAGCATAAGCAACGTTTATAAGAAAAACATAAAAACCGTGAGTAATAACCCAGCCCTTAACAGCTATCGCATACGGTAGCAATGCATGGATGTGTGTTCATCGGTTGAGTAAAAAATAAGGATCGATCAGTAAAATTTCCAGATAAATCCTTCATCATGTTACTCGGTCACAACTCAGCTACACATATTACAATGTAATCAAATGAGTGGTTCACATAACATTTAAATACATTTGCTATATAAGCAGTTGTACCTTTCTAACTTCTGACCTGTCATGTTACAGCGGCATTATAGTGCATCACTGTCTGCAATACACAAAATACCCTATCACCATCGAGTGCGACCAATTCCGTACTAAAGCACCCTCAACACTCAATTACAGGAAATATGCTTTACGATCGATATCCTACCATTCTCTTACCCGTGGTCTTTAATAGAAGCATCCATGTACATATTCGGGGCAAAGCATGTGTGATATGAGCGTTCATTCGCGAATCAATGTGCAACAGTGCGCATAATGCAGTGCTTATGAAACATTATCTGCTATTCGTGCCCGACGTGTCTAGTTCTGATAATACCACTCAAATTGAATATATCGATTCAGTCGAGCTGGATAGTGGTTTAATTCGACTTAAAATAATTAATAAATCTTTGAGGTACATCCAGACTTCCTGACAACATCAAGACTCTTGGGTGGCCTAAAAGGCGTCGCCATATTGATTGCGGCCTGAATAGTTGAATATAAATGAAATGGATGAGAGGCAGTGTCTGCATCCATTTTTCATGACTTGAATGAATAAATACCACACCCTCTCAGAAAATTCAGGAATGATCCGGAATTTTTGATAGAAATGCCAGGAACGAGTGTTCTCAAAATAGTTAGGCATGAATGACTCACTGGCATGCATTATAGTGACAATGAATTCAAAGCTACCAACAAAGTTCATATAAGGCTGCAAGTCGATATGCATCGTCATTATGTCATATTTTAAAACACCTATTATCACATCAAGACTCTATGTTTTGAAAAGAATGTACCCTACAATTAGTCCTGAAGCACTAGCTACAAGGGCCCCTTACAAACTAGCCTTGATTCACTAACAAACCTTTAGTAGCACCGTCGTAGGAGTGATTACATAACTACTAACAGTCGGAATTCATCGAATTGAATCTTGATTTATATAGTTTGTGTAAAGACACCTAAGGTTGTGACGTTGCACTACCCGCTACATGGTCCTGCTTACTTAATGACTATCTGTTGAATGCAGCTCTGTTAAAGTGCATATCGCACTGAATATCCCCAATATTTGATTCAACTTATTGGGAAGAGCGGACCGTAGGAGCGTAAGAGATCCGTCGTTCCGGAATTCGAGTCCGTGTAAGCTACACGTTATTGCAGCACGCTGAATGTATTACAACCAAACAATCTCATATAACGCATTCAGCTTGATATTGTTTATATTGTTATCTTGGCAGCTAGGATCTCTCTAGAGCCTCATTAACTCTCACCCATGTCATGTCTTAAATATACATTAAAGCTAACGTGGCGCTCCGTAGTCCGTTGCAGATAGTTGATGACTGTGCACCATATACAGCGTGCGTATGGTGCTGGGTTGTGACAATATGATCAGTAGATTAATAATTTATTCTGGTCAACGTTCAAACCTGTTGGTGGAAAGCGGAGTTACATCTTCAGTGCAAAAGAGTTTGTGTGTAAGAGGAAGAGTGAGAGGGAGAGAGAGGGAGAAAGAGAGAGAGACAGGCCGAGAGAGACTGAGAGAGATAGACCGAGAGAGACCGGAATAGAGAAGGGGAAAGAGGGGGAGACAAAGTGAGCGAATGAGAGAGATAAAGAGAGATATTCAGCGAGAGAGAGAGAGCGATAAAAGTAGGAAGCAATGACAGAAATAGACAGCGAAAGAGCGAGAGAGATAGACAGAGAAAAAGATGACGAGAGAGAGGGAGGGAGGGAAGGAGGGAGGGAGGGAGGGAGGGAGGGAGGGAGGGAGGGAGGGAGGGAGGGAGGGAGGGAGGGAGGGAGGGAGGGAGGGAGGGAGAAAGGGAGATAGCGAAGGACATATTTACGCTAGATGGTCTGATTATTAATCCAAAGTGCGTGTTTTAATGTACAACTATGATAATATATGAAACTTGTATTTAAAATGATAACATTCCTTTGCCTGATGTCGGAATCCACTACCACAGTTTGTTAACATAGACCGCGGGTCGTTGTGAGATGCTGCTTTCTTTTTACCTTGCACAGTATATGTTATATGCGCATATAGTCCATTAATACAGAATGTGATGTGCATTTCACGGCAATATTCGACTGTCTCGCGGCATATTGTTAAGCAGATTTGCCGAAATGCAAGCACGTTTGCTGGAAAGCATGCGGAAGTCATTATTGGGGTTAAAAACAGGCCGATTGATGCTTGTTGCATATTAAAGGGATAGTTAATGGCACTTCATGTAAGGTTAAAAATCTTTCTGTGAACGGGCCCTTCCCTATTGTCCCATTATTGTGTATCTGCATCGTGTTTGGAATACTTATCAACGCCAAAATGCAGGTACACTTTCGCAAAATATACACATTACTCAGTTTCCCTTAAAACGAGTACACCTTGCCTAGATATTAAATAGAATAATGTTACTGAATGTTGCAGCCATTGCGCAGCACTCTTGGGTGATCGTTGAAATTGACGGCATGGTTATTCTCTAGATGGGTTCCGGTGCTACATTAATTCAATACGATAGTCCTTAAGTCAACGCTATTCAGCGCTAATTAGTATTTAAAGCAGCATTTACTGGCGAGGCGTTTTTTTTTGCACTGAAATTAAGTCCGATAATTTATGATTCCTTCGATCATTCGTTATGCTTATGTTACTTAGTGAATGTGCAGCAAGACGATCAAACCTTAGTAATAGGCTTTCCCATGGACACATTGGTAGTAAAAAGTACCTTTACGGAGAAGGCATGAAAGCACGCACCAACACTGCTGCATACCAGATATATAATGAGGAGGGAGGCAGATTCTATCGACTTTACGCTACTACATTTTACTAACTGCCACGGATAAAAGGATCCTGCAACCTACATAAACTGACCACGACAGGCATCACGGATAACTATATTTTCCTTGTTGAGCTACAAAGGTTATTGGGGTTTACATTCTGCCGCTGTCAGTGATAGTGATGTTCATTGGAATTCCCTTTGTCTGCTTTTATCACTATCTCGGGAAGATGGCGGTGCAAATGGAAACAAACTATAACATCATAAAGGCAAATGATTTTTGTGGCATATAACCTCCTCAATTCGGCCTTTTAAATTGACATTTAGCCAATCTTGCTGACGCCGAGTTAACTGTTATTACGTTAGGTCTTATCAGTTTAGCGGGTGTATGTTGCAAGACTTATGTGTTTGTAGCAATTAATGTTTGTAGCAATTCTTTTTCGAATGCCGTGATGTACTGACAAATTCTCCGACGCCGTAATTATAAACTTATTTCTAACAAACTGCCGCAAAATGTATATAAAATCTTTTAGCAAACTCATTCTTATTGTTTGATATTTGGAAAAAATAATAATGTTGGGTTTTAAGGTGATATCGCGACGATAATGTATGAGGATTATTGCGATGATTGGAACTCTCTTTAAGAGCCAGTGCCCACTTGGCACAAACACGTTACCCAGACCCGGACGCAAAACTCACGCCCACGGCGGAGAAAGGTCCAGCACGGTACAATTGAACTACTGGGTCTGGTCCATCCCCTTTCAGAGATGGGACCGCCATGTTACGTGATCATCCGAGCCCCGATGAACCAGTCAGGTTTTCACACCTTTGTATCGAATCCACATCCTGAGTGTCAGAAGTCGACGCAGTTTACCGCTACGCCACTGGAACCCTCTGATATTTTGTGTATTGGTTGTGTTGACCAGTGATTCAGGGATGCTTTATTAGAAATAAACAAAAATCCAATAATTAAATGTTGAAGTTGCGATGAGACTAGTGCTGGGCTGTTGTCATAGTACATTCAAAAATGCACTTAAAACATCACAGATGCGAGCACGAAGTTGCATAATTGACCTTTTGTTCCCGCCAAGTGACAAACCAATGAGAGTTTGGAACACTCGTTCAAAACAATCGACCACCGTGTTTTGAAACAAGCAAACGCTGTAAGCCGCGGATAATTATCACCCGTAATATTTTCGTGCGCAGGGTATCGTCAATCATAAAGCTTCACAATGTTTAAGCGGTGTGCATGGGGTACATGCAATAGTAACAGTCGGCCTAACATTAAACGAAACGAAGCTATTTGTCGTTCGAGTGGATGAAATGATGCGGCCGCCAAAACACACGGAATTGATTATGGAAAGAGGGGGAAGACACAGCAAGATTGTTGGTATGCTCTGAGGTGGAATTACCTATAAGATTATCGGCAATTATTTTTGCTCATCCCATTGGGGAAACGTGTCGATTGGCAATGGTATTAAAAGTATTTGGTTAAAGGTTGGGAGCCCATGATAAAATTAGTAACTTAGCATGTTTGCAGGTTACGGCTAATATTGTATCAGATGAGTGTAGGGGTTGAAAAAGCAAAACGTGATAAATTGGATGTATATTTTCAAATAACATGCCTCAAATGCTCAAAAGGAATATACTGCTTGTGAAGGAGGGGCCTCTGTGTTTCGTACATTGACATCACCTCAGATAGAATCCTTGGATAAGGCATTCGAAGCGTTCGAGCAGTGAAGCTCATTGTTACAAGATGGTAAACTGCAATAGTTAAAAAATGTTTTAGATACATTTTTCGCACCATACATGCAATTAACACTCTGCCCGATTTTTTTTGTCGTGAGGTAAATAACATTAATAAGGCTACCTTTCGATAATTTTAAGATAGGAATATTCGGAAAATATAGATTAACCTGGCTCTACGACAGGCTTTTTCCCCAAATATGAAGTATCTTCTGACTGTTCATGATGACGTCGAAAATTTCCTATCAGATTATGGACCATACTATCTGTCATTGGCTACCGTAGCTACTGCATGGCGTTTTTTGTTGGAATTCGGTTGTAGATTATCGCCATTGCTGGCTTTGGCCGCGAATGATTGATGGTAAAATTTCCACTGTTAATGCAATAAAGCGACTTTTGACACTGATAATTGTCGAATCGTGTATCAGCCATTAGTCAATGGATCGTGCTAATGTTGATATGTGTCGAAAAGACTATTCAGTGTATCACTCTGATCCCTCAATGAAATAAACCATTCGTGTTTTACTCCGGCTCTCAGTTACACGTTGACATCAGTCGGAGCCCAAAGACAAATCAATGTCAATACATTGGAAAGGTTTATTTGCTTCGTGAATAAGCGTTATGAATAATGGCTTTGTATTTCACCCAAGTAGACGCAAGATTCCGAACCCAAATCGCCTGAAACAACTGCACGATAATACATACCAGGGATTATCCGTCAAAGCTTCAACATCAAAGTCAATAATTGTTTTTCGTATTTATAGTGACAGTGATACAAACCTATGGGTCTGTGGTTCCGAAAGCAATCTCATGGCAATAATAGGGACAGGGATAGCGTTATACCATATATACCATATATACTAATATTTGAATAGCTAATTCTTGGCCTAGCTGCCTTATATGGCAGATATAGATAGCGATATAAATATTTTTTCGTCTATTATGTATCTAGCAAAGCAATACAACCATCGTACACCATATGTTGACCCTCTACCACCATTCCAATAGATATTAGTTTATGCGACATGCATTGATGACGAAGTCCTCTCTTATCTAGCAAACGTTATTCTTCTCCTTTGTATCTTTATGCAAGCTGTTATTTAAACATTTGTCTAAACAGTTTTAGTATGATAGAAATGCATGATGTTGTTATAATCTGTCAATAATGATCATTGTTTTCGTGGTCTTATAGGTTCGTTTAGGAATGGTACACATGTGACCTGATCGCGTTCGCGGAATAATGTCCGATTCTTTGACACAGTATGTGACTTACAATGACGCGCATATAACTGTGCTGCTTCGTCAGTATTTTGAATTTAGTCATGTTATACCGTTACATTAATACAGAGATACATCACAGGGCTAAATGCAGTATTCGTATTCATTCATTCACGTTCGTACATTAAACAATATAACTGTTTTGCGGCATGTGGTGTACAACATTCAATATGCCAAGAAATGCTAGCCGTAATAATAAGGCCCAATCGATTAATTAAAGGGACGCGATTTCATGGCCATATTCTATCTCTAACATTTGAAAACGTGACACTTGTGGGACCTCGTTGATGTTTACTCGGCAACTGAGCTGCTTATATATACTCCGCTTGAATAATTAAATTAGATTGCTCGATAGGCAGCTGCGTCTCTTTAAATACAACAGCTGAGCCAGTATTATGCATTACTGTCTGTAATTGTGCATAAACAGTCCACTTGGAAACACTAAGAATCAAATGTATTGTGGCTGGTAATATAAACCCACAACACCTTGCTAACTCAGTTATAAGGCATATACCGCAGAGAGAAAGCAGATTCATTAGTATGTTTGTCAATTGGTATTCATGAAACGACGGTGATTCCCTGACTAGCGCGTCAAACACGCGTCCATACCCTTAGCTTTCTTTATTGTTATTATAAATCATGAATATGTGGTTATCAAAGATGTTTGAGTAATAGATTAATCAAGCCCGATATACTGTTTGATATGGTTCATCGATGCATATTGAGTATATATTCGGCAATTATCTGAACATTTTGAATGTTTGCTTTGCAAACGTGTATCAGATTAGAAAAACAGTAATGGTTCGATAAGCACGAGGGTCTGAATACTGGCCAAGTCGGCACCAAGTCTGTATATTGTCTAGACTCCCAGTCGCATATTAGCCATCGGCAGATATTGAGCCTCGACTGTAAGGAGTTACTGAATTATTTACATTCATGCGTAGCTGTTCATTCTGCCTGTGATTTCAATATTACCAGTTTATAGGTTTCATAATGGCACTTTATATGCTCACATGTGCCCTGTAGACATCGTTGACTGATTGCCGTCTGGTTGTATGTATCGTTGATGCACAAGTAATTAATGCAATCGAAATAATCTACTATTGAGCCGGCAATGTGGTACCCATGAACGTCAACTTGATCCATATTTGAGTGAATTTTATAGATAGTACCTCAAATTTATTTATTTTTGATATATCATGCGTAAAAATGATCGAGGCATGAAGTGCAGATGTAAACCATCATTTGAGATTTTAGAGTGGTTCGAGTTCTCTAATGCGACCGACGTTATACGGCGTTTCTCTCAATAATAAGTAACAATAATACAACATATGTTGCGTTAGTGCTTTTCGCTTTACCAGCATTCCGGTTCAATGCATGCTTATTATATCTAAATATCAACAATCCTTCAAAGCATCACCGCCACTGTTGTAAGCAGGCATGAACGGGCTGGTGCCAGGGCTTGGTTGGATGTAAGAGAAATGTGGAGGAATATTAGTCATAGATTATTGTCTATCACTCTAATATGGTTTATATTAAATTAAAACTTTAGTCTATGACGCCGTAGATAAAATTAGCAATATCCCATCGAAACTACAAATCTACCAGCTAGATGACCTACTACGGTATTTATCCATGTTGGTTCCGATCCAAGCCCGTGGTTCAGGGACATCATCGGCAATCAAGCAGTAAAGCTTTCTCCTGCGCCTGGACTCTTTCTGTTTTAACCTGTGCGTTCAACTGGCGCGATTTGATACCAAACAATAGTTTATTGCGACTGTAGCTGTATACCACAGGTTTGTCCTCTTGAGTGTGAAAGTAAGCATAGGGATTAAAGGCACACAAACACTATCATGTTATATGTTGACTCAACAGGTGGAATGAATACAAATGGGATAAGATTTTCCAGGTAATGATGTACTATTTAATAAACATTGGTTACGCGCAAGGCACTGTTTGTCCGATCCAAATCGCAAACGGTTATGCGTGTTTTTTTCTTGTAAATTGGTTTCAGCGTAACTCAATGGAACAAGTCTATTGTTGAACCATCAGGCATTCAGATCCAGTAAGAGTATAAAAAAACTTACTGTCGCAATATGCCACAGAGGAATGCAATATTCCACATGCCTAACTTTCATTTTCCTTTAGGACGGTGATCGCCATAAATATAAAAACAATGTGGTTGGTGGCTTATACTTGGACACTCTGCTGACGGATGGTAATAACATTCACGTACTCCTATGTCTCCAAAGAAGCCAATTACTGATTCCAACTATGCGACAAATCTTGCAAATGTGATCAGCAACGACACAGCGGGGAATGACATCCACGAACATAAAAGAAAGTAATACAATTGTAAAATTCCCATTAAGGCGACAATTTTAATTCTTTCGCAATGCATAAAGAGTCATTTAAATCCATGTGTAATACACGCTCTACATTTTATGATTAATCAATTACACGCACTACAAGTGGATGTTTTGATCTTTTCTCGTAGTCTGCGAGTACAAACAAGTGGATGGCACAACCCCTATCACCGCACCATCAAAGACGGCGATGGATCTTGTGGGATCAAGCATAGTCTGAGAATACGTTAACATACGTACTGGTTGACCCAGTATTGCACTACGCCCGGAGTATCTTTGAGTAGATGACGACCCCAACCTACCAGCCATTGGCCAGTTCCGGAACATGTATTTTACAACAATGACTGTGTCAATATTAACTCGTTTCCAACCCGTATCACTTTTTAGAAGGAACACAAACTGAACTACCAGGATATGATTGGACTATGTTGTAAATTGACAACGCGCTAATGAAGCAAGTCATGGGGGACAAATGTGGAAAAGTCGGATACAGAAACATATTGCTCCAATGTGCCTCATGATGCAAGCACAGTACACGCTGCTATTGCAACTCCTATCCTGTCTGGTTTAAATATTCGGTTGTTATCCTTGGGTCATTTTGAGATCGAGTTATGTCAGCCCACCAATTACCCTGTCAATAGAATGCCCAAAGGGATAAAGGAGTTAATCTGCTTTAAGTTGATATCAAGGTTATTGGTCTAGCAATTTGTCACTTAGCTACGTCAGCTGCGGATTGTCGTTGTTGGTAGCGCTTACCATCAGTAGATGATAATAATATTCAACCCGCCAACCTTCGGTTTGACCTTAAGCAGTGAAAGCACCATTATTTCAAAGTAATGACGCATAGCATTGCAACAGGTAGTTAATAAATCAGCAACATTTATGCAACATGGGTTAAATGGTTTCAATTTACAAGAATACAATAGCAGGTTTGTCTAAATTGATATGTACCCAAACGACAAGCATTTGAAAAAGTAAAGGCTTAAGTTAGCACTTGCATTTAACTAAGGCTTTCAGCGACACGCTGATATCAGTACAATGGTTGTTGAGAATGATAGCGATGGTTTCTTTTTGTACAAGGTGCACAAACCAGTTCAATTTATCTCCCATTGAGCCAAGTCGTCGGGCTTTGTTAGATGTTACGGACACAAATTGACGTCAAAGTTCTAGTGGGTATCAAATTGCCTCGCACATGCACCATGTATGTTTAAGACTATGTTATAGACCGAATCTGTACTATTTTAGTTATCTGTTTCAGAGATTGATCGACTCTACCCCGCCAGAGTATTTAAATTTCCTTTCAAACGAAAGAAAAATCTTACCATATATACAAGCCGATTGGCCCATTTCATCGAAAGCAATCTCACGACGATGGCTCCAATTCCGCTTTGACACATGTAGATGAACAGTAGATACAAACAACCGATCATATTGAAAAATGACGATCACAAGTAACAAGATGCGAAGAAGGTTGGAAAGAGTAACGCTCAAATGTAAAGACTATTTATGGGCTTTCATCTGTGCCGACTTGATTATTTTTGCAACGATGTTTTGGTTAAGCTATTTCGTTTAGCTCGTGAGACGCGCGAACAAAGTGCTTATGGTGTCTTCAAATATCTGCTTTGATACACAGAAAGACGAGCATGGCTTGTGAATATGCAAATGCGCTATTAGCCCGAGATGGCAACAGTGTAAATGGTACAATAAGCATTCGTTAGTCATTCTTTGAAGCTGCGAATGGGTGAGCACATCTAATGAACCACTTAACCGGGTTTTGTATGCAGCCCTTTGATGAGTACCCTACGTCTTGTAGATTGCAATGGCCCACGTAGTCATTTTTTAACGCTTTGTATGACCGTTGATATTGCAGTCGCATTATGCATGGGCAAATATATTGAAGAAAACTTTCACGGATTCTTTGTTCTTAACGAGAGATCTGGCGATAAAATGATAATAAAACCTTTACCAAGCAAAAGCGTGATGAAAAACACTGTTTGAACAATTTTGCATGACCGTTTCTTCATTGCAGTTGCGAATCGCTAGGGGATAAAAGGGTGCATAACGAGGTCTGGTAGTGAAATATTCTCTTTGTAGTGTATGTCATCCGAATGAATAACCGGAAATTGCCCTTTAAGTTTGGATATTCTGTTCTTGCAACCCACTACACCATCACCTCGTAAGAGTTTCAGCAAAGCAACATTAATTACGGCATGAGACAGAAAAAAACATATTTCACTGTCATAGGCTGAATATGTTGGTTATCTGTCGCCTAATGTGTCAAGAGAGTGTTCAAAATTATAAAGAACGGACATGGCTAATGCGATGATACATATTCTCTATCAAGGAGGGTATCAAATATAGTAAACGAAACGTACAGACGGCTTGAAAGCAGACTTCATAATGACTGAATGCTCTGCATTAACGCTTCAGTTTTAGACTTGCATTTATTTATTGCATCAGGTTCTCAATATTGCGTGATTGGTCATTTATGTTGATAACATTTTACTTCCTAAAAATTGAAATCAAAGTATCATCGTCTGTTGTCAATCTATCAAAGCTTGTTTTTTAATTATGTGATACTGACATCGTGATATTCGTTATTTCCCAAACGAATATTTCGAATATAATCATTATAGTTGACGCCGCATGGTAATGTGTGTTGACATTCTAGGAATGTAAATCATTGGCGCTGCTGTTAAATTAAGACAAACGGAGACATAAAAAGTGACTGTATGTAATGCGTAACACAAATTAAAATCTGTCGCCGTTACTCATTTAAAAAGCATGATGAACCGTGGTCTCTAATTTCCCTGTTTGAAAAGACCCATTGAGAAACAATGCTTCCACTTAGTGGAATGTCAAAGGGTTTCACTGCGTGTTCCGCCGTCCCATAAATTATTTAGATGTAATAGGAGTGCGAAACCATTTACGCCAAAAGCTTTACATAATCGACCAAATAGATTCGACCAGTTTGATGCTTTGTCCGACAAGTTTTTAGTCGATTCATGGTTGAAATAATAGTTTACATTCATAGTGAATGGCTAATCCGACGGTTTATTGTCTATATTACGAGTTTTGTGCTCTGATTTGTTTATCGTTTTCCTGCAACACATTGTGATATGAATACTTGTATCATACAATATTACATAGGATGTGTATTATTACATGCCGCTAATTCGAATTTATTTCAACTTAATCACACCTAAAAATGATTTAACGTTATTAGATTACTTATGAGATTTGGTATTAATAGTTGCTCTATAAGCCAGCGCATGTAATAGCGTAATATTTGGAAGCAATCGTCTCATCTTAAGGGTTACAATTATTTACATATATAAATTGGTTATCTATAAGCTTTTAATGTATTGTACCTGACTGTACGTATTAATATCTTGGTCGTCACCAATAAAGATGTGCGCACCATGTGCCAAGACATTTTAATACCTCATTGCCGTCACAATATTGTTTTACTGGATCCACAAATAGATCAGTTTACATTGAATCCCGACCATTGAACGCACGCCATGCCTGTACTAATAATATGTCCTGGGCATATCTATGTAACGAATATGCATTTATTTTGTCATCTTTCGAAAATTTACACGGGTGTCCAGTTGCAGGAAAAAAAGATACTGGGACTTTGAAGCATTCGAACGGCACACTTTGACTACTGTTGCTGGTTAGGCCGACATCGAGTTGAACGATTGAACTGCATATTCATTACCCCAGAGAATAAACCCTCGACAGCTGCAACTTAATATGTTGGCGGCAGGTTATATATTATGAAGACACCCGGATCTCAATTATCATCATGCGTTTGAGGGACAATCAAGTCAATCAAGTATAAAATGAAATGTTGCTGCTACAGATTGAATCAATGAACCGCAACGCAGCTGAAAGGGGTTTTCCAGTGAATGAGCCAAGTACGATTAGAGTGAGTGACGATTATTATGATGATAAGTTTTATATTGTCGCTGATCCCCGCCGAAATGCTCTGATATGCATGCATAATTTTTTGTCTGTTCAGTAATTTTTAAAAAGGTAACGCGCTTAACTGATAATTTCATAGGGTTTGCCCGGCATGTTTGGACCTATGCATTCACTTGTACCTCCAACTAATCAGAACATTACTTTACAGAGACTGCTGTACAGAAAATCCATACAACTGGCAATTTTAATCCAATGAGCAATAGATAAACTGCCTGTTTTTATCTACAACATTTCATACATTATACATAACCATATATATCTAGTTCTTGTGGTAAAAACCACAGCAGAAATTAGAGTGTTAGTGTTTCCGATTAACATAGTGCTGCTAGATACATACGTTCAAGCATTTGATCAACGAAACTACTTATATTTTCAGTACATAAGCGCGAGAGTGTGGGGTTACCCATAATAACTGTCAAAGTTGATTTTCTTTGTTATCGCTGTAGGCCTATTGTAAACACTCACTCGTGCTGTTGGTGTATTCAGTAACGTGATGAGGAAGTGTTACCGCTAACCACATCACTTTATGTGCTTCCTGTTCATGCATTTGAGTAAAGCAAAAGATGTTTAAAGCATTGCGATGTACTACATGTTTCGCCCGTTACATATGGAGGTAAAATACGCTTTTACAAATATGCAAGGGAGTCACAGTATTGTTCTGAAGTTGTTCAAACTCGAAAGCACCAAACCAATCTTCAGTGCACAGTGTTTATAAACTTGACATTGTGATGACTGTCGCACTGTGAACCCCACTATTGTATTAGCAGTCAAAAATGACTTTGCTAAAGTACGCATCACGAACCTGTCGCGTTCGATTAAACCTTCTGGATAACGCAGAGTATGAACAACTTGAGCTTTTTTCAGTTTCCCAGCTACATGCTACAAGTATGGAATGGTTGAGAATGATAATTAAGGTTTTAACTCTGCACAAATGAGTTATGGTTTAAATACATATATATAATATATATATATATATATATATATATATATATATATATATATATATATATATATATATATATATATATATATATTATAGGGAGCTACATATATATATATGTTTACATAATAAATGTACATTATATATATAGAGATATTTATCTATATATAGAGATATTCATAGATATATATTATATATCTATCTATATCTATCTCTCTATATATATATATATATATCTGTATATATATATATATCTATATATAGAGGGGGAGAGATAAGATATAGGGATATCTCTATCTGTCTCTATCTCTCTCTATCTCTCTATATCTCTATCTCTCTCTCTATCTCTCTCTCTCTCTATATCTATCTATCTCTCTATCTCTCTCTCTCTCTCTCTCTCTCTCTCTCTCTCTCTCTCTATATATATATAATATATATCTACTATCTATATATATATATATATATACATCCTCCTTTTGGAGACATTCGACTAATCTTTTTTTGTAACCCAGTTACAAACTTGGCACACCGAAGTGAGTTCCCCCCCCCCGTCAAGACCTTTCTAAGTGCTTTATTGTACAATTATTCATTGGAAGGTGATATCACACTGTACATTATCTCAATTCACTTTTATCCATGGCAAGGTTTTGGCAAATGAATCGAGCAGGAATTGGTAATCATATGGTGGACAAATGATCTGTTTGTAGCTCTGCCTTTAACATCTTTTTTCTCCATATTATCCAATATATCATTATCCCAACTTCTGGTTTATTGTTTAGAATTACTTTCTTTATGGAATATATCCTATCTACGTGACATTTGATAGAGGGGATAAAAAACAAATATATATGGTGTCGACGTTTTCCAATGAGGTGGAGACAAATATATATTCGGCTGGACAAACCGAAAGACAGGTCGGATGTATCGGAGAGTTCCTAGTGTTTTTTTCAGACGAAGTTGAGTTGCTGGTCGAGAATTGCTTTTGATTAGGTAAAAAAGGTGGTTCGTTTTTCGCTATGTTCCAAAATAGTTATTTTATTACGTGTCCTTAATACCCTATTAATTTTTGAACACACTTTTTTGATAAACAAAATATATAAGTTTAATGAAATCCAAGTATATATATATATATATATATATATATATTATCGGTGGCGTATTTATATATATATATATATATATATATATAAATATATATATATATAAATTATGGGTGGCGTATTTATACCATACATGTGTGATAGCGACGTTAGGATGTGTTAACATTCAACTGCAATGCTTGCTTTGTTTAGATATTATCAATATGTTCAGATACATAAATGTGCACTAACTCGCATCATTCAATCCAGGTCTGCAATCTAAAATTTGACAATTCTATCACTAGGTTTTGACTTTTGTGACAGTTTTTTTCCCATCGTTTACAATCATATCCAAATTTGTGGCATTTCCATACTGGCGTTATAAGCCGGCCATCACTTTATTTGTCAGGATTGTTTTATTGTCATACGTCTCATGGAGGTATGTTTGTTTCATCGGTAGCTTGTGTATCCGTTGCCGCAGACAGCCATGCGATCACTGTCCTTTGACATTGAAACACATACTATTGTCCATTGGGTAACTTTGATTTTTTAAGGCTTATGTATGTATGGTCTTAGACGTCATATGAAAATCTCATTTAAGGGTATTCAAGATAGTTTTTAAGTAAATAATTCATTACAAAACTCCTTACTTTGTATCGCACAATTCCCCAAAACATCAGCTGCTTTCATCTCCACCTGTTTTGTGTGTCAAATATAACTTCTTGTGCGACTGCACAGTAAAAGCCTCTATTTAGCCACCTAGCCTTTATTGGCTCCATTATGTGCGTTGCAATCGTTGGTAGAGGCAACACGATTATCATCTTTATTAGGTAATGCTAACGAAACTTTGCAACTGTTTCATTAACAATATTTGGGTATTCACTGTGTAACATGATTTGCTATAACTTCACATATTATATCCGCAAGACCTCATTGTCTCGGTGT
This sequence comes from Urechis unicinctus, assembly GCA_034190875.2. Taxonomy (NCBI): domain Eukaryota; kingdom Metazoa; phylum Annelida; class Polychaeta; order Xenopneusta; family Urechidae; genus Urechis; species Urechis unicinctus. The sequence goes on from CM067343.1 coordinate 31,083,209, forward strand.
GTGAGGTGAAATATCGCCTGATGGAGGGCTTGCAATTATCAGCACCGATACACGAGCAGCCAAAGATCATTTCAAGACAGACTAGAATAACGTGGTAACTTTAATTTAATGAACCGTTCTCATTTCCCTTCTCGTACAGATTTGCTGAAATCAATTCATGCTGTTCTTCTGATTTGCCTAAGCGTTTGTTATATATCTATGTTCAACAATTTTTCAAAAGGCTAAATTTCAGTTTAAAAAGAATTCTTTATTAGTATACTAGCATGTCCATATGCATCCAGTGGTTTTCGTCTACCACTAGTCGTCTATGGGGCCACATTGACAAAATATATAATTACAGCCCTAAATTGCTGATATTTACATAGGTTTTGTAGTGCAAATCTAGATTGTTTGATTTACTATAATATTGTTTATAATAATGATTTTATTAATGCTCCAAACTTATCTATTTAGTAGATGATATTAATATATAGTAGGTACATGTATACTTGGATATGCAAATATTCTATTAAACAGAGTAAAAGCAACTACAATTTGTGAATATATATAAATTAAACAAAAACATTAAAACAACATATGCATAACTACTATTATTATTCAAGCCGAATATATTAATTAAATAAATAACATAGTTCATGAAATTCGGTTTAGCAGCACAGTGTCCAATACAAAGCAGTTTGTAATTGTTATTTACGTTTATAAATGAAATCTGCCAATTAGAACTAAATTGATAACTTTGGATATTCATCCAGAATCAGGTTTTTTGCTTGAACCATTTTCACTCCTCTCGCTGAAAGCCAGATGGCATTATATCGGACCTCTTATGATATTCAACGAATTAAACATTCAACTCAATTCGGCATACTACTTTGTTGTATTGTCGATACATCACTACACAACTTCATCTGCAACTTTAGGCACAACACCTTGTTATTCTTCAATCCAGACCATGTATATGCCATCCCGGCTATTGCATGCTCTTATTGTGTGTTCATTGATCATCAATTGTGCACTTCGGTGAGGTCTTTAGGAATTATGAAAAGCCACAGGTCATGACTTATTATTGTTATCCTCAGCGGTTGACAGCACCAGTTGCTCGTCTGGGCCCTCGATAATCTGTTAAGTGTATGATTGAGTCTTTATAACAGATTTGGAGCAAGGGTGATATGCGTGGTTGACGTGGCATAATTAGTGTCGGAATTATATGAATATTCCGCCAATTTCTCACTGGAAGGCTTCATGACAACACGGTATAATCGATGCATTAATACCATATTTGTGACTTCATTCTTGCCAATGATCACTCTTTTTTAAAATATGATATATACATGATTTTGTGGAAGAGATATAAAGCAAATGTGCTGTTTCTGTGTTGCATTACATAACGTTAGAGAGTCGGTGTGGCTACCATTCTGGCAATACCGGAATCGATGTAATACAGACTATACCAATCTAAAGTAGAGCCCTGTTTTAAATGCTATCAAGCCTTAACAATTAGTAATTGTTACTTATTTCTTGCTTGAGTTCTGACTTTGGAGAACTCGCCGTATCACCAATTTGTAACCAAATACATATTTGATAATTTGTGGCCGTTATCATAACTTGCCCACCGTACGAGATTCACATGGATTATACAAGTTCATTTCAGATATACATCTCATAAATAATTGAAATGAAACCACTCAAACATCATCGCACCTGCATATGCAGGGCGGTGTGGTCCTATATTAACTGGAGCAGATACATCCTGCCGACGAACAGTATTATTGCAGTAGACGCATGAGTAACATCAATGCGGTAAATCGAATGCTGAAAGTGAGACAAACGGATCTGTTTGCACTCAACTGCAATATTTGCGACAGCTTTTCCATCATTTGCTTACAGAACCAATGCAGAAGCAAGTTGCTATGTCCTTGGCGTTCTCAGCCAGACAATCTGCTACATTATTTAAGAATGTTCACTTTTCATACGTTTCGTGCAGGTATGTTTGTGTCATATGTCGTTTGGATAACCTCCACTGTAGACAGCCAAGTGATCACTGCTCTTTGATATTGTAACACATACTCTTGCTTATAAGACGTCCATTAGGTAACTAATTCTTTACAATAATTTGTTACAAAACCCCTTGTCGCATGAATCACGCCAAGCATCAACTTAAAGCACTTTTTGGCCAGCTCTGCGCTAAACCGTTATGTAGATAACGAATAAATTGTAACGCAAATGTAACGGGGAGGTATATTTGTCTAAATGGAAACTGCTATGTTCATACACGTCCATTCTGCTATGTTTACCATCATTATATATTTCGTTGTTGCATCAGCTGCGAGCTATTGTCACCGCCTTGAAGCAGCGCACCTACTATATTCTCGATGCATTAATATAAATGGACTATAAGACGACTACTTGTTAACTCGCAACGCATCTCTCTCTCGTTGTTGTTCTGTGATCCAGACCAAGTATATGCCAAGCCGGCTTGTGCCTCAACGCCTTGGATCACTGCATCTACCTCTCCTTAATCGCTTGTGATGTTTTAATCAATTTCTACTGCCCTCATGCTTAGCGAAATTAACAATAGAGCTTCAGAATGTTATTCGTGTCGAGCCATTCCCCTGTGGAGCGTGAAATAGGTCACCTAGTGCTGGTAAATGTATTTCCATGTCTGCCTCGATGCTTTTAATCGCACTAATTTGTGATAATATCAGGCATCTTTCCTGGGCACAATGCCTTATTTAATATACAGTATATGCAGTGTATTGTTACTATATGTCGTTCGAATCAGATTGATTGTTGTATCACTTACATATCATTGTGGCATACCCATGAATAATCAGAGCAACATTGACGCTATTTCGTACGTGTAACACAGATAGCTAGCCTCATGATGTGTCTTATATATAATATTGTCCATACTCATAAATAATGCCGTTATATAAATGTAAGGAAGTATTGCAATGCACACCCGATCTCTCGGGATGAATTTTAAACTTCTTTACTCTTTTAGCTCAAGGTTGGTAGATCGATCGAAAGGTGTAATAACCTTTCTGTTTGGTGATTGTGCACTTTTCGTAGTGACGGTCGACTGAACATTATCCTAACCTATCATGTGAAATTAACTCAAACGAACGGCTACGTGATCTATGGTGCATCTTTGTATCGTAATTAATTGTTGCGTGATAAAAGAAATAGATTAAACACAAAGGATTGGCTTGAATTCAAATTGCTGACCCAATATGTCCAATAGACTGTGTATGATGCAGCTTAAATGCATCCATTTAGAACTGGAACAATAAGCAATATGCTTATATTTATTGCGTAAAACATCTACACCTGATCGATTTAACGCCCTATTGCATAGTAAGGGATGAACGTAGCCAGATTTTATTTAATGGCGCTGCAATGTGCGTTGAATCATGATGTCCAATGCCAGATTATATCGATAGTAATGGTTCCGTACAGAAAAGCTTCGTCTACATCAACACGTTGAACAAACATGACAACCATATTGAGTAAAACAGTGCCATACTATATTCGATTATCCATAGTATGGTTCCGGAAATATTTCTCGCATACTTTTGATATCAAGTCAACTATTGTACTAACCCGAACGACGCGGCTGCATGTGATATGTCCTAGAAGAGCATGCAATTGCATTGTTAATACCGACTGTCACGCTGTCATTATAAGACCTTTCCATGGCCTGTTCTACAATCGCCACGGAGAAATTAGTTCCACGTCGACGTTGACATAGATAAGGATGTACAAATACCTATGAATAGCATCAAACACAGGCAATAATCGCAGGAGGCAGTTTACGTTACGCATTGCTCTAACGAATGCACTGAGCAAAATTGCTCTCTGCTTCATGCCGGATACAGAAAACTGGTAACCGATATGTCCCGTCGCCTTTCTCGATGACGCATCGGGATTCTATCGATTATCCCATCTGGTATCCCGTAAAATCGGTGCAGTTGCGACCCAACGCTGAGCAATTGCGCTCACATGCTATAATATAAATAGTTTCATTTCCGAACTTGTTGCCTCGCCATAAGATTGACAATTGGCTGAACTAGTATGATTTGGACATAATTGATGCTACATTGATGTGGTATATTTAAAGTATGCAGCCGCGCGGAGAAACATCAACAAAATTATCATTAAGCTGCTCGCTAACATTATTCGATTATAAACTTGTCTGAGATGACCAACGACCTTAGTCATTAAGAGTTGTCAATGATATTTAGAGCTTTGACTTATCGGACATATTAATATGTATGATGTCCTTTGCCCACATAAATATTATAAGCGTTTTCCATATTGCTTATTAATCAATGATTGAGAAGTTATATTGGTTGACTCTATATCATATGTTAGACATGTCCCGACACTTGCCACTCTGGTGATGACTCTACGTTGGCATACTATTCTAAGAACGAATAAAAGACAAATTGTAGGCGTTGCAACACATGCCTGAATGCTTACTCTCATGAGGCTGTACCAATGCTAAGGTAACATGTATAACAGGTGCTTTAATGTAAATGTCATTGCTGAACAATGTGTGTATTCGTATAGTCTTTCTTAAATAGGAAGCTCATGATTGTAATCGACTCCGTTGTGGTTTAGAATACTGAATTTAAGATTGTGCACACTTTGTGTGGTTCTTCAATCCTTGCAGAAGCTGCACTTTTGAGGGTGGCGCGGGTTCGCCACCCGGCATAACCAGATGTGAATTGCAATAAAATATTCAATCATAGAGAGAGATTCCTCCCTACGCAATACAGCGGTTTGTGGATCTCTTGCGTGTTGATGACTTTTACTAAGGAAGTTTGCAGGGACGTAGTTGAGATGATGTTGGCAGTTGATAGCTACGACGGATGAGCAAAGGCGCTAGCAGGTCAGGATAAGAACACGTCAAACTGAATATTTGTGATTGATGAGGTTAGTGATAGATTAAATGTACTAGATGGCACTATCCAAATCTGTTGTTAACTAGAACTCGAGTGGCAAATGGTTGAGTTCGTAGATTGGTCAGCATAACGATCCATAAAAGGCGCCGATGGCTTCAGAAACCATTGCCGTTGTGGTTATGGGCTGTTAATAATAAGCATTTATTTCGCACACATGGTGCAGATAATTTATGACAATCAAGTTCAAGTGCAATCATTTAACAAAGCGTGGGGTGCCATCATTATGTGCAAATAAAATTAAGTCAAACATTGATATCTTCGTGCAAAAATCGGAAATATATTCACATTCACAGGATAGAGTTAACAAAATTCAATCTCTCTTAATCAATGTTCGGCAGACTAAGCTTGCTTGAAATTTCATCAAAAGTTAGGATCTGGTCGTAAATCATGGCAGTATTAAGATAAACGACACTCATAATATATCCTATATCATTTGCGACATTCGAATTAACACTGGTGGTTTGAAAGAAACTACAGTAAACATTGGAATCTTATGCCATGTCTAAAAGCAGCAATCTACATTATTTTGCAGTACAAATAAGGATTATAAAAAGGTTTTGTACCTATCAATATACCTTTGTTTAGAAACCTTGAGTTTGAAAGGCTGGCAGTTTATAAGGGAACAATTTTTATGGACCTACCACTACATCAAATATCATGTGACCGCAATAGTGTAGCAGGAAGTATGTCTTAACTTTTCGAAGCATCGTCGTATATCATCTGACGGTACTAATATTCAATATTGTAATTTAATGCGGCTACTTCTGAAATCGATATGCATCTTATTATTTCCATTTCGGTTTACAAATTTCGTTTGGTAAACCATGTAAGTAACATTCATCCGGGCATTTAGCTTCACTTCATTCATGGCATGCTCGGTCTCGTCATTTAACTAGGAAGGGCGCAAACCCACTCTTTTGGTTGTTGGAGATGACCACGTGAGATAGCGTTGATTTAGGTGCGCTGAATAAGCACCTTACGCATATATATCAGGGCGTAGCAGCCAAACATATTCAACCAAATCGATTAGCTTCAGTGAAATCCTAGCTTTGTCATTCATCAAATTGCCCATGCGAATTTGTCAGCATTGTACGTCATTGCGTATCGTCGTTCGTTTAGAGTCTCTTTTAATGGTCTCTAAATCTTTGGCATTTGGTTACCATTTGTGCCCTGCTTTGTTATTTCAAGATTTTATTTTGCATCGCGCCAGTATTAAATACCTTGCAATTTTTCCTTTAAGGGCCAATGATTCTGACTACTAGCGAATAGCAGCTTTTCCAATAACAAAAGCCCAGGTGCAAACTTTCAGCAAGTAATGCATCTGATACAAGCGTTGCATAGTCAGATGATAAAACATCCAGCAGGTCAAAACACTATAGCTTGACCCTCTGTTTGAGGGTATCGTTGTAATGTATGCATGTATATGTTTATATATATATATATATATATATATATATATATATATATATATATATATATATTTATATATGGTGCCTTAGATATAATTGGCAATATTCTCAAAAGGTCAGCGAAGTCCGCCATATTCTGTTTGTGAATAGATACGCGGCGTTATTCATTCATATGGCTCAGGTAGAAGTCCATGGGATAAAAAGCATCAGATACAATCAAGCAGCAAGGCTTCATTTTACACCATAGCACGGTGTGAATTTAGCTTGTGCGGTGCGATATCAGCACGCACCTATTGTGGTTGCGGTTGTTCACGGGGAGGAGGTACGTGTTGCAGAAATGGAGTGATACAGCATTCTATGGTACACTATTTTATGAGCATATGCTGCGTACATAGTGTGTTAAATGCCTCTTAGTTAGTGAGAGCTTTTAGCATGCATGTGTTGGTCTCTGTTGTTGCTTTCGCATCTGTCGTTATTCGAGTGAAACACCTTGCCGTCCTCAGTTTTGTCGGATAAATGACAACACTTACCCATCTTCTATATTTTGTCTTATGGCCATGATCCATACTAGCACGCTTGACATATTTGGCAGTGCACTTATCCTCTGTATATCTGGTAAGTTCCCCTGCTTTCTGGGGACGTAAGGGCGGTTCGCTGCATCGAGCTATGTAAAATAAGAATCCAATCGTTCCCTGAAATAAATTAATGATAATCCGCCAAGAGAATACCCAGACTAAGGGTTATGGATCGTCATTCGGCGGCTAAGTAAGCTACTCTAGGACGTATTGTGTCGTGTATTACATGCAAGTCAACTGGCGTCGTTCATTATGCTTGTCTTTAATGGTTGATACTTAGATTATACCTTCCCACTTTCAAGATACACAAAATAATGGGAGCTGAAAATGTCGGATCACGTGGCTACATTTAGTCAAATCTGAGACATGACAACTCGTGCTAGGTGATTTAACTGTTAAGTTGAAAGCTATAATATAGGATTCGTCGGTGTTATTATACATCTAAGCGACTGACCACTCTTGGACTGTGAATCCGAGATGTAGGTTGAATGAAATACGAATATAGCACTTCAGGTTTACTTTACTTTTTATAAGTTCGCTGATAGTAGTACGTTGACGGTTTAGGACTGCAGTGGAAGATCTCCTCTGTCAACGTTGCACTATCTTGTCAAGGTTGCAATCTCCCGTTGATTCACCAATTTGGCTAACGTCAATATCCGGATGAGGCACAACTTGTTTTTCACCTTGACGGTATTATTTACGGCCCGAGAAATATTCATAGGAGCAATTAATTTTCTATATCTAGCCTAAGCATTGAAACCGTGTTTTCAATTTCAAGGAACATCAACGACAATCCTTTAAATATATATTTATGGTTGCGTAGGTTCTTTGGTACCAAAAGCAATCTCACGATACTGATTCCAATTCCCGTATGGACCATTTAGGTAACTGATAGAGGGCCAGATTTGTATAATACCACCTATCCTATGGGTGCGCATTAGACTGTCTCGCTTTATAATCCCTGAAATAAATATATTGTGTTTGCCACCTATGACCATCCAACACACCGATGGTTATGCTTGCATAAATGATAGCGCCAAACAGTTATTAAGTCTCTTGGTCTTATGTGTCGATGGATGGAAGATGTGGTTAATGATTGTTTCCGAGAATTTCGTATATCATTTCAGGAAGGAGGTAGCAAATTTGTTCGCCTTTCCTTCCTTCTCGCCCACTGGCTGGGGATATGCTCCTCCGTCCAGAAAACATGCTACTTATTCCGAGTCTGTTTATTTGGAAAAACGACAGTCAAAAGTAAGCGTTTAATGTCTTAAATCTGATTTGAACCGAGTTATTGAACTAAAGTGTACCAATAAACAGACTTATTTGTCAATATAAAGATAGTTATAGTAATTGCGTTATGCCGAGTCTCGATAACTCCACAGCATTCACTCAAATAAAGAGTCCTTTGCAATGTAGCCCCTTGCAGTTAAGGAGATGTGTGCAGCTAATTCCAGTAAACATTATAAACTTATGCATTTCTTATGCATTGTCACACATTTAGGGGAACTTGCGTGCGGGCACAAACGGTTGTCGAACATAATTTCGCTAATTGGACCGCTATTGGGACCGTTCAGGAAGACCAATCGTGTGATATTCGCTATATATTTGTGCAGTTATGCTAGGGTAATAAGCACAAACTCAACGATGAGAATCCCAAGTGCATGCAGTCAACAGGATCCTTTGACATAATGCCTTACATTAAAGAATGTGTACTATTTGTTTTGTCTGAACCACTCGAAAATAATGCACTAATGTATTAAATTCACTACGCACTATGCCAGGACAAATATAGAAAACAATGCAGAATTCTTGTAGCTCCACTATAAAGATGAATGACTGTGTTTTGGGTTATTTTATAGCTCTTTTACTAGCTCACATAGACTCCCTGGAAAAGATTATTACAGCATATCAGACGGTAAAATCCAAAATGTACTTGCTTAACCTAGAGGGTAATTGATTACATGATCAATTGGTAAGATTTATGCCTACAGAATAAGGTGCAGTCGCACGTATCTCATATTGTCATCATATCTTCCTTTATCTGTGCGTCTAACGTTGCTTTGGTATTGTGTCATCAGTATTGAAAAATTTAAGTTGCATAATGACATTTGAGGAAACGCTTTTATTTATTATTTTCGATCAAATCATCTTATCAGGAACTCCATGACAGCACTCGTCTATAGCTCCAGTACATTCGATATGTTCTGTTATTGTCACTGTCGTTTTCAATCTGATGATAACATTCAAGTAGACTACATGGATTCATGCAAAGACCTCATAAAATCAGAATACATTAAGAACTGCCTTCGACCATGATGAATAGCTAATATGGTTGTGAAAAGCGTTTTTATAAACTCTTCAATCTGTTAAATAACTTGCCATTTCGACTGTGGCATAGATTAATATAAACGAGCTAAATGTGCGAGTCAATGGCGATCTTCCTGACTCAACATTAATGAGGTAAATACGCAAGTTATTGTGCTGTAATGTCGTCAATAATGGGTGTGGTGTCCTTGATGTTGAAAAAGCACACGATGTCAGCCAATTTACATTGTGACCATGTAGAAAGCAATGGATAGTGCGAAATCTTGCTAAACAGAAAGCGACTGAAAGTAGCTCGGGATGACTGTTTTTATGGAACATTTTAACACTGGCATGGAAGATTCGGGAACTTGCGCATGGGTGTTATTTTAGATTGTAAAACGTCTTCTCCAGTTGCAGTTCACATGTGTCAATTAGTCCTAAGTAACTAACTGCAATAAGCAGTTGCACACATGGAGAATGTAAATGTGCAGCACTATTCAGACTATGGCATGATTTGCGACAAATCAGTTTGATATATGTGGTTCCACAGATGTTTAACGATTAGAGTTATCATTCCCTTATTGAGCGTAAAATAAATCATTCTATCATACTTTCAACTAGAAGGAATGAGATCACATCAATGTCAAGTGTGTGTGTGTATATTTGTCTATTCGTCAAGGATCACTGTCAAAGAGGCAAAATATCTAAGGAAGCATCTGACCTATTCACTAACTCAATAACAAACAGCATTCCTAACTCTCCATCGAATCTGCGTCTACCGTACTGAATACTACTGACGGCAAGGTAGCCACACTCCAAATATTTTGTTTCATTTTCTCCTGAGAGTCAGCGACATAAGAGACGTAACCGGCGCCAAGTAAGATCATTCCTCTTCTGTATTGCTTGTAGTAATATATTTTAGTGAAGATTGTTGCATGAAATAGTAGAATTGAATAATCTGACATAAATTGTCAATATAAAGGTCTCAATGGAGCGGTTTTGCACCAAATATTTGTTTTAAGGAGGCAGAGAAGATGCAAACGAGGGTGCATTTTTCTATCGTTGCCTATTGAAGTATTACATTTGCTATCAGCGTCGGCGAACATAACGCTAGACGAAACTGTTTCGTTATATGTTTATGTATCGCCAGCTAAAATTTACACCGCCTCCTTTAAGCATGCAACTTAGTCGGCGCAGAACCCAAATATACAGGCTTGTTGTGTACGCGTATAGAGAGACAGTGCACCACTAGTCAACTCATGGTTGACAACTCGGATCGAATAATTTGACCTGATATTTGATATCGTAGCAAATAAAGATGCAGATCGTCGCCTATATTCATTACAATAGATTGATAAGAGCATTTTGTAGATGATTCATGGATCAGTCGTGTAAGCCACATTATATAACAGCCAGCTTATTGTTAAACAGCCAAACCCTCTCGAATAACATATCAAGCTAGATAATGGAAATATAAACGACTATGTTTATGGATGTTTCGTTGGTTATCTTGGCAGCAAGCTTTCCCAAGAGCCTATTTAAGCTGTACACAGGTCATGTCTTATACGTTAATGCCAAAAAGTTCTATTGTACACAGCTGTAATAGTATGCGGATTATCATAGCCATAGATTACTGTCTCTATATATTCAAACCGCCCCAACTGCAGGAAGAAAGGGGTGTTATATCGACTTGCCAGTTGGAGAGAGAGAGAGGGGGAGAGAGAGAGAGAGAGAAGGAAAAAGGGAGAAAAAAGCTTTTTATTGGCATCGAGAATACGTCCCTTATCATAGACATGGATTACTATCTTAATATATACAACCCGATTGAACTGCTAGTGGAAATCGGTGTTATTTTGACTGTGCCAGTGGGTGCGAGCGATTGAGCGAGAAAGAGAGAGAGAGAGAGAGAGAGAGATCGAGAGAGAACGAAAGAGCAAGAGGGGGCAAAGAGAGAGAGAGACAAGGTCAAAGGGAGAAAAAGGCTTTTAATTGGGATCGAGAATACGTCTCTTATCATTGACATAGATTACTATCTTAATGTATTCAACCCGCTTGAACTGCAAGAGGACAGAGTTGTTATATCGACTGTGCCAGTGGGTGCGAGCGTGCGAGCGAGCGAGCGAGAGAGAGAGAGAGAGAGAGAGAGAGAGAGAGAGAGAGAGAGAGAGAGAGAGAGAGAGAGAGAGAGAGAGAGAGAGAGAGAGAGAGAGAGAGAGAGAGAGAGAGAGAGAGAGAGATAGAGAGACTGAGAGAGAGAGGCAGGGAGAGAGAGAGCAAAGGAGAGATAGCGAGAGAGAGCAAGAGAGAGAGAGAGCGAGAGATAGAGGGAGAGAAAGCGAAAGGGGGCTATTATATGGAATGGACTACATGACCCATACGAGCGACTTATAGAGGGGGTTAGTGAGCAAGGGGAAATATAGATAGAACGAGTGAACAATAGAACGATAGAACGATAGAACGATAGACATATAGATAGATAGATAGATAGATAGATAGATAGATAGATAGATAGATAGATAGATAGATAGATAGATAGATAGATAGATAGATAGATAGATAGATAGATAGATAGATAGATAGATAGATCCAGTGTCACTGATGCGTCGCGGAGACGCAGATGTGTGTGAATCAAAGCACGTCAGCTGCAAGGTTTTCGAAGTCGTTACCATGGTTGAAAACAGACCGATTGGTGCCCGCGCCATATTAATAGGATAGTTAAAGGCATTTCAGGTAAGGTAAAGCCTTATTTTGTCAACAAGCCCTTCCCCATTGTCCCATAATGGTGTATCTGTATCGTGTCTTAAATATTTATTGAAGCATAAAAATGCAGGTATCCTTTGGCGAAATATACATACGTAAAGTGCGGGCACGTTGTTTAAAAATAGAATACTCTTTGTGCAATCTGCAGCAATTGCGCAGCACTCTAGGGTTAGCGTACAAACTCACAGCATAGTTAATCCAAAACACAGGCTCTTTACAATATTCAATCTACACATATGATTGTAGCAGGAATCGGTTTTTATATGTCATAGCCATTGAAAATCATTAATAGTAACTCCATGCAGGTTAACAGTATACAGCTGCTAGGGAATCAGTAGCGCTGCACAGCAGCTTCGAGCAAGTGATATGTGTACACCGGCTTCTATTAGTATAACTACAGCTAACCTCGCTGATAATGCCACCATGCGGGTGGTCATGTGTTCAATTTATTCTGGACCATAGATATTTAGAACGCGAAAGCCACCAGATTCAATGATTCACAATAACTTCACCAAATAGTGAATTTGGAGCATAATGATTCTGCGAGCAATAGCTTTTTAATCATAAGGATATATACAGATAATCAAAATGATGAGTCATATTGGCGTGGTTCATTCAGGCATTATACACACATTCCGTGAACAAAGTTGCATATGAATCGCTTGAGTTACATATGGTCATTAATGATGGTTAAACAGAATTATAGAATATTCGAGGTGGCTATTTTGATCCGAATAATTACTTTGATACTTTGGTTTGTGAGCAATTCAACAATGATAATGCATAATTGTTACATTTTGTGTGCTGTGTGTATCTCTTTGGTTGTTTAGTGTGATAGAATATTCGAATATTGAAGCACCGGATGTAGTCGATAGAACACATTAGATATTGTTCATTTTAGTTAGCAGAACGTCTTATAAAATATGCTGCCCACAAGTATATATATTAAACCTTAGAAAATTGGTTTTCGGTAATTCACAACATAGTATACATTGTGCGAGCCAAAAGAGGCGGTTATATATTAGTGACGATTCGTTATTTGATGAGGCTTGAGAAAACATTTCCTTTCATTGCTGCTGTTACATAGAAAAATCGTGTAATTTGAGTACACATGCGGTAGTAAAATGGGGGTTGTGTATCAGAACTAACTGCAACATAATCGGGCTTAAAAGTTTTACAGTTACGAAAATAGCGCTTGAACTTTTAATTTGCATGACCACTCGACACCGTCAATGAAACGTAAAGAAAGCTGCCTAAAGCGCATGACTAACAGCTATTATGATTGCATGGACAATACTGCATCTTATTGTGCCGGTTTAATTTCGGGAACAATATTTTCTCTTGCACTCGAATGCTATTGAACAGAAGGGAAAATTATTCCATCAGTATGTTAGAAGTTCCTACTTTTCATGTCAACAAACGTTAGAGTTACACAATTTATATCCCTGTCGGCTACACCTCTCTGTTGTTCCTAGCCATCCAAAAGGGTGAATTTGAATTAAAATTCTCTATTCGATATTCTAATGATCCGTCAAGCAATAATCTAGCACAATGTTATCTCAACATATTTAGTTATAACTTTCAGTTGTATATTCAACGTTAAGGTAAGGACCTCAAATGACATTCAATGATTTTCAAAAAAAAGCACTGATTCTGATGAAGACTAACAAAATCGTAAGCAGTAAAACAGCTTCCAGTTAATTTTCAAGCTATTGAAATTGCAGCATACAAAATATGAACACATACGTTTTGAGGCAACGAATACGCCCGTTCAAATCAATAAGTGACAAAACCTTCAAAAGAAGTAAAAACCCTTTTATATCATAAAAGGCCAAAATAAGGTACGGAGAGATAACTAACTTTAGAACGAAGCGCAAAAAAGCGCGCTGAGAAGCACTTATTCTGAGCTTGTTCCTCGCGCATATAAGAGGCCGACAAGAAACCGTCTGGACATAATTGGCATATATAGCAGTGCAATATCTTTGGCTCGTCGTAAGTGACAGTAGACCAATCCGATCGTCAACAGGCAGACAACTTTATAACTTGACGTCATTTTAACGATGCAATATTGCACACAGGGTGCCGTGCATATGGCGACATGATGGTCAGAGCAACTGTCTATGGATACCGTTGTACACTGCATACTGAAACTGTTGCGCCGTTTTATCTACCGACTTGATAAACCTAAGGGAACGATTATAAACCTATAATAATACGTTATCTCTGAGCTACTGCGATGCCTTGTACCTGACAGTACGAATAACTGTCTTTAGTGGTGTAGGCATCACGCACATATATTGTTTGATCCTTCATCGCCGTCACATTATTGTGTTACTGGATCAAATGATCGAATCAGTTCACTTTAAAACCTAACCATTGTACGTCTCCAACGCCTGTACTATCAATACATCCTAGTCTTATCTGTAATCGAATATGCATTGTGATGTTTATTTAGTGTTTTTCGAAAATATACACGAAAATGAAGCTTTTTTTACCGTCACTTGGGAGCATTCGGAGAGCACACGGTAACTACAACTGTATATCAGGCCGATAACCAGTTCAAAGATTGTACTGCAGACCAAAAACTATGCAAGGGTCCGAATAGCGACATCATATACCGATTATTGGTACCGCCTGCCTCGTGGTTTTCGGTCTGTTGCAGTTGTTTGGGCACGAAATGGTTGTTAGCCGTTTTTCAGATATTATCAATACATACACAGCATCATTCTGTTATCATCATTGTCGACTGCCCGTTGCTGTGTATTGCATGCACAAAATGTATAAATCTCACTTTATTTGTTCATGCTTATTTCATCGCATCGGACACCTCGCTGAAATTATTGCAACAAAGTAGGCGGCTGGTAAGAATTGTCTTTGCTGTGACAAGTGCGCTTGTCGATCGACTATTGATTGACTCGTCAGTCATTCTGCATAAGGAATAAGCCGAAGTCGCCGTTATCTTATGATTACTCCAGACAATCATCAATGTTATCGACGGAACGATGATTATTGTAGGTAGTCGACTAATAAAAACGACAACACGGGAGGAGCAAATGGCATCCGCTTTAGACAGTCCCCCAATGCAATATATCATACCAAACATAACGATATTCGTTTTATTTGACTGGGTGTGTCAATTGTTCCAGCAGAGCTCAGCTGAAGCTGCAAATAGATGAACTGAGACGTTACTGCAAAACATCAAATCTAGACACAAGCGTTATTTAAATATATGTAACGATTAGCCCTAGCACTTTAGCCTTGATTACACATTATTCAAGAGCGCACACAGCACACGCGGTTAATCATTGGTAGATAAAGGTCAGCTTAATAGTCGAAATCGATAGTTAATTTGATTTCTGCGATTTTATTTACAGTCCTTGGTGTATTTTCTATTGACACATTCCGTCTATCCTATTTATGAGTTTTGACGTATACAGGAAGAAAATTGTCAATCTATGTTGTCCATTCCTCAACTTGACAACGTATCAATATTTGACGCCGTATTTCTATAAATATATAGAAAAACAATTTGCTAACATTTTGGCATGAATCATTTGTCGATAATGCACATGTTAAAAATTCCATGATCTGATACGGCGAATGTCACAGTATGTCTCTTGGAGTAATGTTTTATCAAGGGCGTGTATATGAAAATAATTTGCCAATTAAGTTGTTACAAAGCCAATGAGCCAAGGACAAATGATTGCGACAGCGGCAATAATTTATGATATAGTATTGTACTACAAGGCAATCTTAGAGAAAATATAGTACAGGCTCACCAAACTGACGCGATTACCGATAGTATTTTGATTAATACTTCGGACCCATGTGCGTACCAAAGCACTTTCCCTATTACAAGATATGATAAGGAACACCAAGTGTCCAACAACCCGGTACGGGACGTAGCCACATACTTAAAATATATTCTCACTGGAGATGCACCTATTCAACAGATATTCTTCCATCTGTTATGCGTATACGAGTGCATTTTGATCTGATTTATATATTGTGAGTTCTCGCGATCAATCAGTAAATGTTTAGTATATATTTCATCCATAACTTTCAAGTTTGAACAATTTTATATGTATGACAACTGAATCAAACGGAGTGAAATAGAGTCAGACTTATTTTCTGTTTGACTCTTACAATGGAATAATAGTGGCAACTCAGAGTTGGGTGAGCATTAGTGTGCGAAACCATACACACGTTGATGCATTGATTATGAATATATTATTTATATATGCGTAGATATCTATAATATATATATATATATATATATATATATATATACATATATATATATATATATACATATATATATATATATATATATATATATATATATATATGTATATATATATATGTATAATATATATATATATATATATATATATATATATATATATATATATATATATATATATATATACATGTATATAAATGAATATATGCATCATACATAAATATATATATATATATAAATATAAATATATATGATACAGCAGAAAAACACTCACCTTCAGCTAAGTATATATACCACTCCTATGAAGTCAAAATCACCTCTCGTGTAAGATATTCGTCGGGTCGTTTGCGACTTACTTATGCCCGAAGTAAATAATCCGCAAATATGAGAGCACTCTTCCAAATTGCACGTCAGAGTCTCTTCTCTATCTGCATTAGTTGTTGCGTGCTGACACCAAACAAGTACGCTTGATTACGGATTATGTTCTTATATGAGGTCATATTTACTCACAACTGCAATATGTGTTCTCTTCAGTTGAAGAGTGCGAAAAAAAAGGTATAAAAAGGAAGTTATTAAAATCCGACAGTATGACAGTATGTAAACTCTCGTATGGAAGTGGTGGGAGCGTCAATACGTACTGTAAAACCAAAAAATGGGTTTTAATTCGTGTTATTTTAGATGATAAAATGTCTTCTGTGGATAATATATATTTATGCCAGTTATTCTTAGGTAACCAGCCATAAAATGGCACGCCTTGTTCAGGTGCACACATGGAAAATGAATAAGCACTATTAAGTCTTAAGCATGATTTGCGGCAAATCACTTTCAGGAAAGTCTTTGACCTATTCACATGAATAAGGCAATAACCAACCACTTTCCTCACGCTCCATTTGTGGCAGAAACAATTTCTTGTTCAAATTCTCTCTAAAAAGTTAGCTGCATAAGAGATATAACTGGCGCCAAGTACGAATCGCTACATTCGTTAGTGAAGATAGTCTTATTGAATATTTTCTGCCTTTTTTAATTGTCAATTAAACATAAAGGCCTTAATTGGAGCAGCTTTGCACCGAGTGGGTTTTTCATTGAGGCAAAGAAGATACAAACGAGGGTGCCTTTTCTCTTTATGCCTCTTCAAATATTATGTATGCTAACAACGTCGTTGAATGTAAAGCTTGTTTATGCATCGCCACCGTAGGTAATTCCGCCGCCAAAAAGCATATATTTCCGTTATGATGAAGATCTTGAAAGCTGGAAATGCGAACAGGGTTGTCTTCATTAGGTAACGAGTTGCCTCATGCAAAACAGCAGCATATTATTAACAATCCTACATAACATGCATCTCTGTTGGCACAGAATACTAATATATGAGCTTATTGATAGACGATGTACAAGTAGCTAAAGAAAAGTTTCCATCTTGGATCGAATACTGCAGCATAATCATGCTTCATATATATCATTTCGTGCACCAGTAGCAATGGCTTTATTTAATTCAATTAATTGGGAATAGAAAACTGAAGATGACTGGTTGATCATCTCGTCTACGCCAAATTGTATGGCAGCCAGCTGAATGTTTTACAGTCAAACCCTATCATATAACATATCAAGCCAGAAAATGGAAATCTAAATTATTTTGCACTTGGTTGTTTCCTTTATTATCTTGGCAGCACGGCTAACTCTAGACCTCATTAAGCCATTTCATGTCTTGAATATACATTATAACCGAAGAAGCTCTTTGGGGAGCGGAAAAAACACTTGCTTAGGGTGATCCATATACAACTTGTGAATGGCGCTCAGCTGTTACAGTATGTTGATAAACATATTAATGAGATAGTTAATGGTATTTTATGTAAGATTAAGCCTTTTTCTGCCAACGAGCACTTCCCTATTGTCCAATGATGGTGTAAATGTGTCGTATTTTGAATATTTGTCACACACACAATGCAGGTACCCTTTTGCGAAACATACTTATGTAATCCGCTGGCATGTTGTTCAGAAATAGAATAATCTTAATGTATGCTGCAACAATTGTGCAGCACTCTGGGGTGAGCGTTATAAGTCGCAGCATACTTAAGTTAATCAACACCAAAACACAGGCTTATAACAATATTCATTCCCTGCATTTGAATATAGCAGGGAACGGTTTGTATGTCATAGCCAATGAAAATAGTTCATAGTAACTTCCAGGTGAACAATATACATCAGCTGTTGGGGAATCAGCAGCTTCGAGCAGGTTATATGTGTATCCAATTATCTATTTGTATTACAACAGTTAATGTCGCTGATAATGCAATCATTCGTTGGCCCGGTGTTCCATATGTTCTTTACCTTATTCTAGATGTCAATGATATCTTGCATTTATAGCAACTTTCAGTGGCGCTTATTTGCACAGCGATCAGGTGCAATCGGTGGGATGATTTAGGATCCCGTCACTAATTCTCCACGCTAATATTACTCATGACATTTGTATCTAAACCGTAACAATCAGGGCAACAGTTCCTATCAGCAGCACACTACGACATTGTCTACATGACATTGATAATACGATGCTGAAGCCTACGAATACCGACAGTGAACGGCATCACATAGAGCTATATTGCCCTTGTTGAGCTATCAAAAGTCATTTGGGTTTTATATTCTACCGCTGACCGTTGTCGTGATTGTCATTGGAGCTTACATGGAATAACAAAGTAACTACGCTTTGCAATATTAACTTAATTCCAAAGGATTTAGAGCGAACCCTTTTGTTCGTCACTTCTTTGCTCTGCTATCTTTTTGGACTTATTTATCAAGGACACAATCACTGCATCGTTGTCCTCATTCATTGTGTATGGCTAATCCGACGGTTTATTGTCTATATTATGAGTTTTGTGCTCTGCTTTGTCTATTGTCCACCTGCAACACATATAATGTATGATATTACGTGCCATTAATCAGAGCAAATTTCACATTAATCAGATCTAACAATGCTTTAACGTAATTGGATTACTAATGAGATTCATTAGATGCCAGCGCATTAAATGGAATAATGCTGCGAAAGCAATAGCCTCCTCTTAAAGCTTACAACAATTGACCTATATTAATTATTTATCTGTAAGCTATTAATGTTTTGTACCTTAAAGTACGTATTACCATCTTCGTCGACACAAGAAAAGATTTGCGCATCACGCGCATATACATTTTGGATACTGTCCGTTTATTGTGTTATTAGATCCACGAATCAGATCAGTTTACTTTGAATCCCAACTATTTGTACACACGCAATATCTGTACTAAAAATGTGCCCTGGACGTATTTGTAACGAAATGCATCATGCGAGTAATCCCAACTTTGCGTATACCGTTGTCATATATTGTTGTCATTTGCAAATATAAACGGGTGTACAGTTGTGGGAAAAAAGATAACGTCACTCGAATGGCACATTTCGGCTACTGCTGTAGATAAGACCGACAATGATTTAAACATTAAACTGCAGATTTATAACCGCATATAAATCATACTTTATCAGTGGAATTTAATACATGACGAGACGGGACGGCATCTATGGCTCATTTTTGCTTTCTATAAGGCATTTAAAATGCATTTAAGTGAAACCTTGACAATTGATACAAAACGTTTCTGCTTATTTCGTATCCATTAAAGGACGGAAGTGAGTACCGAATGTGCACACCTCGTACTTCTGAAAAGCTACGATTTCATGCAGATCTATTTATCTACAACTAATTTAGTGGCCTATTTTCACAATGGCCAAACATAGCTATGACATTTGACCTAGTGTCCACTCATTTGCTAGATCTGAAGCTGTTTTTCGCGGCCGGATGTCAGTAAATTATCGATAATTTGATGTATCCAAGTCAAAAAGACAGACCCAGATTGCCTTCATTAGACCAGTTCAACAAAAAAAGAATGTCACTACCTAGATCTTCCAACAAGCTTCGTTTGCTGTGTTTTATAATTAAGGTGTTAAAGATAAAGTCAGCGCCTCAACGCACTTCTGTGAGACAAGCCGCAGCTATATGATTTCAGCAGGTGCACTTGTATGAATGATGAGTAAATCAGACAGCGCTACGACCCGAAAAGTGAAAAGGTCGAATTCCTATCCTCAGTGATTTGGAATGTCCATCAGTCTCTGAGCGTTCGTAACAGAGTCCTACGGTTCGGAAAAGGCCTAGAGAGGTTAGCCAAGCACTTCTGGACATTCAGTGCGTCCAGTAGCATTCGGGAAACAAATCGGATCAGATGCGGATTGAGAATGAGAGAATTGTGACAAATCGGTTAGAAACAGCTGTTTCGTGACGCTTCTAGAACACTATCTGTTGTCGCGATTGAAATAAATGCTTGAACAAATTTGTGAATCCTTATCACACTTAAACGTTCGCTATACATTCCAATTGTCAAGCGAGGAGCCGTAAAATGCTGGCTTTTTTTATTGTCTTTGGTGTAAGCAAGTCATCATACGACGGAATTTAGGCATCAAGTTTCTTATTAAACTGTATTAAACGGCATTATTTCATTGCCTGGTGTACGTGAGTTGGCTAGAAGTATTGCAAAACAGTTACGGCCGGTTGAATTGTATTTGCTGTAAAAAAAAAGCTTGCTGATAGACCATTGAGTAACTCGTCAGTCATTCTGCATAAGAAATGAACCGGAATCGCCGTATTCGTATATCTACGCAAACGCCCAATATACGTTAATACCTGTACGATTCATATTGTAGGTATTCCGTTAACTTTATCCACAACCGCGATATGATCAGCTAACGATGTTCACATGATCACAAGGATAGTTGTCCTTATAACGATGATGTCTCGATATTTGGTCCCCAGTTTTGGCATTACACCCAAGTTTGTATAATTAACGATTCTACACAATGTATCATTAAATTACATCCAGTCTGTCTAACGACATAATAGGCGTCGTTATATTATTTGCACAGCTGAATGCAAACAAGATCAATGATCGAGCCATGTGCATAGCAATTTTCCTGACTTGTGGTAGCAAATTAGAAAATAATACAGAACTTTTGAGGGGTAATTCGTACCCTGGGTGTGACAGTAGTTCATGTAGAGCACATCTGAAGCTGCAAATAGATGAACACAGTCGTTATTGCCAAAGATCATTTAATATGATATCAAGGCACAATGTTTATTTATACATATGTCACCATTCACCAAGTGCGTACACAAAGCACGCGACTGAGCATTGGTAAGATATTCCGAATGCAAAAGTATGGCTTTTGAAGTAATGTTTGTCGATATATGTTATACAAAGGCATGTATCGGAAATTATTGGACGATAAAATTATTACAACGCAAATGAACTAAAGACAAATAACTGTAACAGTGGCAATATATCAGGTAATAGAATTGTACTACAAAGAAATATTAGCAAAATTAGAGTACGTGTTCATTTAACAAACGCGATTACCGACAGCATTTTAAAATAAGACTTCCGAGCCATGGATGTACCATCGCGCCTATCCTAACAAAAGAGAAGATAGGGGATGCAGAGTGACCAACACACCTGGGCTGGGCGTAGAAATATACGTAAAACACTAACTCGATAGAGATGCAGCAATTAAGCAGATCTAACCTTGCTTTATATTATTTTATCTGTTTTGCTGAGGGGCATACATTTTGGCGTTTAGATGCAATAAGTAAATGTGATCATCCGCTTTCTGAAGGGACGATGAAATAGTGAAATAACCACTAACATTACTTGAATGCAACAGTTATGTGAATTTTACTATCTATTATGCTAGGATCTCTATACGGCTTCATTCAGTCAGGCAAAAGGCATATCTGTTATATACATTGATGCAATGACAGCTTATTCTGCTTACTAACCGATAGTGGATGACTCTACATATACATATATACACACACACACATATATATATATATATATATATATATATATATATATAGATATATATAGAGATATATATATATATATATATATATAGATATATATATATATATATATATATATATATATATATACGATATATATACTCCATTTTGTGGACAAATATATATTTTTTTTTAATATTATTTCGGGATATAAATAATGTATAAGTTATTAAAAAATCCTGGTATATATCTATATCAAGACAGTATATATATATTTCGTGCATATATTTATATATTCTCTCATATAAAACATTTTTTGAACATATAATATTTATATCCTTATACTTGTGTCATATAGGTCGTCCACGAATGGTCAAGACAGTAATTTTTATAAACATTTTTTCCGTCATTATGGATATGATTTATGACATTTGTTGTAGATACGATCATTATGAACTATTGACAGCATTTTGCCAAAGTATAATAATTAGTTTTTTCTCATATTTATTTATTTATGCATAATATATGTATATATTTATATATATATAAATAGGTGTATATATATATGTATATATATCGAATACATATACATATATATATGTACATATATGTATGCTATATATATATATATATATATATATATAAATAGATATATATATATATATATATATATACATACATGCTAATATATATATATATGCATATATATATATGTTGATATATATCTATATATGCATATATATGTGCATATGATGCATATATATATGTATATATATATTTATATGCAAATATATATATATGAATATATATATATATATGTATACATATATATATATAATATATATCTATATATATATAAATATATATATATATAGGTATATAAATATACCTCTATATATAAAAATATATATATATATATATATATACATATATTTTTAAATATATATATATATATATATCTATATATATATATATATATATATATATATATATATATATATCTATATATATATATATATATATATATATATATTGCAGCGCACAAATGTTGTGTGCGGTTTTATGTTTCATCTCCCACTGTCGCGATGCTTATAAGCAAAATGACGATGTAATATCAATTATGTATCGCTTGAGGGCTTACAGGCACTCCGTATTGCACGATAACTTTCGGTTATTTGAATATTGGAGTCCAGTTCCATCTGATGGAAACAAACCTTGTATGGATGATGTAGATAGGTGTCTGGGCATATATGCTTATTGTCGCAGACCAAATGTAAAACTTAGTTGCTTTCCTACTTTTGTGTCTGCTCTACCCTTTTCCTAAAGATCATAATGCCCAAAATATGTGATTTAATAATCCCTATGGGATGCCCTAGCATGTGCCATAAGACTGGTAGTGGATAAGATACACCTGCTCAACATGAGCTGAATACACAATGGATTATTCCTGACCCCTCATATCCCAATAATGCATCTTTGATCCTCATTTGAGGCGTTATATCGATTCATTTGACAAAAAAAATAGCACACTACAATATAGACACGAGATAGCAGAGATTAACCTCATAGTAGCGGCTCAGTCTGGTCAATCAGCTGCTCTTACACCTCATGCATGTGTGTTCATCGGTTAATAGGAATCTATGAGTAAATAGGGATCCATACCATGTGGAATTTCCCAACAAGTCAGTTATCATGCTACTAGGCGTCCCCTCAACGACATATTTCAATGAAGTCAGTCAAATGGATCACAGTAAATTTATATACGAGTGCTATATAATCAGTGGCACCTTTCTAACTTCTGACCTGTCATGTTATATCGGCATTATTGCGCATCACTGCAATTCACAAAACACTCCATCACCATCGAATACGACCAATTTCGTACTTAAGCCACCTCAACACTCGAATACATGGTTTATGCTTTATGATCAATACTCTATCATTCACTAACACGTGATCCTTAAAAGAAGCATCCATGTAGATATGCTGTACTTTTGAAGCATTATCTGCTATTTGTTGTCTGACGTGTCATAAGCAAACTCTAGTTGAATATATCAATTTAGTCGTGATGCCTTTAAGAGCTGATAAGCTACTTTTTCTGTGGATAGTAGTTTAACTCGACTAGAAATAAACAATAAATCATTGAGGTAGATTCAGACTTCCTGACGATATCAAGACTCTTAGGTGGCATTTAAGGCATCGCCATATTGATTGTGGCCTGCTGAGTTGAATATAAATGAAATAGAAGGAGAGGCAGTGTCTGCATCAATCTTCGCGACTTTAATGCGTAAATAAAGCACCCTTTCTGAAAACTCAATATAACAAGCAGGAATGCTCCGAAATATTGATAGAAATACCAGAACGGAATTTGCTCAAGTCAGTTAGGCATGATTGACTAACCAGCATGCATTATACTGAGAATGAGTTTAGTACTACCATCAAAGTTGACATCAAGCTGCAAGGCGATAGACATAGTCGTTATGTCAATTATGAAAACATCTATTATCGCATCAAAACTCTATGTTTTAAAAAGAATGAAAGTTACAAGAAGCCGTAACGCAATAGCCGTGATGCATGGACAAACCTTTAGACGCGCCATGGTCAGAGCGATTATAAAACTACTGATAGTCGAAATTTCATCGAATTGAAGCATTATGAATTTGATTAACATAGTTTGTGTAAATACGCCAAAAGTTGTGAAGCTGCACTACTCGAGACACAGTCATGCTTACTTAATGCTATTTGTAGTCATTTTGATGGCTTTATCGGGCTCACGCAATGAAATCCATTCGACATAAGGGCAATTGATGGACGAAGCAGCAATATTCTGCGTTACGATTGGACGTGAATTGTGTCTTTGCTATTTCGTTGCATACAAGGTCCAAATATTCTTGTGCTATTATTGTTTGACCATTTCGGCTGATTGAACAAAAAACACTTTTACAGTTTCGTGTTATACAGTCCATTGTCAAAGCATTATTCTCAACCCAAATAGCTCGTGATATAATAAATGACATTCGTTTGGCTTTATCTAACCGTACTGTTTATGTTCACCCCATATACATATGATATTGTATAGCAAATTCTATCGTTATACAATCTCAAAGTCGAGTTGCAAATCTTATATAGGGACCCTCTAGCTACATCTTGATGCACCATCGAAGGCTATTCATAGGTTCCAGGGATGCTTAATGTCAGTGTCAAATGTCAGCTAAAATATGTAAACTCCACTGAAATATGTTCACATTGTTAGAAGGCAATGTAACTGCACTACTGTTGCACATAACAAGCAATGTTTAGGCTATATCGTTATTGAAAAAATATTTATTTCATTTCAGCTGGTTGGTGAATTATTTGACGAATAATAAATATGTATATAGCAATATATATGTCCAAGTGAGTGCACGCAATATGTCGAGCATTATTAAACTGAATAGGTTGTTTGGTAAGATATAAGCAGGATTCAAATACCAAGACCAAAAATGTTACAATGTAAAACATTCTTGTGACCGTCTAATCCGTCGATAAAGCATCGTATTTTTAGACGTATTTAAAACCAAGGCTATACCTCTTCTCAATATATATTGACCATGAAACAGGAGGATTTAATTGCAAACGTATGGCACTCCGCATCGTACAGCAGTTTAAGTCATTCTCAATCATCTTAAAAACCATTTCAAATGTCTGTTTATGCACAATTGAACATGAAGCTTTGTCAGAGAGGCCCGTTTGTAGTTGTTGGAAACGTCATTGAAGTTAATAATCAGCTTATATAAATGATTATCTATTGAATGTAGCGCTGATAAAGTGCCAATCGCACGGTTATTGGTACTTCGCGGATATCAATCCATAATGTGATCATTAAACACGAACCGGTCCAATAACCGCTGTATCTGATCTATCGAGGCCAAAATTTGATAAAATGTCAATCCAAACTAGCGCTAAGGCTACGATCATTTGACGTCACTAAAGTGAGCCTGTTCCCTGAGAGGCAGGGAGTTCTCCGTTGTTAACATTGTGATTTGTCGTCTCACGATTTTGGATATTTGTTCGTTTTCTTCCATCTTGTGACCGACCAAACACAAAGGGTAATCGTTGTTGTGCTGGGGATTGCTCGCGAACAAGTTTGGACGACGTGAGTTTGTTCACGTTTCCTGATCAGGACGATTCAAATAAGCAATGGATTGGCCAAGTAGTACGATCGCGAGACAAATGGCTAGACCCGGGCAACATTTCATCGAGGTGTTTTTGAGCACGCACCGAAACTTAGAGAAAAGCTTGGTTTGATGGTCTTCAACGTAGTTAACTGGGTTTTATGTCAGATGCTGTACGTACTCTTTTTGCGAAAGCTTCTGCTGTCAGGCAAAAAGAATTGAAGACAAGTGATCTCCTCCCACCCCAGCCCCAAAAAATACAGACCTGCCCATATCAATAGAGAGAAGCAGAGGGTAAGACTAGATGAACTTCTTGTTGCATTGATATTAATTCAATAATTCCTTGTTTTGCTAGGATGATACAATACATTTCGACCATGCAGCAAATTCATGGATCTGAATAAATATGATAATTCCGAAGATAAACAGACTTTGGAACCAGTTATGGCTAGCTCTGACTACGATATGGTCGACAAATATATACCAATTTTTGACCCGCACAGCACCAGTGCAGGTACATGCTAGGAAGAAATGGCCGGATGGAAACAGGTTTGACCTTTTAGCATCATATTTTATTTATTATTGTAACCGCAATAAGGAACTCTTATCTTCTGTCCAGATGTTCTCAGCACCACGGAACAAACTATCTGCATGCTGTATACCTGCCACACCTGTAAATTAACAATGTCGCGCTATCCATGCTCAAAGTTTTTTGTCATGCAGGTTTCAATAAATATAATGAAATTGTAAATGATGACTGTAAGCCTTTGTACAGATGTATGTGTTAGTAAAATGGTTAATACAAAATCCTTCATCTATGCACATCATTATCAGACATGTGCCTGTGTTGTTGTCTGTACGAGAACTAGGCCAATTGTGAGGTCCGAGTGTATACACCGATTTGTCTGAAACCTGGCTGGTGGGTTTTGCCAATAGGAATTGGGCTATTCTCAAGAGAGGTACTGACTCAAGGAATCTCAATGCAGCATACATATTCTTCCACCTCTTCCATTGGTTGTCAGTAGCTACATAGACACCTGTTACATAATGTAGTGGTGAAGATATATAATGTATGTCATTAGAGGTGGCATATTGAATGGTAAAGATGGTTTAGCTGTTAACATTCATTGAAACTAACATGTAACACTGACCATGATAACAATATTCTAACCTTCATTTGCTTAAGTCACATTACACATTCATTTATGCCATCATTTATGGACAAATAGATATGGAAGAATTATTTGCTGCAAAGCTGTGTGGTATATTGTTTGCTTTCGGTTTACGAGAGGTTTATTTAAGCATTCATGTTACTTTGGTCAATAAATAAACTTCTGTGACTTTGGTGTTCACCAGGCTCCCAACAAACTTAATGGTCTATACTCATGGTATTTTTGAACTTTTATATTTCTAAGGATTTTTAAGAGCTTTAGATTGTTTGCATTAAAACACTTACTAAGGGTAGAAAAATGTGTTAGGGAAATGTTTTAAAAAAATTATCTCTAGATTGTTTGCATTAAAAAATGTATTAGGGAAAAGAGGTTATACATACTTTATTTGTAAAATATATGGATTACCCTGCCGCGTTATATAATAACACATATAGGATGAACTAGAGCATACATACGATCAGACATTGATTTCCAAGTTCTGTTCTGCCGCCAAGCTATGTCTTTGGCATGATGACCCGCTTGAGTAAGACCACTAGGCGCAGCAGCAGAGAAGTCTGAAACGCTCATTTCTGGTTCAAATCTTTAGGAAAAGATTTGCTCCGCCGAGGCAACAATGGTCTGCAAATGATCTGTGCCATGTCATGTTACTTCGTCGCTCCCCAGAAATGATGAAATAGCGAAACGACCAGCCGCTATTTTGCGAGATTCGTAACGCTGATCCCGCCTCGCAAACTAAACATTGCCGGGTCTGACGTCACGCGGAGGCGATTAATTATTTTTAGCTCGTCATTGTGAGACGTCGAACTTGTCATTTGTGTTAAACGTATATCCGAAAGATTTTCCGTGCGATAGTCACTTTAAGAGCACAACATTAGAGTAGACATTAGACGTCTAAGTTGCGAATTTGATCCGCCTGCATTATTACATGAAATTAGTAGTTTGGGGGGTTTTTCGTCACTTGCGATGTAGAGATTATATGACGGTGATCAATGAGAATTGTTAAGATGTTTTGTAAGCTGTTCTTTAGTGCCAAGGGCCACTTGATAAAATCACATCGTGACTAGGCTACAACACACCACCATCGTACCAACGAGGATGGACAGCTTATTTCAGCGATGGGATTGTGATTTCATCGTGTCAAGTTATAACTAGGGGGATCAATCCCTAATTTATGGACGAAAGTTAAAGCAGTTTGTCACAACACCTGAGAGAGCGGCTCTATCATATGACAGAGGCACTTGTTGACCGGTATACAAATACAATGCAACGAACTCACTTTACTTGTCATAGTCTGTCAATCTTCGCAAGCACGCTCGACGCAGTTGAAACAAACACTGGTCAATTCATTAATAGCGGAATTCTCGTGACAAAGTGCCTTAATGCTAATTGCCTTCATATTGAGTAATTACAATCACTTTGCTGAATTATGAAGAGGAACCCTTAGCGAGAATGGTATATATATATATATATATATATATATATATATATATATATATATATATATATATATATATATATATATATATATATATATATATATAAATATCTATATATATATATATATATATATATATATATATATATACCATCCATTGAGAGGCGGCTGCAGCTAGATTATATTTTATCTCTACGATATATATATATATATATATATGCATATATATACATATATATATATATATATATATATATATATATATATATATATATATATATATACGTATATATATATATAAATATAAATATATGTTAATGTATATATATATATGCATATATATATATATCTATATATATATATATTTATATATATGCATATATATATGCATATATATACAGATATATATATATATATATATATATATATATATGCATATAGATATATATATATATGCATATATATATATATATATATATATATATAGATATATATATATATATATATTATATATATATATATATATATAGCGATATATATATATATATATAGATATATATATATATATATATATCTATATATATATAGATATCTATATATATCTATCTATATATCTCTCTATATCTATATCTCTCTATCTCTCTCTATATATATATATCTATATATATATATATATATATATATATATATATATATATATATATATATATGTATATTCTACCCGATATCCACTTTTACCACCATCTATGCATGCCGGATGAGTCACTAGGCTACATTTGTATGAGACCCTTTAATGTGTTTTCTCTCTGGGTTTTGAGTGCAGTGTGTCATGCAATTTGTCCATTGCACTTACGGTAATGGCATTGTAAATCCTAAATACAACCTTTAGAAAAACAACACGCGACGATAACTTAAGTCAAAATTACCATGTCATTAAACTTAGGTCATTACCTTTATCGGTCAATTAGGAGTATAATTGGTGCGATTTGTATTAATTCCACAAAATTGGATCATTTTAATTCCATTTAACGGAAAAAGCCATTTAATTAAATGCATGCGCCGATCTTTAATGTTAATCATGCACTCGGTGTAGCATTTACATGCAGATGCAATACTGAACGCCTTGCTCCGTTGGATCACCAGTTTCACATTGCTTCAGTGGCGAGAGTCTGCTATGCGGTGGGGCAATGGGTTTACGCCAAACACCTTTCAATTAAACCATCGTTTGATTATTGCGAATCAACGAGTGGCTCTGGTAGGAACATTTCCGAATTTATTTTATCGAGATCGTCGAACGCCGCGACGAGTTAATTATAGGTCAATCAAGTTTGCCTAGTGCCGCTGCAAAACCTTTACGCGGTCAATGATATAACCCATACGCATGCTTAATGAGTTAGCCTTTGTAGGTTGGCTCATGCATGGACATCGATTATTTCTAATTTATCGTCCCTTTACCACACATATAGTTACACGATGATGCATACGATATTGTCAGTAAACACAAATGCCATTCCTTGTTCATTTTAATTCCCATTAAAGATCATTGAAAAGAAATGCTTATTTTCTTCTAGAGCAATGATATGTTTCTATAAATTCTGTGTTATTAAAGTTTAATATGTATCCTGTTCCGAGTGAAATATCAAGGTCATGGCATAATTGTGACAGCTAACAGAATCCGACGTTCGTTCATGCATAAACGACTAATGTAAATGAAAGACGTATCAAATTTGTCTAGCAAAGTTTGCTTGATTGGTCAGATTTCGGTAATTAGAATAATAGTCGAACGTCTGCCGAATTTGATCTTGAAGAGTTGCAGAAAATACAAGTTGTCCATGTATCTAT
The DNA here is from genome assembly GCA_034190875.2 of Urechis unicinctus. NCBI lineage: Eukaryota > Metazoa > Annelida > Polychaeta > Xenopneusta > Urechidae > Urechis > Urechis unicinctus. The sequence goes on from CM067343.1 coordinate 31,113,916, forward strand.
CTTAAACTGAGTAGTTTTTTTATTGAGGGGAAGAAGTTACCAACGAGGGTGCGTTTTCTATTAATGCTTATTCATGTATAACATATTCAAACAACGTGCGCAATTATCTATCTTGAATCATTCCCAACTAGTTGGTGGTGTGTTTATGTACCACTAGCGTATGAATTTATGCCGATACGATGAAAGTACTGATAGGTAGACAGGCTAACAGAGCTTTCTTACACTAGGTTACGAGCTGCTTCATAATGTAAAAAAGAGCAGCTACAAAGTTAATCCAAGCATACAAAACATGCATGTTGGTTGGCACATAACACCAATTGATGGGCTTATTGAGTACGTATGTAGATAGACGTTGCACCCCAATAGAATCAAAATCAAAATAGGCGTTCTGAATGGAAGACTACAGCAAAATCCTTCTTTATGTTTGATTTCGGGAACATACAAAATGCTTAATATCGCCAATATTTTATTCAACTTATTTGGAAGAGAAGATCGTAGTAGTGTTAAAGATTAGCCGTTTGGGAATACGAGCTCGTGTTAGCTACACATTATTGCAGTACGCTCAATGTTTAACAACCAAACAATCTCATATAACGTATTCAGCTTTATATATGTTGCTATGCTTATGGATGAACACAGGTTGTTTATATTGTTATCTTGGCAGCTAAGATCTCTCTAGAGCCTCATTTAGTCTTACCCATGCCATCTCTTGAATATACATTAAAGCTAACGTAGCGCTCCGTAGTCCGTTGCAGATAGTTGATGACTGTACACCATATACAGCTTGCGTATGGTGCTCGGTTGTGACAATATGATCAGTGGATTAATACTTTATTCTGGTCAACGTTCTTATCTTTTGGTGAAAAGCGGAGTAACATCTTCATCAAAAGAGTGTGTGAGTAAGAGGAAGAGGGGGAGGGAGAGAGAGAGATAGAGTGAAAGAGGCAGAGAGAGACGGAGAGAGACCGGAATAGACTGGGGGAAGGAGGGGAGAGAGAAAGACAGCGAGAGGGAGAGAAAAAGAAAGAGAGCGAATGAACGAGAGAAAAAGAGGGATAAAAGAGAGAAAGAGAGGGAGAGGAGATGGTGAGAGAGATAAAAAGAGAAATAAAGCAATGACAGAAATATACAATGAAAGAGCGAGAGAGATAGGCAGAGATAGAGAGGACGAGAGAAATAAATATAAATATATATATATATATATATATATATATATATATATATATATATATATATGCATATATATCGATATATATATAAATATATATATATGTATATATATATATATATATATATATCCATAAATATATATATATTTATATATATATGTATTTATATATATAAAATACATATGAATATATATCTATATTAATGTAGATATATACATGCATCTACATAGAAATATGGGAAGCAAGGGTGAGAGAAAGTTTCAACACGAGAGGGAAAGTGAGGGCAAATTTGTGCTTTGGTGTTAGTGCGTCAGATAGTGAGAGGTATAGAGAGGCATAAGAAGAAAGCGAGTGATAGAGATATAGAGATGGAAGGAGAGAGATAGATTGAGAGAAGTAGGGATGGAAGGAGGGTTGGAGGCAGAGGGATGCGTAGCAGGGAGAAAGGGAGGGAAGGTGAGAGAGAGGGAGAGAGAGAGGGAGAAAGGGAGGGAGAAAGGGAGATAGTAAAGGACATATATTTTCACAAGGTGGTCTGATTATTAATCCAAAGTGCGCGTGTTACTGTACGACTATAATAATGTATATAACTTGTATTTAAAACTAATAACATTCCTTCGCCTGATGTCGGATTCATCTAAGACAGTACCACAGTTTGATGACATAGACCGCGAGTCGGTGTAAGATGCAATGTTCTTTTTACTACGCGCAGTACATGTTATATGCGCATATAGTGCATTAATGCAGAATGTGATGTGCAATTTATGGGTTTACTCGACTGTCTCGTGTTGGGTGCGCGGCAGTTTGTTAAGCAGATATGCCGAAATACAAGCACGTCTGCGGGAAGGCATGCGAAAGTCATTATTCGGGTTGAAAACAGGCCGATTGATGGTTGCAGCATTTTAAACGGATAATTAATGGCACTTTATGTAAGGTTAATACTCTTTCTGCGAACGGGCCCTTGCCTATTGACCCTATCGGCATCATGTGTTTAATACTTATCAACGCCAAAATGCATGTACACTTTCGCAAAATTTACATATTACTCAATTTCCCTTACAACGAGTACACCTTGCCTAGATATCAAATAGAAACATTTGACTGCATGCTGCAGCCATTGCGCAGCACTCTTGGGTGAACGTCAAAATTGACGGCATGGTTGTTCTCTACATAGGACCGTCGCAAGGAAACGAGTTTAGATACCGCAGTAATGACAAATAGTTCATAGTAACTTCTTGCAGGTAACAACAGCTGCTTAAGAAGCATCAGTGTTTGACAGCGGCTTCGAGCAAGATATCTGCAATAAGCATATGGGGTCCAGTGCTACATTAATTCCACAATATAGTCCTTAAGTCAACGCTATTCAGCGCTAATTAGTATTAAAAGCGTTTTTTGCACTGCAATTAAGTCCGATTATTTATGATCCCTTCGATCATTCGTTATGCTTATGCTACTTAGTGAATGTGCGGCAAGACGAATAACCCTTAGTAATAGGCTTTCCCAGCGAGACATTGGTAGTATAAGCTACCTTTACGGTGACAGGATGAAAGCACGCACCAACACTGCTGCATACTAGATATATAATGAGGAGTAGAGCTTTGCTATCGACAGTACTCTACTTCATTTTCCTTACTGCAGCTATTTATCCCTTGTTGAGATCCATGGGTTATTGGGGTTTACATTCTGCCGCTGTCAGTCATAATGATGGTCATGGGAACTCCCTTGGAATAACGATATACGCGAATTGCAGCCCTACTGTCTGCTAGTTTGTTTATAATGTCGCACAAAGCTTTTATCTTGCTAGAACGTAACAACCAAAGCACTATCTCTGGAAGATTGCGGTGCAAATGGAAGCAAACTATAACATCATAAAGGCAAATAAATTTGCTGCATATAACCTCCTCATTCGGCCTTTTAAACTGACATTTAGCCAATCTTGCTGACGCCGAGTTAACTGGTATTACGTTAGTTCTTATCAGTATAGCAGGTGTATATTGGATGGCTTGTTTGCAGCAATTAATGTTTGTGGCAATTGTTATTCCAATGTCGTGATGTTACTGGCAAATTCACCGACGCCCTAATTATAAAGTTATTTCTGACAAACTACTGCAAAATGCATACAAAATCCTTGAGCAAACTCAAACTTATTGTTTGATATTTGGAAATGATAATATTGGGGTTTTCAGTCACTTCCAACAACGAGGTGATATCATGATGGTGATGTATGAGGATGATTGCGATGATTGGACAACTCCCCTTAAGAGCCAGTGTCCACTTGGCACAAACACGTACCAGACCAGGCTGCAAAACCCAGGCCGCTGGGAAAAAGGTCCAACAGGGTACAATTGAGAAATGGGGTCGGGTGCACCCCTTTTCAGATATGGGCCCGCCATTTAACGTGATCATCCGAGCCCCGGTGAACCAGACAGGTTTTTCACACATTGGTATCGAATCCACATCCTGAGTGTTAGAAGGCGCGACGCAATTTACCGCTACTCCGCTGCAACCGGCTCTTATACGTTGTGTATGGGTTGTGTTGACCAGTGATTCAGAGATGCTGTATAAAAAATAAACGAAAATCCAGTAACCCTTTCAAGAAGGATTATTAAATGTTAAAGTTTCGATGGATCTAGAGCCGGGCGGTTGTCATAGTTCATTCAAACATGCACTTAAAACATCACAGATGCGAGCACGAAGTTGCATCATTGACCTTTGGTTCCCACCAAATGACATACTAATGAGAGTTCGAAACACTCGACCACCGTGTTTGGAAACAAGCAAACGCTGGATAATTATCACCCGTAATATCGTCGTGTGCAGCGTATCGTCAATCATAAAGCTTCACAATGTTTAAGCGGTGTGCATTGGGTACATGCAATAGTAACAGTCGGTCTAACATTAAACGAAACAAAACTACTTGTCGTTGGAGTGGATAAAACGATGCGGCCGCCAAAACACACTGAATTGATTATGGAAAGTGGGGGAAGACACAGCAAGATTGTTGGCATGCTCTGAGGTAGAAATACCTACAAGACTATCAGCAATTATTTTGACTCATCCCATTGGGAAAAGTGTCGATTGGCAATGGTATTAAAGTATTTGGTGAAAGGTTGGGAGCCCATGATAACATTCGTACCTGTGCTTTTTTTATGTTAAGAGTGTAGGGGATGAAAAAGCAAAGCTGGATAAATTGGATGCATATTTTCCAATAACATGCTGTAAATGCTCGAAAAGAATATACTGCCTGTGAAGGAGGGGCCTCTGTGTTTCATGGATTGACATCACCTCAGATAGAATCCTGGGCTTACGGCATCCGAAGCGTTCAAACAGTGAAGCTTATGTTACAAGATGGTAACCTGCAATAATTAAAAATGTTTTAGACTCAGTTTTAGCAACTTACACGCAATTAAAACTCCGCCCGATATTTTTGTTAGTAAGACTAACTGTCGATGATTTTAAGATGGGAATATTTGGAAAATATAGATTAACCAGGCCCTGCGACAGGCTTTCCCCCCAAATATGAAGTATCTCCTGACTGTTCATCGTAACTGTCAATGAACAGATTGCACTTGGGTATGCACGCGACATAAAGTCGAAAATTTCATCAGATTATAGACCAAACTATCTATCATTGGCTACCGTAGCTATTGCATGGCGCTTTGTGTTGGAATGCGGTTGGTGATTATGGTCATTGCTGGCTTTGTCCTCGAATGATTGGTGGTACAATTTTGTACAACTTTACAATAACGTGACTTGTGACACTGATAATTGTCGATTTGTGTATCAGCCATCAGTCAATGGTTCGTGCTAGCGTTAATAAGTGCCGAAGAGACTATTCAGTGTATCACTTAAATTCCTCAAGGAAATAAACCACTCGTGTTTTATTCCGGTTCTTAGTTACACGCCGACATCAGTACGGTGATGGTTATGAAAGAATATAGCCTCTTATCGGCCAACTTGGTTCAAAATTGTTATAGTTTAAATCTGTCAGAGCCAAAAGACAAGTTAATGTCCATACATTGGAAAGGTTTATTTGTTTCGCGAACTTGCGTTATGAATAATGGGCTTTGTATTTCACCCAAGTAGACGTAAGATTCTAAACCCAAATCGCCTGAAACAACTGCACGATGTTTTGGTAATACATGCCAGGGATTATCCGTCCAAGGTTAAACATCAAAGTCCATAATTGTAATACGTATTTAGAGTGACAGTGATACGAACCTATAGGTGTGTGGTACCAAAAGCCATCTCATGGCAATAATAGGGACCGTGGTAGCGTTATACCATGTATCCCATAGATGTTTGTTGCAAAGGTTTCCATGGTGACCAATGCAATAAATATGCATCGTCTGACCAGCCAGTATTTCAAAGAGATGCGCTTATAAAACAGATAAGACTAGTCTTTGGTTGTCTGTCTGAATATGTGCGAAATATGTTGTGCGCAAAAATATCCTAATAATGAGTCATCAATACTCACACCAAATTATGCAGTTCTCGGTTAATCATCATTGTGTGTGAGACATTAACATCGCTCATCATTTAGAGGGTCATAAACACAGTCAAGAGTGCTATAAACGGAACAATTAGACTGTGGCAAAAATTGAACAGAACCACAAATTTCCATATTATTAAGGAATATATTACAGTAAAACAGAACTAATTAAAGCAAAATTATCAATTTAGGACATCGCAAATAATATTCACGCAATGAATAAAATCAAATCAAAAGAAACATCCTTCTTTCACGTAGGGACTCATCGCTATATCATTATGTACTAATATTTGAATAGCTAAGTCTAGGCCTAGCGGCCTTAGATGGCTGGTATAGATAGCTATATAGATCTTTGTTCGTCTATGTATCTAGCAAAGGATATATTAGCACAGGCCATTTTCAACCATCCTGCACCATGTGTTGACCCTGAACCACAATGCCAATAGATGATATTCTATGCGACATGAAATGATGACGAAATCCTCTATTATCTAGCAAACATTATTCTGCTCCTTTGTATATTTATGCAAGCTGTTATATAAATAATGCCTAAAGGGTTTAGTATGATAGCAATGCATGATGTTGTTATAATATGTCAATAATGATCATTGTTGACAAAATAACAAACATCCATCCATCTAACCTGCCAAATGGCACAATATACAGGCATGCTATCTTACCTTCCGCTATTGGTGGCGAGATCAATCTGTAACTTTGCATTTCGTGAACGCGGAACAGCAAATATATGTTACATTTCGAAGCCACTGCAGACTCTTGATTATAATATATCGTATGCATATGAAGTATTGTAGGCATATGATGTATTGTAAGTATATGATGCATTGTAGTCTTATGCTGTGCAATGAAAGAGAACGGATGTCATTTATCTAGGATTCCAGACTAGATTGGAAATAAAAAAATTGATGTAATATATAATGCAACGACAGTACCGACACATTTACTCAGGGAACGGCAAATTGAATAACTCTAAATGTCTGAACGTTCAGATAAGTGAACCCAAGCTGGACAAGAGCTGGTGTCGTAAATATCATTTTTCACATCTGCGCTGATCGTTGCGGACAAAGTGAACACTTCTAAATGTGAGCATTATTTTTTGTTGGTTTATACATTTTCTTATAGGTCGTAATTCAATGAATATATCATTTGACAATCCCTTAATATTTTGTCCAGCATGTTTAAGCCGTGTGACTAGATTCTTAGTTTATTAAATTACTACATTTTTAGACCTAAACCTGGTTGTGGATAAGGCACCGTTGATCCTCCGTGAGGATGGGAGATTTCACTCAACTTCTGAACGCCATTATTACAAACAATTTCTATGAAGCTACGTATAAGAGTGCGTTAGTAAATACGAGCATAAATCCTTGCCTAGGGTGACTTGAATTAACTATAAATATTTCATATAAAGCAATTTATACACAACACCACGAACATGAACCGCTAATTCTGGTGTTAGCTAGTATAAGCAGCGTTGGTAAAAAACCCACAAAAACCTTTGTATCAGCAAATTATTATAAAAGGCCTCACATATATCTAATCGTCGGCAAATGTATACCATTTGCGAGTTGCGCGCCTTATCTGGAGTCATTTAAGGCTGGTCGCGGCATGTTACATGTGCACGTATAGTACACGATGAAGCAGGCAACTATCTGTAACCTACCCTCGTGTGTTATCAAACAAACCCAGACTAACACGTGCATAAACATTTCTCGAGATAGGCCAAATACGCTGTATTAGGTTGTTCGGTCCTCTGACGCTTTCTCTGACACTTGCCTATTAATATGTGCCGAAGAGACTATTCAGTGTATCACTTTAATCCCTCAAGGAAATAAACCACTCGTGTTTTACTCAGGTTCTTAGTTACACGCCGACATCAGTACGATGATGGTTATGAAAGAATATAGCCTCTTATCGGCCAACTTGGTTCATAATTGTTATAGTTTAAATCTGTCAGAGCCAAAAGACAAGTTAATGTCCATACATTGGAAAGGTTTATTTGTTTCGCGAACTTGCGTTATGAATAATGGGCTTTGTATTTCACCCAAGTAGACTACCTGCAAAGGAGGGGCCTCTGTGTTTCATGGATTGACATCACCTCAGATAGAATCCTGGGCTTACGGCATCCGAAGCGTTCAAACAGTGAAGCTTATGTTACAAGATGGTAACCTGCAATAATTAAAAATGTTTTAGACTCAGTTTTAGCAACTTACACGCAATTAAAACTCCGCCCGATTTTTTTTTAGTAAGATTAACTGTCGAAAATTTTAAGATGGGAATATTTAGAAAATATAGATTAACCAGGCCCTGCGACAGGCTTTCCCCCCAAACATGAAGTATCTCCTGATTGTTCATCGTAACTGTCAATGAACAAATTGCACTTTGGTATGCATGCGACATAAAGTCGAAAATTTCATCAGATTATAGACCTAACTATGTGTCATTGGCTACCCTAGCTATTGCATGGCGCTTTTGGTTGGAATTCGGTTGGTGATTATCGTCATTGCTGGCTTTGTCCTCGAATGATTGATGGTGCAATTTTTAACAACTTTGACTGCAATAACGTGACTTGTGACACTAATAATTGTCGAATCGTGTATCAGCCATCAGTCAATGGATCGTGCTAGTGTTAATAAGCGCCGAAGAGACTATTCAGTGTATCACTTCAATCCCTCAATGAAATAAACCACTCGTGTTTTACTCAGGTTCTTAGTTACACGCCGACATCAGTACGGTGATGGTTATGAAAGAATATAGCCTCTTATCGGCCAACTTGGTTCAAAATTGTTACAGTTTAAATCTGTCAGAGCCAAAAGACAAGTTAATGTCCATACATTGGAAAGGTTTATTTGTTTCGCGAACTTGCGTTATGAATAATGGGCTTTGTATTTCACCCAAGTAGACGTAAGATTCTAAACCCAAATCGCCTGAAAACAACTGCACGATGTTTTGGTAATACATTTGCCAGGGATTATCCGTCCAAGGTTAAACATCAAAGTCCATAATTGTAATACGTATTTAGAGTGACAGTGATACGAACCTATAGGTGTGTGGTACCAAAAGCCATCTCATGGCAATAATAGGGACCGTGTTAGCGTTATACCATGTATCCCATAGATGCTTGTTGCAAAGGTTTCCATGGTGATCAATGCAATAAATATGCATCGTCTGACCAGCCAGTATTTCAAAGAGATGCGCTTATAAAACAGATAAGACTATTCTTTGGTTGTCTGTCTGAATATGTGCGAAATATGTTGTGCGCAAAAATATCCTTAGCTAATAATGAGTCATCAATACTCACACCAAATTATGCAGTTCTCGGTTATTCATCATTGTGTGTGAGGCATTAACATCGCTCATCATTTAGAGGGTCATAAACACAGTCAAGAGTGCTATAAACGGAACAAATAGACAGTGGCAATAGTTGAACAGAACCACAAATTTCCATATTATTAAGGAATATATTACAGTAAAACAGAAATAATTAAAGCAAAATTATCAATTTAGGACATCGCAAATAATATTCACGCAATGAATAAAATCAAATCAAAAGAAACATCTCTCTCTCACGTAGGGACTCATCGCAGTATCATTATGTACTAATATTTGAATAGCTAAGTCTAGGCCTAGCGGCCTTAGATGGCTGATATAGATAGCGATATAGATCTTTGTTCGTCTATGTATCTAGCAAAGGATATATTAGCACAGGCCATTTTCAACCATCCTGCACCATGTGTTGACCCTGAACCACAATTCCAATAGATGATACTCTATGCGACATGAAATGATGACGAAATCCTCTATTATCTAGCAAACGTTATTCTGCTCCTTTGTATATTTATGCAAGCTGTTATATAAATAATGCCTAAAGGGTTTAGTATGATAGCAATGCATGATGTTGTTATAATATGTCAATAATGATCATTGTTGACAAAATTACAAACATTCATCCATCTAACCTGCCAAATGGCACAATATACAGGCATGCTATCTTACCTTCCGCTATTGGTGGCGAGATCAATCTGTAACTTTGCATTTCGTGAACGCGGAACAGCAAATATATGTTTCATTTCGAAGCCACTGCAGACTCTTGATTATAATATATCGTATGCATATGAAGTATTGTAGGCATATGATGTATTGTAGGTATATGATGCATTGTAGTCTTATGCTGTGCAATGAAAGAGAACGGATGTCATTTATCTAGGATTCCAGACTAGATTGGAAATAAAAAAATTGATGTAATATATAATGCAACGACAGTACCGACACATTTACTCAGGGAACGGCAAATTGAATAACTCTAAATGTCTGAACGTTCAGATAAGTGAACCCAAGCTGGACAAGAGCTGGTGTCGTAAATATCATTTTTCACATCTGCGCTGATCGTTGCGGACAAAGTGAACACTTCTAAATGTGAGCATTATTTTTTGTTGGTTTATACATTTTCTTATAGGTCGTAATTCAATGAATATATCATTTGACAATCCCTTAATATTTTGTCCAGCATGTTTTAGCCGTGTGACTAGATTCTTAGTTTATTAAATTACTACATTTTTAGACCTAAACCTGGTTGTGGATAAGGCACCGTTGATCCTCGGTGAGGATGGAAGATTTCACTCAACTTCTGAACGCCATTATTACAAACAATTTCTATGAAGCTACGTATAAAAGTGCGTTAGTAAATACGAGCATAAATCCTTGCCTAGGGTGACTTGAACTAACTATAAATATTTCATATAAAGCAATTTATACACAACACTACGAACATGAACCGCTAATTCTGGTGTTAGCTAGTATAAGCAGTGTTGGTAAAAAAAACCACAAAAACCTTTGTATCAGCAAATTATTATAAAAGGCCTCACATATATCTAATCGTCGGCAAATGTGTACCTTTTGCGAGTTGCGCGCCTTATCTGGAGTCATTTAAGGCTGGTCGCGGCATGTTACATGTGCACGTATAGTACACGATGAAGCAGGCAACTATCTGTAACCTACCCTCGTGTGTTATCAAACAAACCCAGACTAACACGTGCATAAACATTTCTCGAGATAGGCCATATACGCTGTATTAGGTTGTTCGGTCCTCTGACGCTTTCTCCGACACTTGCCTATTGTGGTACAGCAAATGCTCGAGATGTGTATATGTACGGTCGTTAACGCTCTTCGATAAGTGCAGAGAACCACACCATTATGTAGTAAAACAGTTCTATTGAATTATATATTGTCAGGTATGTACAACTAATGATCATAACGTCCGTTAATAAGATATGTAAATAAAAGTGGTACTGAACTATGTCGTGCCATAGCAAACAAACGAGATGCATGTTTTAGAATGCGTAATAAAATCATTTACGGTTAGCAAGCCTAAGTGAATACCACATGAAGTAACAACGCATTAATTTGTATTAGTCGTATTAGTATCAAATAGTGATCTATAAAAAACATAAATCCAAAATAAAACTAAAACTTTTCCGCAGTATTATGGTTTCGCTTTAGGAATGGTCCACGTTCGAGGAATCACGTCCGATTCTTTGGCACAGAATGTAACTTACAATGACGCACATATTGTCGTTCTGCGCTGCTCCGTCGGTATTTTGGATCTAGTCATGTTATGCCGTTACATTAATACAGAGATACATCACAGGGCTAAATACAGTATTCATATTCTTTCATTCACGTTCATATATTAGACAATATCGCTGTTTTGCTGCAAGTGGTGCACAACATTCAATATGCCAAGAAATGCAAGCCGTAAGAATAAGACCCAAACGATTCATTATAGTGACGCGATTTCATGGCGATATTATATCTCTAACATTTGCAAACGGGACACTTGTGGGACCTTGGTGATGTTTACTCAGCAACTGGGCTGCTTAAATATAATCCACTTGAACAATTAAATTAGATTGCTCGATAGTCAGCTGCGCCTATCTAAAGTCTGGCCTGCCAAATTACAACAGCTGAGCTAGTATTATGCACTACTGTCTGTAATTGTGCATAAGCAATCCACTTGGAAACACTAATAATCAAATGTATTGTGGCTGGTAATATAAACCCACAACACCTTGCTCTATAATTCAGTTATAAGGCAAATACCGCAGAGAGAAAGCAGATTCATTATCATTTTTTTCAATTGGTATACACAAACGACGGTGATTCCCGCACATGGTACCCACAAAAACAAAAAACTTAATCCATTTTTGAGTGAGTAGTCAATAAAGTTACATCGGTTGGTTTTATATATATTACCTCAAATGTATTTATTTTTTATTTATCACGCGTACAAATGATCCAAGCATTTAGTGCAGATGTAAGCCATGCATGCCTATTATATCTAAATATCAACAATCCTTCAAAGCATCACCGCCACTGTTGTAGGCAGGCATAAAAGGGCTGGTGCCAGGGCTTGGTTTGATATAAGGGAAATCCACAGGAATATTCTTCATAGATACTGTCCATCAACCAAATATGCTTTGAACTAAATTAAAACTTTATGGCGCCGTAGATACAATTTGCAATATCCCATCAAGACTACCAATCTACCAGCTGGATGACCAACTACGGTATTTATTCATATTGGTTCCGATACAAGCCCGTGGTACCGGGACATCTGGGCAATTAAGCAGTAAAGCGTCCCCTTGCGCCTGGACTCTTTGTGATATATTTTGGTGTGTAGGAAGATCGCAATCTGTTCCCATGTACTGATGACAACCAATTCCGTTATAACCTATGCGTACAACCAAACAATACTTTATTGCGACTGTAGCTGTTAAAGGAAATCAGGTTTGTGCTCTTGATTAGGAAAGCAAGCCTAGGGTTTAAAAGCACACCAACACTATTATGTTATATGTTGACTCGACAAGTAGAATGAATACAAATGAGACAAGGTTGACCTGAATGAGCAGCCGTTTTCAGGGATAAATGGGATAAAAGATTGAAAAAACGTGCATGAAGATGAAAAACATAAACATGAAAATCCGGGCCAAAGTGGTGTGTTGTATATATCGCCCTGAGACGCGAACAAGAACCACCGGAACCCTTTGCCAAGACACCCAAGTCAAAACCCACGGCCAACAGTATGCCCCCTATTAGTCGCCTCTTTCGACATGCAGGAGGATGCAGTGGGTCTATTCTATCCCCAGACCAGCAGTGGGGCAGTGCTGTTGAAATTTAGTGACCAGGTATTTAATGATCTACTATTTTATAAACATTTGTTACATGCAAGTCATGCGACACTGTTTGTCCGATCCAAATCGCCTAGGTTACGCGTGTTGTTTTTTCTCGTAAAATGGTTTCAGCTTAATTTGATGGTAAAATTATATTGTTCAACATTCGGCATTTAGCTCCATTAAGAGTATAAAATACCTTACTCTCGCCATATACCACAGAGAAATGCTATATTCTAAAAGCCTCACTGTCCTTTTTAACTTAGGACTTTGATAGCCCTAAGCATAAAAACAATGTGGTCGGTGTCTTATACTGTGGACACACTCTGCTTGTGCATGGTTAACAATCACGCACTTTGTTGTTTCCAAAGAGGCCAATTACTGATAACATTTATGCGACAAATCTTGCACGTGTGATCAGCAACGATTTAGCGGTCATTGACATCCACGAACATAAAGGAAGTACTGCAATTGTAAAATTCCCACGAAGGCGATCATGTTAGTACGTCCCCATTGCATTACGAGTCATTTAAATACATGTGTAATACACGCACTACATCATGTGATTAATCAATTATATGCACTGATGTTTTGATCTCTAGCACAGTCTGCAAAGTGCCTAGAACACGAACAAGTGGAAGGCATCAACCAAAACCACACAGCACCATCAACGGCGAAGGGTCCTGTGGGATCAAGCATAGTCTGAGGATACGTTGACATAGTACCGGTTGACCCAGCATTGTACTACGTGCGAAGTGTCTTTGAGTGGATGACGACCCAAACCAGCCAGTATATGGCCAGTTACGGAACATGTATTTTATACCAATGACTGTATCACAATATTGAATCGTTATCAACCCGCATCACTTTTATGGAGGAAAGCAAACTGAACTTGATGGATGCTTGGTGGATCATTTAGTAAATTGACAACGCGCCAACCAAGCCAGTCACGGGGTAAAATTCGATAATTCGGATACAGAAACCTATTGCTCCAATCGGCCTCATGATGCAAGCACAGTACACGCTGCTATTGTAACTCATATCATGGAATGCTCAAAATGATAGAGGATTTGATTGGCTTCAAGTTGATATCAAGGTTATTGGTAGAGGTATTCGTCTCTTTGCCACGTCAGCTGCAGGTTGTTTTCATTTGTAACGCTCGCAATCTGTAGATGATATTAACATTTTACCCGGGAACCTTTTGTTTGACTTTAAGCAGTCAAAGCACAATGACGCATTGCTTTGCAGCAATAAGCTACTAAATCTGCGAAATGACAATTCATGCAACATGGGTTAAATGGTTTCAATTTGCAAAAATAAATTATGCGGTTTGTCTACATTGATATGTGCCCAAACGACAAACGTTGGAAGAAAGTAAGGCTGTATTAAACACTTGCACTTAGCGCAGGCTTTCAGATACACGCTGATATCAGTACGATGGTTGTTGTGAATAATAGCGATGGTTTCTTTTTGTACAAGGTGCACAAACTAGTTAAGCAATCTCTCTCCCATTGAGCCAAGTTATCGGTCTTTGTTAGATGATACGGAAACAAATCGACGTTAATGTTCTAGTGAGGCAAAGTGCTTACGTTGTCTTTAAATATCTGCTTCGATACACAGTAAGACAAGAATGGCTCTTGAATATGCTAACACGCCTTTAGCCCGGGATTGCAGGTGTATAAATGGCACAATAAGCATTTGTTGGTTTTCTTAGAAGCTGAAAATCGGTGAGCACATCTGATAAACCACTTAGCCAGGTTTTGTATGCAGCACTTTGATGAGTACCCTACGTCTTCTAGATTGCAATGGCCCCAACGCTTTGTATGGCCGAAAACATTGCAATTGCATTATGCATGGGCAAATATAATTAAGAAAACTTTCACGGACTCTTTATACTTAACGAGGCATCCGGCGATAAAATGATAATAAAATCTCTGCCAAGCAGAAGCGTGATGCAAAAAACTGCTTTAACAATTTAGCCTGACCATTTCCTCATTGCAGTTGCATATCGTCGTCACGCAATACGGGATACAATGGGACGTAACGAGGTCTGGTAGTGAAATATTCTCTTTGTAGTGTGTGTCAGCAGAATTAATAACCTGAAATTGCCCTTAAATAGTGGATATTCTGTTCCCGCACCCCACAACACGATCACCTCGCAGGGGTAGCAAAGCAACATATCAGCATAAGACACAAAAAACATATTTCACTGACATAAGTTGGAACGATCATGGCTTACGCGATAATAAGGATCCTCCACCCAGGAGGATATGAAAAATAGTAATAGAAACGCACAATCGGCTCTTAAGCGGACTTGATAATTACTGAATGCTCGGCATTCACGCTTCAATTTAAGACGTGCATTTAGGTTAATAACATTTTACTTCCTCAAAATAGTAATCAAAGTATCATCGTCTGTTGCCGATCTATCAAAACTTGTTTTTCGGTTATGTGATACTGAAATCGTGACATGCATTATGCCAAACAAATATTTCCAACATAATCAGTATAGTTAACGCCTCATTGTAATATTGGTTGACGAGAATGAAAATCATTGGTGCTGCTGCTAAATTAAGACGAATGGAAAAAAGTAAAAAGTAACTGTATGCAAAGCGTAGAACACAATATAGGTGATTGCTCTAGTGTCGACAATGAACCATTCTCACATTGTCTTCTGTCCCCACTACGTAATTAAGAAGCCTTATTAACCATGGTCATTTTATCAATCTGCTTTAACGGACCAAATAAACAACAATGCGTGCTCTCAGTGAATTGTCCAAGGGTGTTGCTCCGCGTTTCCGCCAGTCCTTAAATTATTTAGATTATATAGGAGTGTAGAACAATATACGCCAAAAGCTATGCAGAATCGACCGAATAGATTCGGCTAGCTTGATACTTTGTCCAACTAACTTTTTATTCTATATTTGATGTACATAATAGTTAATATCCTAGCTAATTCAAGTACATGTACACTTATACTAGGCAAGTTGCAGTCCGATGTGCAGTTAATATATGTCTGGTAGTGAATTGCGAATGAAAACTGCAGAACGCTACAGTTCGCTGACAATATTAAGCGTAAACATTTCACAGCAAGTTACCCCTTTCAGCTTAGCAAGGAAACGACTTACAGTTATTGCGCGTCCATCAATACACCAACTCATGCCTGGTATTATTTGGACTTAAGAGTGTCGATTGGTCCATGACGGATGTGCCTTGTTTTTTCTGCGCATAGCTATCATCATCTGTATAATTGTCATTATTACGGTTGCAAATCAATGACATACATTTATGAGATTAACGGCTATTAGACTTTTGACCTTAGTTGCGTGGTCAATGACATGTATTGGTTATTAAAATTACATAGATATGATCAGGAGTGTCCCTGTAAGGAAGATCCGCAATGCATGTATCTAAAACGACTGCCTGCTGCTTAAACAATGATTCGTGCAACTGGTCACAAACTTTAACATTACCTCTTTGAAACAAATGACACTATCAGTTCATGTGACATGCTAATGTTGGATCATGTAGCTGCATTTAGGTAACAAATCTGTGACATGACAACTTGATTCAAAAAATAAGATTCGTCGGTGTTGATATACATTGAAGCGACCGGCCAATATGGGACTGATAATTCTAAATGTTGGTGCCACGAAATACGGATGAAGCACTTCAGGTTTACTTTACTTTATAGAAACACGCTGTTGGTAGTACGGTGACGGCTTAGGACTCCCATTGATTCACTAATTTGTTATTGGATACAGAGACAAGCTTACGTCAATATCCGGATGAAGCTCAACTTGTTTTTCACATTGACGGTATTATTTATGGCCCGAAAAATATTCATAGGAGCGATTAATTCTCTGTATCTAGTCTAAGCATTGACACCGTCAAGGAACATCAACGATAATCATTTAATATATATTTATGGTGGCGTAGCCTCCCACAAAAGGTTCTTTTTTACCAAAACCAATCTCACGATAATGATTCCAATTCCTGCATGGCCCATTTAGGTAACTGATAGAGGCCAGATTGGTGTTACATCACCTATCCTATAGGTGTGCATTAGACTGTCTTCCATTATTGTACCCGAAATAAATATGCAGTGTTTGCCACCTATGGCCATCTAACACACCGAAGGTTTGCTTGCATAAATAATAGCGCCAATTAGTTATTAAGTCTCTGGGTGTTCCGACAACTTCGGTTTTTGTGTCGATGGATAAAATATATGGTTATAGATAGTTTTAGCAAATTTCGTAAATCATTTCAGAAAGGAGATAGCAAATGTGTTCGCCGTTATTACTTCTCGCCTACTGGCTGGGGATATTCTCCCCCATCCAGAAAACATGCTGCTTATTCTGTTTAGTTTGAAAACCGACTATCAAAAGTAAGCGTTGAATGTCTTAAATCTTATTTGAACCGAGTTATTGAACTAGATTGTCACATACTTAGGGAAACTGGCGTGCGGGCACAAACGGTTGTCGAACCAGCTCTTCTTCTAGACTTTATGTCGGGACTTCATAATCTCGCTAATTGGACCGCTAATGGGGCCGTTTACGTATATATACGAATTAGAAGACCAATCGTACGATATTCGCGTTGCTTATATATTTGTGCAGTTAAGCTAGGGTACCTAGCACCGACTCAAGGGTGAAAATCCCAAGTTCATGCACTCAACCGGATCCTTCGACATGTTGCACATACAAATCACCATAATGCCTTACGTTAATTAATGCGTACTATTTGTTTTGTCCAAAACACTAGAATTAAATGCCCTAATGTATTAAACTCAATACTCACCATGCCAGGACAAATGTAGGGAACATTGCAGAATTCTTGCAGCTCCACTATAATAATGAGTGACTGTGTTTAGGGTAATTTTATTGCTATTGCGTACGTGCTCACATGGACTCCTTGGAAATGATAACTACAGAACATCAGTTGGCAAAATCCAAAATGTAATTGCTGAATTGAGAGAGGTTATTGATTAAATGATCGACTGGTAAGCTTTAAGCCAACATAATGGGGTGCAGTCACACGTATCTCGTATTGACTCTACCGAATTGTCATCATATCTTCCTTTATCTGTGCGTCTGACTTCCACTATGATGCTTTGGCACGGTGTCATCAGTATTCCAATATTCAGATGCATAACAACATTTGAAGCGACGCTTCGATTTATCATGTTCGATCAAATAATCCTATCATAAACTCTATGACAGCACTTGTCTATAGCTCATTCTGATGATAACATTCAATTAGACTAAATAGAAATCAGAATGAATCTAAGAAATGCCTTTGACCATGATGAATAACTAATATGCTTCTGAACAGCGTTTAATTAAACTCTACAATTTGTTAAATAACTTGCCATTTCGACTGTGGCTGGCATGGATTAATATATACGAGCTAAATGTGCTAGTCAATAGCGATCTTCCTGACTCAACATTAATGAGATAAATACGCAAGTTATTGTCCTGTAATGTCGTCAATAATGGGTGTGGTGTCTTGATGATGACCTAGCACACGATTACGTTACAGTTTACATGCGTCAATTATTCTCGAATGACTAACTGCACTAAGCCGGTGCACACGTAACTAAGCAGCACTTTTCAGACTTAAGCATGATTTGCGACAAAATAGTTTGAAATATGTGGTTCCACGAATATTTGACGATTAGAGTTATCATTCCCTTATTAAGCGTTAAACAAATCTTTCTATCATACTTTCATCTGGTATGCATAAGATCACATAAATGTCAAGTGTGTGTATTTATCTATTCGTCATGGATCACTGTCAAAGAGACAAAATACCACAGGAAGCTTCCGACCTATTCACTAACTCAATAAACAAACAACATTCTTTACGCTCCACCGAATCTGTGTCTACCGAACTGAATACTACGGACGGTAAGGTAGCCACACCCCAATATTTTGTGCTGACACAGGTTCTTGTTACATTTTGTCTTGATAGTCAGCGACATAAGAAATGTAACCGGCGCCAAGTAAGATCATCCCTCTTCTGTATTGCTTGTCGTCATAGATTATAGTGAAGATAGTTGCATGAAATAGTAAAAAGGAGGCAGAGAAAATGCAAACGAGGGTGCGTTTTCTGTCGCTACCTATTGATGTATTACATTTGCTAACAGCGTCGGCGAATCTAAAGCTTGACGAACTTAAAACTGTTTCGTGATATGTTTATGTTTCGCCAGCTCAAATTTACTCCGCCTCCGTAAAGAATGCATTTCCGTTATGATTAATATACTGAAAAATAGAAAGGCTAACGCAGCTGTCTTGCACGAGGTAACAAGTTGTTTCATAATGCAAAACTGAACTAAAGCATATTATAAACAAGCATAAAAACATTCACCTAAGTCGGCGCGGAATCGCAGAAATGCAGATCGTTGCCTATATTCATTACAATAGATTGGGAAGAGAATTTTGTAGATGATTAAAGGATCAGTCGTTTCATCCTGCTTATTATTAAACAGCCAAACCCTCTCGTATAACATATGAAGCTATATAATGGAAATATAAACACTATGTTTAGGGATGTTTCGTTGGTTATCTTGGCAACAAGGCTTTCCCCAGAGCCTATTTAAGCTATACCCAGGTCATGTCCTGTACGTTAAAGCCAAAACGTTCTATTGTGCACAGCTGTGATAGTATGTGGATTAATGTATATCATAGCCATGGATCACTATCTTAAAATATTCAAGGTAGAAAGGGGTGTTATAACGACTGTGCCAGTGGGTGAGAGAGAGAGCAAGAGAAAGAGATAGAGAAAGAAAAAGAAAGGGAGAAAAAGGCTTTAATTGGCAACGACAATACGTCCCATATCATATACATGGATTACTGTCTTAATGTATTCAAACTGCCTGAACCGCTAGTGGAAAGCGGTGTTGTATCGACTGTGCCAGTGGGTGCGAGCGTATGAGAGAGAGATAGATAGAGAGAGAGAGAGAGAGAGAGAGAGAGAGAGAGAGAGAGAGAGAGAGAGAGAGAGAGAGAGAGAGAGAGAGAGAGAGAGAGAGAGATAGAGAGATAGAGAGACTGAGAGAGACAGAGAGAGAAAGAAAGAGAGAGAGAGATACAGATGGATAGAAAGATAGATGGATATATTGAGAGATTAATAATTAATCAGATAGATAGATAACAACGAATATTCCTAATAACTAAATCACCATTTACTTATGTCAAATTGAATCAAGCACGTGTCGCTGATGCTTCTTCCTGATGATTGTATACAACATATATCAATCGTACATTATGAGCATCAATACAGTAATATATGTGTATTTTGCAGGATTGCAAGAATGTTTCAGGCTGAAAGCCGAGTGGAATGTAACGCGGATGCGTCTGAATCAAAGCGCGTCAGCTGCAAGGTTTTCGGAAGCTGTTATCATGGTTGAAAACAGACCGATTGGTGTCCGCAGCATATTAATAGGATAGTTAATGGCATTTCATGTAAGGTTAGCCTTTTTCTGCCAACAAGCCTTTCTCCGTTGTCCCATTATGGTGTTTCTGCATCGTGTCTTAAATATTTATTGATACCAAAATGCAGGTACCCTTTGTCTTAACATATATACGTATAAAGCGGGCACGTTGTTTGAAATAGAATACTTTTCATGAATTCTGCAGCAATTGCAGTGCTCAAGGGTTAGCGTACAGACTCACAGCAAAGTTAATTTCTTAAAGTCCAAAACACAGGCTTATTATGAAAATTCAGTCCATACACATGGCTGTAGCAGGGAACGGTTTTTTTATATGTCATAACCATTGAAAATCATTAACAGTAACTTCTTGCAGGTTAACAATATACACCTGCTGGGGAATCAGTAGAGCTGCACAGCAGCTCCGAGCAAGTGATCTATGTAAACCAGCTTCTACAAGTAAAAACAGCAGCTAACATCGCTGATAATGCCACCACGCGGGTGGTCATGTGTTCAATTTATTCTGGACCATAGTAAACACTATTAAGTATTTATCAGTGGCGCTCATATCACTGCTGATTGAATGCAATCGGCGGTGTCATTTTTGATCCATTGTTTACCCTATGGTAAAATTACTCGGTGAATTAGCGAGGAGAAGATGCTCTCTTTGCAACCGTCATTCCCATCATGACGTTGGTAGTTGATATGTAAGGGGGGGGACGAATGTATATATATAGATAGAGCCTATATATATATAGATCTATATATAGAGAGATATAAGATAGATAGAGAGAGAGAGAGAGAGAGAGAGAGAGAGAGAGAGAGAGAGAGAGAGAGGAGAGAGAGAGATATAATATATATATATAGAGAGAGATAGAGAGGGAGAGATATATAAGAGATATCTCTAGAGAGAGAGAGATATCTATATAGGAGACTAGAGAGATCCCTATATACCTATACCTCTAGATCTATACTATATATATATATATAGACATATAGAGATCTACAGAGAGGGATAGATTTATAGAGATATGTAGATATATATGTATATACATATGGAGATATATATATTTATATATATATGAAGATAGAGAGGTCTAGAGATAGAGAGGGGAGATAAATATCTCAATATAGAGAGACATCTAGAGATATATGGATATAATAAAAAGATATAGATAGACATATATAGAGGGGAAGAGAGAGAGCAAGAGAGAAAGAGGATAGATCTATCCTATCTTCCTCTAGGGTAGGATATATAGATCTCTCCCTCTAGAGGGTAGATTCTAGCGATATATCTATTATATATATATATATATATATATATATATATATATCTATCTATATATCTATATATATATATATATATATATATATATATTTATATATATAGATTCCGATAAAGAAGTTCTCATGTGCATAGCACGATGGTTCTGTTCAAAACGTATAATCCTATCGCATCCTCGATGGAAGCAAATACAAAACTCACAAAGCAAATGTCAAACAACGCCGGATTGCATTCTTGAATCGCCTTGCATGAAAACTGTTACCATATGGTGTCCTTGAGACAACAGAGGAAATCCAATATAGGTATATTGATACAACCGACATTGCATCGGCTCGCGCACAGTACACGCCTTTGTTAAGCTTTGATCAATCGGTGTTCCTCTAGATGGGCGATTCCTATCCACAAATATGCGTGTTGAATATAGTACTTCATAAAACTGCCATGTGCAGCAATGAATTTAGTCGAGTGAGCACTACTCTCCGTGTGATTAACAAATATTTAGAACACGAAAGACACCAGATACTATGATTCAAAATAACTTCACCAAATAGTGAATTTGGTGTATAGTGATTCTGTGAGCAATAATTTTTTATTCATAGGTATAAATACAGATAATCAAAGTAATAAGTCATAGTGATAAGTCATATTGGCGTGGCTCCTTTAGTTCATTTTACACACATTCCTTAAACAAAATTGCATATGAATCGCTTGAGTTACATATGGTCATTAATGATAATTTAACTGAGGTTGAATGCCAGTGTTATAGAATATTTTAGGTAACTAACTGCAGCATAATAAGGTTTAATAGTTTTACAGTGACGAAAATAGCGCTTGAACTTTTAATTTACAGGACCTTCCGACACCGTCCCTGAAACATAAACAAAGCTGCCTAAAGCACATGACTTTAACATAAGGACTCTAAATGATATTCAATGATCTCATTGTCTCAAAATAAGGCCCTGATTCTGATGAAGACTAACAACATCGTAAACAGTAAAACAGCTTCCAGTTAATTTTCAATCTATTGAAATTGCAGCATACCAAATATAAACCGATATGTTTTGATGCAACGAATACGCCCGTTCTAGTCAATAGCTGACACAACCTTCAAAAGAACTAAAAACACTTTTATATCATAATAGGCCAAAATAAGGTAGAGAGGTATAATGTTTTTAGAACGAACCTGGAGCGCAAAAAATCGCGCTGCGAAGAACTTGTTATCGGCTTGTTCCTCGTGCATATATGAGGCTGACATGAAATCGTCTGAACATAATTGGCATATAAAGCAGTGCAATATCTTTGTCTCGTCTAAGTGACAGCAGGCCAATCCGATCGTCAACGGGCAGACATCTTTATAACTTGACTTAATTTTAACTATGAAATATTGCACACAGGGTGCCCTGCAATGGCGACATTAGGATAGATGGTCAGAGCTACTGTCTCTGGATGCCGTTGTACAGAACGATATTCGTTTCATGTGACTAGATGTGTCAATTGTTCCTACAGAGCTCATCTAAAGCTGCAAATAGATGAACTTAAACTTAAAATCAAGGCACAAACGTTGTTTAAATACATGTAACGATTAGCCTTAGCACCTTAGCCTTGAGTACATATTCACAAAATGCGCACACAACGCACGCGGCTAATCATTGGCGGGAAAAAATCAGCTTCACAGTCGAAATCAATAGTTAATTTGATTTGATCGATTTTATTTACAGTCCTTGGTGTATTTCATGCTCTGTCATTCCGTCCATCCTGCTTATGAGTTTTGATGTATACAGAAAAAAAATAAGTGTTCTCTTCAGTTGAAAAAAGTTTTAAATAGGAAGTTATTGAAATCAGAGTGTGACAGTATGTGCACTCTCGCATGGAAGATGTGTTAGCCTCAATACTTTCTGTAAAATCCAAAAATGGGTTTTAATTCGTGTTATTTTAGATGGTAAAATGTCTTCTGTGGGTGAAATATATATATATATTAATCTTAGAGAACCATCCACAAAATGGCACGCCTTATTCAGGTGCACACATGGAGAATGAATAAGCACTATTAAGTCTTAGGCGTGATTTGTGACTAATCACTTTCCAATATGTGGTTCAACGAATTTTGCCGATAAGAGTTATAAATCTTCCCTTATTTTGGATTTAAATGGTATTCTATCATACTTTCAATTTGAAGGAATAAAATCAATCTTATATCTGGAAAGTCTTTGACCTATTCACATGAATAAGGCAATAACCAACCACTTTCGTCACGCTCCATTTGTTGAGCATCCAAAAGTCATTTGCGTTATATATTCTACCGCTGACCGTTGTCGTGGTGGTCATTGGGGCTCTCTCAAGGAATAAAAAAATATCTACGCTTTGAAACATCAACTTTATTCCGAAAGATTTAGAGAGTGCCTGACTTGTCACGTTCTGATAGAAATACCCAAATTGAATATATCGATTTAGTCGTGATGTCTTTTAGAGCTGATAAGCTACTCTTTCTGTGTACAGTGGTTTAACTCGACTTTAAATAAATAATTAATTATTGAGGTACAACCAGACTTCCTGACGACATCAAGACTTTTGGGTGGCATAAAAGGCGTCGCCATATTGATTGTGGCCTGCTGAGTTGAATATAAATGAGATAGAAGGAGAGACAGTGTATGCATCAATCCTCATGACTTAAATGCGTAAATAACTCACCCTCTAAAAAACTGAATATTACGAGCAGGAATGCTCCGAATTTCTGATAGAAATACCAGAACGGAATGTTTGCAAGCCACTTAAGTATGATTGACTAACCAGCATGCATTATACTGACAATGAGTTTAATGCTGCCAACAAAGTTGATATCAAGCTGCAACTCTATAGATATGGTCATTATGTCCAATTATAAAACGTCTATTATCACATATACATAAGATATTGAATTAAATTATATCGTTACACAATCTCAAAGACGATTTGCAACTCTAATATAGAGAACCTATAACTCCACCTTGATGCACCATTAATTGTTCAGAGGGTTCCAATGATGCTTAATCTCAGTATCAAATGTCAGTTTTAACATGTGAACTCAATTCAAATATGTTCACATTGTTAAAGGCATTGTAACTGTATCATTGTTGCATATAACAAGCAATGGATAAGTCATATCGTTATTGATAAAATATCTATTTCATTTCAAACTGCTTATTGAATCATTTGACATCGATAAGAAAGTATATAGCAATATATATGTCCGAGTAATATGCACGCAATAAAGCATCAGTTTTTTAAACGTATTTAATACCTCATCTAAATATAAATTGACCATGATATAGGAAGATTTAATTGCACACGTATGGCACCCCTCATCGTATAACGGTATTGTCATTCTCAAACATCTTAACAATAATATCAACTGTCTGTTGATGCACAATTGAAAATGAAGCTTTGCCAAAGAGGCCCGTTTATAGTTGCCGGAAACGTCATTGAAGTTAATAACCAGATAATAGGAATGACTATCTATTGAAGGTAGCGCTGTTAAAGTGACTATCGAGAGTTATAGATACTCCGCTGAAATCAATTCATAATGTAATCAATAAACTCAAACCGGTCTAATAACCGCTGTATCTGATTTTTGAGTAAATATCAGTTTCAATTAGCGCGCTCGACAAATCGCTGAAGTTACGGGCGAGTGACGTAAAAATTTAATAAAATGTCAGTCCAAATTAGCGCTAAGGCTACGATCGTGTGACGTCACTAAAGTGAGCTTGTTCCCTGAGACGTAGGGAGTTCCGCATTGTTTACATAGCAGTTTGTTGTCTCTCGATTTTGGATATTTGATCGTTTTCTACCATCTTGTGACAGACCAAACAAAATGCTTAATCGTTGTTGTGTTGGGGATTGCTCGCATACAAGTTTGGAAGGAGTGAACATGTTCACGTTTCCTGATCAGGACGATTTAAGAAGCAATAGATTTGCCAAGTACTACGATCGTGACACCAATGGCTGGACCAGGGCAACATTTCAAGGAGGGATGTTATGAGCACGCACCGAAACTGAGAGAAGAGTTTGGTTAGATGGTCTTCCACGTTGTAAACTTGGTTTGAAGTCAGATGATGCACGTACTTTTTTAGCGAATGCCTCTGCTGTCAGACAAAAGGAGTTTGAGACAAGTGATCCCATCCCACCCCACGCTAAAAAAAGCAGACCTGCCTATATCCAGAGAGAGAAGCAGAGGGTGAGACTAGATGACCTTCTTGTTGCATTGATATTGATTCAATAATCCCTTGTTTTGCTAGGATGATACAATACATTTCGACCATGCAGCAAATTCATGGATCTGAATAAATATGATAATTTGGAAGATATACAGATTCTGGAACCAGCTATGGCTAGCTATGACTACGATATGGTTGACAAATGTATATGTCACTGGATGTTCATGGGGCACCTGGCAGAATCCGAACAAACTTCTGATACTGAAAATGATTCTGTGCGTCCTTCTTACTCCACGGATGACGGCACGCAACTGATTAAAGCCTATCCTTCACATTACCAATATTTGAACCGGACAGCACCAGTGTAGTTACATGCTAGAACGAAATGGCCGGATGGAAACAGGTTTGACTTTTTGAGCATCATATTTTATTTATTAATGTAACCGCACAGGCTGATAACGGAACTCGTATCTTCTGCCCAGATGTTCTCAGCACCACGGAACAAACTGTCTTGATGCTTTATACCTGTCAAACCTGTAAAATAATAATGTCGAGTTATCCATGTTAAGAGGTTTTTGTCATGCGGGCTTAAATAATAATAATGCAAAATAATGAATTTGCTGATAACGACAAACCCTAGGCATTTGTACATACGTATGTGTACTAAAATGATAATACAAAATCCTTCATCTATGTACATCACTATCAGACATGTACCCGTGTTCTTGTCTGTACGAGTAATATGACACTTGCAAAATCCAAGTGCTTACACCTATTGGACTGAAACCTGGCAAGTGGGTTATGCAAATTGTAATGGGGCAATTATCAAGAGAGGTAATGCCTCTCAAAGCAGTATAAAGGTTCTTCGACCTGTGCCATTGGTTGACAGTAGCTACATAGTTTACTTAAGTCACATCATTATACTTTCATTTATGCCATCATTTATGGGCAAACTGATATTCCTGCAAGAAAATAACCGCTGTACTTGCTCTCATTTACACAGTTATGCTCAGAATCAATCTACTTTGAAAAACAATATCGCTGGATAGTTTGCATTAAAACATGTATAAGGGAAAAGAGGGTATAAATAGTTTGTTTGTAAAATATATGGATTACCTTGCCGCGTTATACAGCATCACATATAGGATAAACTGGATCATACATACGATCAGACATAGCTTTCAAAGCTCTGTTCTTCCGCCAAACTATGTCTTGGGCAGGATGACCCGCATGAGCAAGACTCTTAGGCACAGAAAGCGGCTACGCCGGCGTGTTCATTCGCTTCTTCCGAGGCGTCTGAATCGCTCATTTCTGGTTTGAATATTTAGGAAAAGATTTACTCTTCCGAAGCAACAATGGTCTGCAAATGGTCTGTACCATACCATGTTACTTCGTTGCTCCCAAGAAGTGATGAAATAGTGAAACTAACAGCCGCAATTTTGCGAGAATCGTAACGCCGATCGTGCCTCGCAAACAAAACATTGCCGGGTCTGACGTCACGCGGAGGCGATTTATTATTTATGAGCTCGTCGTTTTGATACGTCAAACTAGTCTTTCAAGTTGAATTTCTATCCGAAAGCTTG
Source organism: Urechis unicinctus (assembly GCA_034190875.2). Classification (NCBI taxonomy): domain Eukaryota; kingdom Metazoa; phylum Annelida; class Polychaeta; order Xenopneusta; family Urechidae; genus Urechis; species Urechis unicinctus. Next base: position 31,141,254 of record CM067343.1, read on the forward strand.
CACTTTCACGGCTGATTTCGTAATCTAGCGGGAAAATTTTTTCGGTGCGATAGGCATTTAACAGCACAAACGTAGAGTAGACGTTAGACGTCTAGGTTGAGTTTTTGATCCGTCTGCAATGCTACTTGAAATAAAGATTTTTAGCAAGCTCTCCTGTAGAGCCAAAGACCTTGAAAAATATGCATCGCGACTAGGTTACAGCACACCACCATCGTACCAACGAGGATGGACAGCTTATTTCAGCGATGGGATTGTGATTTCATCGAGTCAAGTTATAACTAGGGGGATTGAGCCCTAATTTGTGGATCGAAAGTCACAGCAATTTGCCACAACCCCTGAGAGACCGGCTCTATTATATGACACAGGGGCTTGTTGACCGGTATACAAATACAATGTAACGAACTCGCTTTATCTGTCATAGTTTGTCAATCATTACATACACGCTAGCCGCAGATGAAACATACACTGGTCTCATCATCATTAGCGGATTCTCGTGATAGAGTGCCATAATGTGCTTCGCCCTCATGCTGAGTATTCACAATCACTTTGCTGAATTATGAGGGGGAACTCTTGGTAAGAATTGTGTGTCAAACAAAATATGTTTTCAATCAACAAACATCCAGTAAATGTATCGAATGAGAGGCGACTGCAGCCACATTGCTATTCGTAACTCCTTGAAAATATATATAGAGATAGAGATAGATATATATAGATAGATATATATAGAGAGATAGAGAGAGAGAGAGATAGATAGATAGAGAGAGAGAGAGATAGATATATATGAGACAGGTCTAGATATTTATAGAGAGACAGAGAAAGAGAGCAATATATAGATAGATGTAGATAGAAATAGAGACAGAGAGATATATACAGATAGAGAGACAGATAGATAGAGACATATACACATATCTAGATATATATAAAAGAAATACATATATATATATATATATATATATATAGAGATATATATATACATATATATATACATATATATATATATATATATATACATACTATATATACATATATATATATATATATATATATATATATATATATATATATATATATTATATATATATATAGTGATATTTTTTGCACGACATTCCTTTTAACCACGAACTGTGCATGTCGTATAAGGCACTAGGCTATTTTGGTATGAGACCCTTTAATGCGTTTTCTATCTGAGTATTGAGTTCTGTTTCTCATGCAATATGTCCATTGCACTTGCGGTAATATAGTTGTAAAGCCGAAAAACAACCACTAGAAAAACAACACACGACGATAACTTAGGTCAAATTACCATGTCATTACCTTTATCGCTTCATTAGGAGTATAATTGGTGCGATTTGTATTAATTCCACAAAACAAAGGAACATTTTGATTTCATGCAACGGAAGCACTCGTTAAAATAAATGTATGCGCCTATTTGTAATATAAATCACGCATTCGGCTTAGCATTTACATGTAGATGCAATACTGAAAGCCTTGCTCCCTCGGATCACTAGTGTCACATTGCTTCAGCGGCGAGAGTCTTCTTTGTGGTAGGGCAATGGGTTAGCGCCAAACACAATGCAATAAAAACATCGTATGATTATTGCGATTCAATGAGTGGCTCTTGTGGGAACATTTCCGAATTTACTCATCGAGATCGTCGAACCCCGGAATGAGTTAATTATAAGTCAATCAGGTTTGCCTAGTGCTGCTGCAAAACCTTTACGGGGTCAATGATATAACCGATACGCATGCTTAATGAGTTAGTGTGCAAACATATTGGTTGGCTGATGCATGGACATCGATTATTTCGAACTTATCGTCCTTTTACCACTTATATAGTTATACGATGATGCATACGATATTGTCATTAAACACAAATGTCTTTCCTTGTTCATTTTAATCCGCATTAAAGATCATTAAAAAGTGATGCGCAATGATATGTTTTTATAAAGTTTTATTAAAGTTTAATATGTATCCTATTATGAGTGAGATATCATGATCATGGTATAATTGTGACAGCTTACAGACTCCAACGTTCGTTCATTCATCTACGACGAATGTAAATGAAAGGAGTATCATATTCTGCCAGCAAAGCTTGCTTGTGTTGTTAGATATCGGCAATTAGAATGATAGTAGAACGTTGGCCGAAATAGATCTCGAAGAGTTGCTGAAAATACAAGTTGTCCATGTGTCTATCTTAAACAGAGCAGTTTTTCTATTGAGGGGAAGAAGTTACCGACAAGGATGCGTCTTCTGTTACTGCTTATACATGTGTAACATATTCTAACAACGTGCGCAGTTCTCTAGCGTGAATCGCTCCAAACTAGCTGGTGGTATGTTTATGCACCACTAGCGTATGAATGTATTCCGTTACGATGAAAGTACTGATAGGTAGACAGGCTAACAGAGCTTTCTTACACTAGGTTACGGGTTGTTTCCTAATGTAATATAGAGCAGTTACACATTCAAACCAAGCATACAAAACATGCATAATACCAATGGATGGGCCTATTGAGTGCGTATGTGGATAGATATTGCACTCCAATAGACTCAGAAGTACAATGAGCGTTTTGAAAGGAAGACTACAACAAAATCTTTCTGTATGTTTGATTTCGGGATTAAAAACATTCTGAATATCGCCAATATTTGATTCAACTTATTGGGAAGGGAAGACCGTAGGAGGGTAAAATATTAGTGGTTTCGGAATTCGCGCTCGTGTAAGGTACACTTTATTGCAGCACGCTTAATGTTTAACAGCCAAGTCTCATATAACGTATTCAACTTGGTATATATGGCTATGCTTATGGATGAAAACAGGTTGTTTACATTGTTATCTTGGCAGCTAAGATCTCTCTAGAGGCTCATTAAGTTTAACCCATGTCATGTCTTGAATATACATAAATGCTAACGTGGCGCTCCGTAGTCTGTTGGAGATAGTTGATGACTGTGCACCTTATACAGCTTGCGTATGGTGCTGGGTTGTGACAATATGATCAGTGGATTAATACTATATACTGGTCAAACGTTCTCATCGATGCGAGGAAAGCGGAGTTAAATTTTCAGTGTAAAAGAGTTTGTGTGTAAGAGGAAGAGTGTTAGAGAGAGAGAGAGAGAGAGAGAGAGAGAGAGAGAGAGAGAGAGGGGGGGGGGGGGAGAGGGGGGAGAGAGAGAGGAGAGAGAGAGAGAGAGGACGAGAGAGACTGAGAGAAAGACCGAAAGAGACCCGAATAGAAAGGGGAAAGGGGACGAAAGAGGGGGAGAGAGATGGATTGATGCAGCGAGAGGATGAGAATGAGGGAGAAAAAGAGAGAAATTTAGAGAGAGAGCGAGGGAGTTTGTGAGAGAGATAAAGGAAGACAGCAATGACAGAAATAGATAGCGAGAGAGATAGGCAGAGATAAAGAGGACTAGCGAAAGATAGAGAGATATACATATATATATGCATATATATCTATAAATATATATATACATATATACATATGAATATATATTTATATTAATGTAGATATATACATGTACTTGCATAGAGATATATGGAGTGAGAATTAGCGAAAGATAGATCAAGAAAGGTAAAGAGAGGGAAACTGAGGGCCAATTTGTGATTGTGAATTTGTGTGTCAGAGAGTGAGAGGTACAATAACAAAGCGCGTAATTGAGAGAGGAATGGCGGGAGGCAGGTGGGAAGAAAGGAAGGGAGGGAGAAAAAGGTGGGCGATAGGAAGGGAGTAAAGGAGATAGTGACGGACAGATATTTACACAAGGTGGTCTGATTATTAATCCAAATTGTGTATGTTCCTATACAACTATGATAATGTCTATACCTTGTATTTATAACTAATTACATTTCTTCGCCTGATTTTGGATTTAATTAAGCCAGTGCCACAGTTTGATGACATAGACTGCGAGTTGTAGTAAGATGCTGTTTTCTTTTTACCGTGTACAGTATATATGCGCAGATGGTGCATTAATACAGAATGTGATGTCAATTTCATGGGAATACTCGACTGTATCGTGTTGGGTGCCGCGGCTGATTATTAAGCAGATTGGCCGAAATACAAGCACGTCTGCGGGAAGGCATGCGGAAGTCATTATTGGGGTTGAAAACAGTCCGATTAATTTCTTGCAGCATATTGAAGAGATAGTTAATGGCACTTCATGTAAGGTTAAGACTCTTTCTGCGAACGGGCCCCTTCCTATTGTCCCATTATTGTGTATCTGCATCGTGTTTTGAATATTTATCCACGCCAAAATGCAGGTACACTTTCGCAAAATATACATTTTACTCAATTTCCCTTACAACGAGTACATATTGCATATAATAAATACAATAATTTTACTGCACGCTGCAACCATTGCGCAGCACTTTTGGGTGAGCATTTAAATTGACGTCATGGTTATTCTCCACATAGGACCACACAGGGAACGAGTTTAGCTACCATAACAATGGCAAATAGTTCATAGCATCTTCCTGCAGATCACAACAGCTGCTTGAGAATCGGCAGGGTTTGACAGCGGCTTCGGGAAGATATCTGTGATAAGTAGATGAAGTCCGGTGCTGCGAGATATTCAGCGGTAATTAGTATTCAAGGCAACATTTACTGGCGAGGCGTTGTTTTGAACTGCAATTAAGTCCGATAATTTATGATCCCTTCGATCATTCGTTATGCTTATGTTACTTAGTGAATGTGCAGCAAGACGATCAACCTTTAGTAATAGGCTTTCCAAGCGAGACATTGGTAGTAAAAACTACCTTTACGGTGACAGGATGAAAGCACGCACCAACACGGCTGCATACCAGATATATAATGAGGAGAAAGGCAGATGCTATCGACAGCACACTACTACATTTTTATAACTGCCAAGGACAATAGGATTCTGCAAACTACATAAACTGACCACGACAGGCAACACGGATAGCTATATTTTCCTTGTTGAGCTACAAAGGTTTTTTTGGAATAACGATAAACGCGAGTCTCAACCCTTCTGTCTGCTTGGTTGTTTATAATGTCGCACGAACAAAACAACACACCACTATCTCGGTAGATGGCGTTTCAAATGGAAACAAACTATAATATCATAAAGGCAAATAATTTTGTAGCATATAAAATTTTCACTTTGACCTTTTAAACTGGCATTTAGCCAATATTGCTTACGCCGAGGTAACTGGTATTAAGCTCTCCTTTAGAGCCAGTGCCCACTTTGTACAAACACGTTACCCAGACCAGGCTGCGAAACCAACGCCGCTGGGAATAAAGTCCAACACGGTACAATTGAGCTACTGGGTCAGGTGCAACCCCTTTAAGAGATGGGCCCGCCATTTAAAGTGATCATCCGAGTCCCGGTGAACCGGTTAGGTATTCACACCTTGGTATTGAATCCACATCCTGAGTGTCAGAAGACGACGCAATTTACAACTACTCCACTAGAATCGGCTCCAATATTTTGTCTATTGGTTGTATTGACTAGTGATTCAGGGATGCTTTATTAAAAATACCCAAAAATCCAATATAATTATTAAATGTTAAAGTTTCGATGGGTCTAGCGCCGGGCTGTAGTCATAGTCTATTCAAATATGCACTTAAAACATCACAGATGCGAGCACAAAATTGCATAATTGACGTTTTGTTCCCGGAAAGTGACATACCAATAAGAGTTTGGAACAATCGACCGCGGTGTTTGGAAACAAGCAAGCGCTGTAAACCGCGGATAATTGTCACCCGTAATATCTTCGTGGGCAGTGTATTGTTAATCATAAAGCTTCACAATGTTTAAGCGGTACATGAAAAAGTAACAGTCGGTGTAACATTAAACAAAACAAAGTTGTCCTTGGAGTGGATAAAACGATGCTGCCGCCAAAACACACTGAATTGATTATGGAAAGAGGGCGGAGACAGCAAGATTGTTGGTATGCTCTGAGGTAGAATTACCTATAGGACTATCGTCAATTATTTTAACTCATTCCATTGGGGGAATGTGTCAATAGACTTTGGTATTAAAAGTATTTGGAGAGAGGTTAAGGGCCCATGATAAAATTAGTACCTTTGCTTTTTTATGTTAAGGCTAATATTGTATCAGAAGAGTGTGGGGGGTGAAAAAGCGAAACGTGATAAGTTGGATGTATATATTTAGATAACATGCCTCAAATGCTTGAAAAGAATATGCTGCATGTGAAGCAGGGGCCTCTGTGTTTCATGCATTGACAACACCTCAGATTCCGAACCCAAATCGCCGGAAACAACTGCACGATGTTTTGATAATGTATACCAGGGATTATCCGTCAAAGCTTCAACATAATGAGTCAATAATTGTAATACGTATTTAGAGTAAAAGTGATACGAACCTATGGGTGAGTGGTACCCAAAGCAATCTTTTGGCAATAATAGGGACCGGGATAGCGTTATACCATGTATCCCATAGATGCTTGTTACAAAGGTTTCCATGGTGATCCATGCAATAAATATGCATTGTCTAACCAGCCAGTATTTCAAGAATATACGCTTATAAACCGATAAGCCTAGTCTTTGGTTGTCTGTCTGAATATAGGCGAAATATGTTGTGCACAAAAATATCGTTAGATAATATCGCGTCATTATCAATACTCACACCGCATTATGCAGTTCTAGGTTAATCATCATAGGATGTGAGGCAATAACCTTGTTCCTCATTTAGAGGGTCAAATTCAAAGTCAAGAGTACTTTTAACGGAACAAATAGACTGTAGCAAAAGTTTACGAAAACAGAAAAACTTAAAGTTTCGTATTATTAAAGAATATGCTATAGTAAAACGGAATTGATTAAAGCGAAATTGTCACTTTAGTACATCGTAAATAATACAAAAGCAAACTCAAAGGCATTTAATGGTTACGCAATGTATAAAATCAAATCAAGAGAAAGCTCTCTCTTTCACGTAATATTTGAATAACTTAGTCTAGGCCTAGCTGCCTTATATGGCTGAGATAAATAGCGATATAGATCTTTTTCGTTTCAGTATGATAGAAATGCATGATGTTGTTATAATCTGCCATTAATGATCATTGTTGACAAAATTACAAACATCCATCCATCTAACCTGCCGTATAGCAAAATCTACAGGCATGCTATCTTACCTTGCGGTATTGGTGGCAAAATAAATCTGTAACCATGCATTTCGTGAACGCGGAACGGCAAAAATATGTGACATTTCGAAGCCAGTGTAGGCTCTTGATGTATTGTAGGCTTATAATATATTGTATGCATATGAAGTATTGAAGGCAAATGATGTATTGTAGGTATATGATGCATTGTAGGCATCTGCTGTGCAATCAAGGTGAACGGATGTCTTTTATCTAGGATTCATGACTAGATTAACGAGAACAAAATGTTTGTAATATATAATGCAACGACAGTACCTACACATTGACCCAGGGAACGGTAAATTGAATCACTCTGCAGCTGGTCGTAACGTTCAGATAAGTGAACCCAAACTCGACAAGAGCTGGTATCGTGTATAATAGAGATAATTTTAGTCATCTGCGCTGATCGTCGCAGACAAAATGAACGCTTCTAAATGCAAGCATTAGTTTTTTGCAGGTTCATGCATTTTCTCTTAGGTCGTAATCCAATGAATATATTATTTGATAATCCCTTAATATTTTTTCTTGTACGCTTAAGCCAAGTGACTAGATTCTTAGTTTATTGAATTATCACATTTTTAGACTTAAGACTGGTTCTTGTTTAGGCACCGTTGATCCTCGGTCGGGATGTGATTTTTCACGCATCTTCTAACCGTCATTGTTGCAAATAACTTCTTCATAGCTATGTATAACAGTGCGTTAGTAAATACGAGCATAAATCCATGCCTAGGGTGACTACGAACATGAGCCGCGAAGTCTGGTCAGAGCTAGTATAAGCAGTGTTGGTTAAAAACCCACATAAACTTTTGTACCTGCAAATTATTATAAAATGCCTCACATATATCTAATCGTCGGCAAATGTTGACCTTTTGTTTGTTGCGCGCCTTATCTGGAGTCAATTTAGGCTGGTCACTGCATGTTGCATGTGTACGTGTAGTACACTATGAAGCAGGCTACTTTATGTAACCTACCCTTTTGTGTTATCAAACAAACTCAGACTAAACATTTCTCGAGGCCATATACGCTGTATTAGGTTGTTTGGTCCTCTGACGCTTTCTCAGACACTTGCTTAATGTGGTACAGCAAATGCTCGAGATGTGTATATGTACGGTAGTTAACGCCCTTCTATAAGTGCAGTGAACACCCCCATTATATATTAAAACCGTTCTATTGAATTATATATTGCCAGGCATGTACTACTAATGATCATAAAGTCCGTAAATAAGTTATGTAAATAAGTGCGGTATAGAACTACGTAGTGCCATAGCAGTGTTCATATTCTTTTATTCACATTCGTCAATATCGCTGCATTGCGGCATGTTGTGTACAACATTCAACATGCCAAGAAATGCAAGCCGCGAGATTAAGACCCAATCGATTCATTATAGTGACGCGATTTCATGGCGATATTTTATCTCTTACTTTTGAAAAACGGGACACTTGTCGGACCTCAGTGATGCTTACTTGGCAACTGAGCTGATTATATATACTCCGCTTGAATAATTAAATAAGATTGCTAGATAAACAGATGCGCCTATCAAAAGTCTGGCCTGTCAAACTACTATAGCTGAGTCAGTATTATGCATTACTGTCTGTAATTGTGCATAAGCAATTCACTTGGAAACACTAAGAATCAAATGTATTGTGGCTGGTAATATAAACCCACAACACCTTGCTCTATAATTCAGTTTTAAGGCAAAGACCGCAAAGAGAAAGCAGATTCCTTACCTATTTTTCAATTAGTATACATCAAACGACGATGATTCCCTCACGAGGCCTGTTTCTCGAATACACTAGCGCGTCATTTATAGGCTCCACGCGTCCATACCCATAGCTTTCTTCATTGTTTTCATAAATCATGAATATGTGGTTATCGTAGATGTTTGAGTAAGAGATTGATCAAGCCAGATATACTGTTTGATATTGTTCATCGACGTATCTTGAGTATATATTCGGCAATTATCCGAACATTATGAATATTGGCATTGCAAACGTGTATCAGATTAGGAAAGAAGTAATGGTTCGATAAGCACGAGGGTCTATATTCTGGCCAAGTCGGCACCAAGTCTATATGTGGTGTAGACTGTGGTTCAAATATTACCAGGTTATAGATGTCATTATGTCTATCTAGATACTCACATGTGCCCTCTAGACATCGTTGACTGATTGTCATCTGGTTGTATACACCGTGGATGCACAAGTAATTAATGCAATTAAAATAATCTACTATCAAGCCGGCAATGCTGTACCCATGAACACTAACTTGATCCATGGTGCCAGGGCTTAGTTGGATGTAAGGGAAATATGCAAAAATATTGGTCATAGATTATTGTCCATCAGCCAAATATGGTTTGAATTAAATTAAAACTTTATTCTATGGCGCTGTAGATACAATTTGCAATATCCCATCGAACCTACCAATCTTCCAGCTAGATGACCCACTACGGTATTTATTCATATTGGTTCTGATACAAGCCCGTGGTACATAGATATCATAGGCAATCAAGCAGTAAAGCTTACTGGTGCGCCAGGACTCTTTGTAATACGTTTCGGTGTGTAGGACAATCGTAATCTTTTCCCATGTACTGACGACAACAAATTCCGTTTATAACCTAATCGTTCAACCGGCGCGGCTTGATACCAAACAATAGTATATTGCGACTGTAGCTGAATATGGAAATCAGGTTTGTGCTATTAAGTATGAAAGTAAGCATAGGGTTAAAAGGCACAGCACTATTATGTTATATGTTGCCACGAAGGTGGAATGAATACAAATAGGATACGATTAACCTGAATGAGCAGCCGCCTTCTGGGATAAATGGGATGATAGATGGAAAAAAACGTGCATGAAGATGAACAACATCAACATGCAAATCCGGGATCAGGTCGTGTGTTGTAGATATCGCCCTCACAAGCCGACAAGAACCTCGCCGCACAACCACCGGGACCCCTTTGCCCACAGACCCAGGTCAAAACCCACGGTCAACAGTATGCCCCCTATTAGTTGCCTCTTTCGACATGCAGGATGATGCAGTTGGCCTTTACTAACCCCGGACTTGCAGATGGGCTGTGCTGTTGCAAATTACTGACCAGGTATTTATGTACTATTTTATAGACATTGGTTACGCGCAAGTCACTATTTGTCCAATCCAAATCGTACAGGCAATGCGTGTTTTTTTTTCTTGTAAAATGGTTTCAGCTTAACTCAATGGTAACATTCTATTGTTCAACCAACAGGCATTTAGGATATGTAAAAGTTGAACATACCTTACTCCCGCAATATACAAGTGAGTAATGCAATATTCCTCAAGCCTAACTTTTATCTTTACTTAGGACGGCGATCGCCATAAAAATAAAAACAACATAGTGAGTGTCTTATACTGTGGACACTCTGCTTACGCAAAAAATGCCAATTACTGATTACAAATCTTGCATGTGTGATCAGCAGTGACACAGCGGGGATTGACTTCCACGAACATAAAAAAAATTACTACAGTTGTAAAATTCACATGAAGGCGACCATGTGACTACATCCGCAGTGCGTTAAGAATCATTTAGATCCATGTGCAATGCACTGTCTACATTTTGTGATTAATCAATTACATGCCCTTGTAGTGGATTTTTTTATCTCTTTCGTAGTCTGCACGTGGCTTAGACCACAAACAAGTGGAAGGCTCCATCCCCATCACCACACCATCAACGACGGCGATGGATCCTGTGTGATAAAGCATAGTCTGAGGATACGTTGACATACGTACTGGTTGGCCAGTTATTTTACTATGCGCGGGGGTGACATTGAGTAGAAGACGACCCCAACCAGCCAGCCACTGGCCAGTTACGGAACATTAATGTTATGCTAGTGACTGTGTCACAATATAGAACCGTTTTCAATCCGTATCACTGTTATAAAGGAAAGTAAACTAAACTTGATGGAAGCTTGGCGGATCATTTAGCTAATTGACAACGCGCTAATGAAGCCAGTCATGGGAGAAATTTGGAAACTTATTGCTTGACTCTGCCTCAAGATGCAAGCTACTATTGTTACTCCCATGATGTCTGGTTTAAATCTTCTGTTCTTCCCCTTGTAGCATTTTGAGATCGAGCTATGTCAGCCAACCAATTATCATGTCAATAGAATGCTCAAAGGGATAGAACAATTGATTGATTTCAAGTGGATACCAAGATTATTGGTCTAGCTATTCGTCTCTTTGCCACGTCAGCTGCAGATTGTCGTCGTTTGTAGCGCTTGCACTAACACTTTACCCGCACACCCTACTTAGCAGTCAAAGTACCGTTTGCCGAAACTAATGACGCACCGTGTTAATATATCGGCGAAATGACAATTCATGTAACATTGGTTTAATGGTTACAATTTACAAAAGTCAATTATCAGGTTGTTCTACATTGATATGTGCCCTAACGACAAAGCGTTTGAAAAAGGAAAGTCGAAATAAAACACATGCATTTAACCTAGGCTTTCAGCGACGCGCTGATATCAGTGCGATGGTTGTTGAAAATGATAGCGATGGTTTCCTTTTTTACAAGGTGCACAAACTAGTTAAGCAATCTATCTCCGATTGAGCCAAATTGCCAGGCTTTGTTCAATGATACAGAGACAAGTTGACGTCAATGTTCTAGCGAGGATCAAATCGCCGGGCACATGCAAGATGTATTTTGTGGACTACGTAATATACCAAATCTGTTTAATTTTAGTTATCTGTTTAAGAGATTGATCGACTTTACCAGAGTATTAATATGTGCTTTCAAATCAAAAGAAAATCGTACCATATATACTAGCCGCGGGGCCCATAGCATCGCAACCATTCTCACGATGATGGTTCCAATTCGGCTTTGACACATGTAGATGAACAGTAAATAAAAAACAACCGATCATATTGAAACATGATGATCACAAGTAAAAATATGTAAATTAAGATGCAGAGAGAAATGCTCAGATGTAAAGGCTATGGGATATATTCATAGCTCACTCTTAGTAGTTTTTGCTTCCCATGAGCCATATTTGGGCTTTCATCTGAGCTGGCCTGATTATTTTTTTACGATGCTTTGGTTTAGATATTTCGTTTAGCTAGTGCGACGCGACAAACAAAGTACTAACGGTGTCCTAAAATATCTGCTTCGATGCACAGAAAGACAGGAATGGCTCGTGAATATGTAATTGCGCTTTAAGCCCGGGGTTGCAACTGTATGAATGGCATATTAAGCATTTGTTAGTCTTTTTTGAAGATGCGAATGAGCGAGCACATCTGATAAACCACTTAACCAGGTTTTGTATGCAGCCTTTTGATTAGTATCTTTGTAGATTGCAATGCCCCACACAGTCAATTCCTAACGCTTTGTATGGCGTAAAAATTTCAGTTAGGCATGGCAAATACAATGAAGAAAACTTTCACTGACTCTTTGTTCTCAGTGAGGCATCCGGCGATAAAATGATCATAAAATCTAGACGATGAGATATATACTGTTAAACATTTATGGTACTACAGAGTAAAACACCACGCTTGCTTTTATATAGGCAGTGAATTAATGGGACAGAATATGATTGGCGTGGTTCATAACCAAAGGATTCTGAAGTTGTGGCACTCTGTCTGAGTTCCTCAGATGATATCACAATTTCCACTGTTTATGGTAGTACGTTGCTTCAGATAAACAATTCAAAGCGGTTACATAGTTAACTCAACAATTTAGTTTGATTATTTGACATTTAGTTCGAGCTACATATTCATATATTGATCTGAATGCAAATTGACCATATGCCAAGCAGCATAGGCATGATATATAACAAAATATTTCATTCAGCTTATTATTAAAATGCTCGTGGCTCTTTAGAGAAACTCAACAGCCTACCTCTCTCTTTCCTTTGGTTCACATTTGACCGGTAAGAAACGGAACCGTACTGCCAGAGATGTGTGGATGTTTGAGATGTGCAATATTTGATGATAACACCAACAGTTGTTGGTATATTAAATGTGATAGTACCGGCATACCGCTTGTTTATGGTATCTGCCTATCCAGTTATTCATACTCGCACTGAACAATCGGTGACGCTATAGCTCTTCGGGAATTTCGTGGCTGGCTGTATGTTGCTAGCTTGTATAGGTTAAAACTAAATGCATTATGTGTTCTAATTATACAAGGGCGCGGTGCCCTGTAAACCAAAGTTATTTATTTATTCTCATATTATCAAAAGTCAACCTATGGCCAGATATAACGATGTAAAGGGATCTAGTTATAGTCAAATATGTAAAGAATAAGATATGCACGGTAGATAATGTTTTGTGACAGATTGTCCCACATTTGTGGTTGCCTTAAATTAGCTTCGAAAGAGCAATGTGCCAAGTTTCCATAGTAATTTATGTGCCTTTGAATTGCAAGTTTTCAATTTGATGAATAGATATCACCGAATACAAGCTCTTCATATTAATCATGGTACATTGGTTTGCACTAGTTGCAGATATCAAACGATTAGAAACGTTTTGTCTACTTTGCCAATATTTAGATCAAGAACACTAGTTTAACTGCATTGGTCACTGAACAATTAACCGCCAAATATTGTAATGATAACCTCGTGATGCAAAGCAAATATTGCAGCAACGTTACAAATTAAACTACGCAGAATGTGCGGCAAGCAATAATCGTGCTATGTAATGGCGTAAATACAATACCAATGGGCGAGACATCACTGATATGTCCATTGAAATATTTACATAACACCTAATGTATGACGTGTATACACTCCAATAGCAAGTTAATTTACAAATTATTTTTGAACGATGTCACAGCTATCTTGTGAATAACCTATATGTTATCAAAGCTAGAAAGCAATGCGTGCGTGAACACTAGTTGATGGACATGCATCCCATCCGGATGGCGGTATTTAAAAAATATAAAATTATATAATAATGAGAATGGCAATTGTTAATGATATGGCTCTACAAAACAGTTTTTATCACTTGAACGCTGCGAAGAATCACATAATGAGCTAGGGAGACTGAGTATTCTTGCTATACAGTAGTGATGACTACAGACGTTGATTCTAATAAGGAGCATTAACAATGCAGATTACAACACATTTTCTCCATGATGCAGTAATGCAGAGCTATTGTTAGTACCTGGTTATAGATTCCAATCATGGAAGCTGGAGTAGAGTTGGGCTTAGATATACGCAAGTGAGGAGGGGACCCAGTGCCTCAATAGGGAGGGATCTGTGTTCCTGTTGTCTAGAAGGACATTCAAGAATCATTAATTGTTCATGTCCAGAATTGTGCTATAAAGCGTTTTTATCTAAGTTAGTTCTCCATAAACAACAGTGAGATCAGTACTAAGTGAGCATTGGAAGGGCGGCTCCTGACAAACAATTACCTGACAAGACAATACGTGACAGAAAATAAGGCTGTGGCGCTTCACTATGACGAATATTATGTAGACGAATGTATAGCACAGACTTTTCCTGATGTTCAATTTCAAAATTCAAACGCGATAACCATTTTTTTTTTGGCCTCGTCTCTTTTGCTTGATCTACTTTAGACATCAGTTGACATATTATATAGGTTCCATTGGAACGCATTCAAATACATAATTTCCTATGACTTAACACTTGATTGAATATTCACAAGTTTATGATGGTAAAAGCTTTATTCCGAAGCAAAAATTCAGGTTGAGCAATCGAAACATTTCTCCCTTGATAAACACCACGGCCCACCGACAAACTGTGAATCGTTAAGGGTGACATATCTCAATATATTCTATGGCAACCCTCTACAACCCTTTTAAGTTTGCAGTGAGAGAGCAGCATATATATGAGTGACGCATCGACCCCGCGTGGCCCCCTGCTTAGACGTCAATAGCAATGTAGTCAATATATATTGTATGATACCGTAATAACCGCCATAATTATTTTGGTGGTAAATATTTGCTCCATGCAAAATATCCAAGTCAATATAGTTAGCCTCATAACAACTCAAAAAAGGGAGGTGTGAATGTTCGCGTCTCAGGATAAGTCATAGACTATGTAATATACGTTACAGTACGCTACGTCACTGGCTACTTATACGACGCCTACAACACAGTGAGAATACTGTCACAAACAATATGAATGTACTCGAATATTAACGTACTTATGTTCAAATTACTTATCTTACTGTCATTCTTCGAAATGGACGATGATAGCTTGCATGTATATCTTGAGTCTAGTGCGATTCTCAGCTAAACATAGTATTATCCAGCGTATGAACGTGTTATCAGACAGTACAGATCTATCATTTGCATGCTATTTGTTAATGGTTGTATCGAAACATGTTCGCACGCGTAGCAGCCCATTTAATGACTGAATGTGAATTCACAAATGGTGCTGCTTAGACATACGAAAACTTGTAAGTATGCGACAGGGCTAGTATTCCGAAACAATGCTTAGAAATATTGATTACATATGCAAATATTAATTCTGCCTGTATATAAATTGAACAAATGGGTAATTTGCATTTCACATCGTGGTGTGGATAGATGTTACCGATGATATTAATTGTCGATGATGGAGACCTGATTTTTTCTGACAACAGCCACTGGTGTCAATAACAGAATCACCAGTATCAGAATGTAAAAGTGCCGAATGTGAGCAATCGATATATGCCTTGTTCTGCAGAACAGAAACAACATAAATTGACGTGAAGATCTTGAATGCGAATGCGCTTCTGCTTCTTGAGAAGCGTTTTCAAATCGTTCGATTTGCGTTTCCTACAATTCTGCTTAAGGCCACGGTGTTCAGCATTGTACTACAAATATGACTCATTTTGGGACAAAAAGATTTGGGTGTACAACAAATATTCTCTCGGTAAACAAGCTCTCCTAAGATTTCTAATGCTGCTTAATGTGGTGGTATGAACGACACAGCTTTGCACTTTCATATATCTTACAACAACTATTCTATTTAAAATACTGCGTTCCAACTATCGCTTATTTTTCGTGCCTAATCGATTCAGAATTCTCGTGTTAACTGACAGACTTCACAAAACTAGAACGTGAATTAGTGTTCTTGTTGTGCACCGACGTTACCATAGAAAACCCTTCTTGACAAATGTGAGTTAGTTTTGCAAAGCGTGCGTGATTCATCCGTAATGGCACTGTAAAAAGGAAATACAATATGAATGTTAACCAGAGCCAGATTTTCGGCAGTGCTTTAATGAAGCAATCGAGGCATTGCATGTTATGTCTCAACAGCAGCATATTTGGATCGTAGGTACTTTGCGAATGTCGCAATGGTTAAGTCAATCCCTGTAACCTCGTGCTACAGCAAAGATTTCTTGGTCGTAGATGAGTTGATACGATTGCATAGCTGTATGGGTTATGACATATAGGCAATACTCCCTGATTAAACGACACATTATCCCTATGGCTAATAACTCCAGCAAAATTCTAAAATGCATGGGTAGCAGATAATGCGGTGTTATGCCACCTTTCGCTTTAATGCATGTCACGATCATTATCTGGGTGATCCATAAAACACATTTTCGTCTATTGTAAAACTCTCCGCAATGATACATTGGCTAGCAACTCATTTATTGTTATTCAATCACCGTTAGAATGTGATTGTAACCAACAACATACCAAGCCCCACGCTACGGGACCTATTTGACGAAACATCAAGCTTAACACGCTTGTCATCACCTGATATTCTTATTTGGATGTATTCGTTGTGATGAACACTCAAGAACGCAGTGAGTGTTGCGTTAGCGGAATATGCCCTTTGTTACCACAACAAAGCTTTCTTCACAATGCAATAGCCCTTTAATGACACTTAAGTCTTAGCAATGTCTGTTAAGTTTCATTCCGTACCTTTATTTCTTTGTTATATTTTATGTCCTGAATTACTTAGGTATAGTGCGAGCAGCGGTCAACTTGCTATTGCTAAACACAACATACTCGTTAAAAAGGGTCGAATTTGTCACTAGAAATATTTAAGCATCGATCTCGTCCCATTCGAATATTTTTGTCATATTATTGTGGATATGAAGGTAAACTATAAATGAACCAAGATAGAAAACCCAAAGGTCAGATGGTCGTAAACGATCGAGAATGATGTAATGTTTACGTTTAGTTCCGTTATATAAGCCTCATAAAATGGTGTTGATGTTTTTATGATAGGCCGATCAATTTTTGTTGCTAACACACACTTACCCATGAGGGTTTCTGAAGCTCCACAAGTCTTCCGGGTATCAATAATAAACTTAATCCGGAATCAAATTGCCGATTAACCCGTTACAAATCCTGCACAGTGTGACTCGTGTGTGACACCATAATGCCGTCGGCAACATGTTGACACACTGAACAAAAACCCCACGATGTGGAAATACCCCAAATATATAGTCACATAGTGATATTAAACACTGCTCAAGCTATTGTAATAAATAATTATACAGGTAAAGTTTTCCTTTCTTTTGAGGCATACCCAAAATAGTATTGCACAAAGTCTTATAATTAATGTTATCACAAAAAATGAATTTTCATCATATTGTTGAGCGCCAAATTCTAATAATCAATACTAAAATCGTAGTTAGTGTCTTCATTTTACCTCTGAGGGCGAACAATATCTATTTCTGAAAATAAGCCATTCATGCACCAACCCAGAATATCAAAGGCAAACGAATAATACAAAAAGCCGTGAGCTTGATGAATTGCCTTAAAGGCTCTCGCTTGGCCGGTTAATGGGATGCTGAACAGAGAGCCCTCGCCGCATGGGGTCCTGGTTGATGTGTTCAATCACTTACTTGCTTGGGTTTATACCATTTGGATTTGCGTTGGTGAGAACTAAAGTCGTCTTAACTGAATTTGCGTTCCGCAGCAAGGAATCCGAATATGTTTGAGCTTTGAAGTGTAGTGTCATGTTTTAACATGGAGGGGATGAACAGTGAATTTACTGAACACTACCAACGCTTTTAGTGTCGTTTACTCTTCCGAGAAGGATGTAAGGATTTGCGGAGTGGTTTTCATGGCTTGATGAGTTGTACGACATTGTTTTTAACAAAAGCATATGTGGGTTTTGTGCGTAACAGTAATCTGTATTTACCCACCTGTTACGAGCTGGTAGTTATAATTTTGCTTATGAGACACACAGAAATTCCCCCGGCCGTGTTCAAAGAAGTGGATTGTAAATGAATGTCAGGTTCTTCCGATGTTGACAGGCCTGACCATGATTTAAATGCTTAATTATAGCACAATCTGCATCATTGCTTGCTAGCGTGGTCTTAGGAATGTGCTTGCTACTATAACAGCGTTTATAATGTTTGGCTTCATCAATGATTTAAGCTGGATTAAATAATGCCAAATAATCTTCTGATGAAAGCCCAAATACATTTCAATACAACCACCACCAAAGCCGTCATTGGGACCGACAAACGAATAATGGGTCTAAGGACTCTAAGAAAACGAATCATTGTGGTAGGATATGGACCAAACAATTTGATTTACCTTTCAATGCACGACTATTCAAATCTTGGCTTGTAAGTATAACTAGGAGCTACTTGTCAGTAATCACAATTAACTAAAAATGTTGACGAAACAACTAAGCTGTCTGCAGTACCTTAATCGGTGCTTGGTAATCGCTGACTGTAGTGCGTGATAAGCATCGTTTCTTACGAGCGCGCGTGGTCATTATC
>CM067343.1:31165030-31207530 GCA_034190875.2 Urechis unicinctus
TGGTGAGAGAGAGATAAAGGAAGAAAGCAATGACAGAAATATACTGTGAAAGAGCGAGAGAGATAGGCAGAGATACAGAGAACGAGAGAAAGATGTTTACTATATATATATATATATATATATATATATATATATATATATATATATATATATATATATATATATATATATATATAGTATATATATATATATATATATCGATCGATATATATATATATATATATAAACATGCATATATATGCATATATATATCCATAATATATATATATATATATATATATATTTATGGATATTTATATAAATTATATATATATATATTTATATATATATAAATACATATGAATATATATCTATAATAATGTAGATATATACATGTATCGATATAGAAATATAGGAAGCAAGGGTGTGAGAGAAAAAATTAACACGAGAGGGTAAGTGAGGGAACTTGAGGACCAACTTGTGCTTAGGTGTTTGTGTGTCAGGTAGTGAGAGGTATAGAGAGGTATAAGAAGAAAGCGAGTGAGAGAGATATAGAGATGGAAGGAGAAAGATAGATTGAGAGACGTAGGGATGGAGGGAGGGTTGGGGGCATGGGGGGAGTGTAGCAGGGAGAAAGAGAGGGAGGGGGAAAGGGAGGGAGAAAGAGAGGCAGAAAGGGAGGGAGAAAGGGCGATAGTGAAGGAAATGTATTTACGCATGGTGGTCTGATTATTAATCCAAAGTGCGTGTGTTACCGTACGACTATAATAATGTATATAACTTGCATTTAAAACTAATAACATTCATTCGCCTGATGTCGAATTCAATTAAGCCAGTACCACAGTTTGATGACATAGACCACGAGTCGTTGTAAGATGCAATTTTCTTTTTACTTCGCACAGTACATGTTAAATGCGCATATAGCGCATTAATAGAGAATGTGATGTGCATTTCATGGGAAGACATATCTGCGGGAAGGCATGCGGAAGTCATTATTTGGGTTGAAAACAGGCCGATTGTTGCTTGCAGCATTTTAAAGGGATAATTAATGGCACTTAATGTAAGGTTAATACTCTTTCTGCAAACGGACCCTTCTCTATTGACCCTATCGGCATCATGTGTTGAATACTTATCAACGTCAAAATGCAGGTACACTTTCGTAAAATTTACATAATACTCAATATCCATTACAACGCTTACACCTTGCCTAGATATCAAATAGAAACATTTTATTGCATGCTACAACCATTGCGCAGCACTCTTGGGTGAACGTTAAAATTGACGGCATGGTTAATCTCTACATAGGACCATCGCAGGGAACGAGTTTTGATACCGTAGCAATGGCAAATAGTTCATAGTAACTTCTCGCAGGTAACAACAGCTGCTTGAGAAGCATCAGTGTTTGATAGCGGCTTCGAGCAAGATATCTGCAATAAGTACATAGAGTCCAGTGCTACATTAATTCCACAATATAGTCCTTAAGTCAAAGCTATTCAGCGCTAATTAGTATTAAAAGCGTTTTTTGGCACGGCAATTAAGTCCGATTATTTATGATCCCTTTGATCATTCGTTATGCTCATGCTACTTAGCGAATGTGCGGCAAGACGATTAACCCTTAGTAATAGGCTTTCCAAGCGAGACATTGGTAGGAAAAACTACCTTTACGGTGACAGGATGAAAGCACGCACCAACACTGCTGCATACTAGATATATAATGAGGAGTAGAGCTTTGCTATCGACAGTACACTACTTCATTTTCCTTACTGCCGCGGATAATCAGATTCCGCAACCTACATAATCAGACAACGAAAAGCATCACGGATAGCTATTTATCCCATGTTGAGCTACAAAGGTTATTGGGGTTTAAATTCTGCCGCTGTCAGTCATAATGATGGTCGTGGGAACTCCCTTGTAATAACGATATACGCGAATTGCAGCCCTACTGTCTGCTAGTTTGTTTATAATGTCGCACAAAGCTTTTAGCTTGCTAGAACGTAACAACTAAAGCACTATCACGGGAAGATTGAGGTACAAACGGAACTACACTATGAAGGCAAATAAATTTGCTGCATATTACCTCCTAAATTCGGCCTTTTAAACTGACATTTAGCCAATCTTGCTGACGCTGAGTTAACTGGTATTACGTTAGTTCTTATCAGTATAGCAGGTGTATATTGGAAGGCTTGTTTGTAGCAATTAATGTTTGTGGCAATTGTTATTCGAATGTTGTGATGTTACTGACAAATTCACCGACGCCCCAATTATAAGGTTATTTCTGACAAACCACTACAAAATGTATACCAAATCCTTGAGCAAACTCATACTTATTGTTTT
Source organism: Urechis unicinctus (assembly GCA_034190875.2). Lineage (NCBI taxonomy): Eukaryota > Metazoa > Annelida > Polychaeta > Xenopneusta > Urechidae > Urechis > Urechis unicinctus. Next base: position 31,167,344 of record CM067343.1, read on the forward strand.
ATATTTGGAAATAACAATAATGGGGTTTTTAGTCACTTCCAACGACGAAGTGATATCACGACGGTGATGAATGAGGATGATTGCGATGATTGGACAACTCTCCTTAAGAATAAACAAAAATCCAATAACCGTTTAAAAAAAGGCTTTTTAAATGTTAAAGTTTCGATAGATCTAGCGCCGGGCTGTTTTCATAGTTCATTCAAACATGCACTTTAAACATCACAGATTCGAGCACGAAGTTGCATAATTGACATTTTGTTCCCGCCAAGTGACATACCAATGAGAGTTCGGAAAACTCGTTCAAAACAACCGACCGCCATGTTTAGAAACAAGCAAACGCTGGATAATTATCACCCGTAATATCTTCGTGTGCAGTGTATCGTCACTCATAAAGCTTCACAATGTTTAAGCGGTGTGCATTGGGTACATGCAATAGTAACAGTCGGTCTAACATTAAACGAAACAAAACTACTTGTCGTTGGAGTGGATAAAACGATGCGGCCGCCAAAACACACTGAATTGATTATGGAAAGTGGGGGGAGACACAGCAAGATTGTTGGCATGCTCTGAGCTATGAATTACCTATAAGACTTTCAGCAATTATTTTTACTCATCCCATTGGGGAAAAGTGTCGATTGGCAATGGTATTAAAGTATTTGGTGAAAGGTTGGGAGCCCATGATAACATTCGTACCTGTGTTTTTTTATGTTAAAGCTAATACTGTATCAGAAGAGTGTAGGGGATGAAAAAGCAAAACGGGATAAATTGGATGCATATTTTCCAATAACATGCTGTAAATGCTCGAAAAAGAATATACTGCCTGTGAAGGAGGGGCCTCTGTGTTTCATGGATTGACATCACCTCAGATAGAATCCTGGGCTTAAGGCATCCGAAGCGTTCAAACAGTGAAGCTCATTGTTACAAGATGGTAACCTGCAATCATTAAAAAATGTGTTAGACTCAGTTTTAGCAACTTACCCGCAATTAAATATCTGCCCGATATTTTTTAAAGAAAAACTAACTGTCGATGATTTTAAGATGAGAATATTTGGAAAATATAGATTAACCAGGCCCTGCGACAGGCTTTACCCCCAAACATGAAGTATCTCCTGACTGCTCATCGTAACTGTCAATGAACAAATTGCACTTTGGTATGCATGCAAAATTAAGTCGAAAATTTCATATCAGATTATAGACCTAACTATCTGTCATTGGCTACCCTAGCTATTGCATGGCGCTTTTGGTTGGAATTCGGTTGGTGATTATCGTCATTGCTTGCTTTGTCCTCTAATGATTGATGGTGCAATTTTTAACAACTTTGACTGCAATAACGTGACTTGTGACACTAATAATTGTCAAATCGTGTATCAGCCATCAGTCAATGGACCGTGCTAGTGTTAATATGTGCCGCAGAGACTATTCAGTGTATCACTTCAATCCCTCAATGAAATAAACCACTCGTGTTTTACTCAGGTTCTTAGTTACACGCCGACATCAGTACGGTGATGGTTATGAAAGAATATAGCCTCTTATCGGCCAACTTGGTTCAAAAGTGTTACAGTTTAAATCTGTCAAAGCCAAAAGACAAGCTAATGTCAGTACATATTAAAGGTTTATTTGCTTCGCAACTTGCGTTATGAATAATGGGCTTTGTGTTTCACCCAAGTAGACGTAAGATTCTGAACCCAAATCGCCTGAAAAAACTGCACGATGTTTTTGTAATACATACCAGGGATTATCCGTCAAAGGTTCAACATCAAAGTCCATAATTGTAATGCGTATTTAAAGTGACAGTTATGGGTGTGTGGTACCAAAAGCCATCTCATGGCAATAATAGGGACCGGGATTGCGTTATACCATGTATCCCATAGATGCTTGTTACAAGGGTTTCCTTGATGATCCATGCAATAAATCTGCATCGTCTGACCAGCCAGAATTTCTAGGAGATGCGCTTATAAAACCAATAAGACTAGTTTTTGGTTATCTGTCTGAATATTTGCGAAATATGTTGTGCGCAAAAATATCGTTAGCTAGTATTGCGTCATTATCAATACTCACACCACATTATGCAGTTCTAGGTTAATCATTATTGTTGGTGAGGCATTAACATCGCTCATCATTAGAGGGTCATAAACAAAGTCAAGAGTGCTAAAAACGGAACAAATAGACTGTAGTAAAAGTTTACGTGAATAGAACCACAAGTTTCCATATTAATAAAGAATATATTACAGTACAACAGAAAGAATTGAAGCACAATTATCACTTTAGGACATGGCAAATAATATTCAAGCAAACTCCAAGGCATTTTATGGTTACGCAATGAATAAAATCAAATCAAAAGAAACCTCTCTCTCTCACGTAGGGACTCATCGCTATATCATTATGTACTAATATTTGAATAGCTAAGTCTAGGCCTAGCGGCTTTATATGGCTGGTATAGATAGCTATATAGATCTTTGTTCGTCCATTATGTATCAAGCAAAGGATATATTAGCACAGGCCATTTTTAACCATCCTGCACCATGTGTTGACCCTAAACCATAATCCCAATAGATGATATTCTATGCGACATGAAATGATGAAGAAATCCTCTATTATCTAGCAAACGTTAATCAGCTCCTCTGTATATTTATGCAAGCTGTTATATGATATTTGCCTAAACAGTTTAGTATGATAGAAATTCGCGATGTTGTTATAATATGTCAATAATGATCATTGTTGGCAAAATTACAAACATCCATCCATCTAACCTACCAAATAGCAAAATATACAGGCATGCTATCTTACCTTGCGCTATTGGTGGCGTGATCAATCTGTAACTTTGCATTTCGTGAACGCGGAACAGCAGAAATATGCAACATTTCGAAGCCACTGTAGGCTTTTGATTATAATATATCGTATGCATATGAAGTATTGTAGGCATATGATATATTGTAGGTATATGATGAATTGTAGGCTTATGCTGTACAATGAAAGAGAACGGATGTCATTTATCTAAGATTCATGACTAGATTGGCGATAACAAAATTTATGTAATATATAATGCTACGACAGTACCGACACATTTACTCAGGGAACGGCAAATTGAATAACTCTAAATGTCTAAACGTTCGGATAAGCGAACGCAAGCTGGACAAGAGCTGGTGTCGTAAAGATCATTTTTCGCCTCTGCGTTGATCGTAGCGGACATAATGAACACTTGTAAATGTGAGCATTATTTTTTGTTGGTTCATACATTTTCTTATAGGTCGTAATTCAATGAATATATCATTTGACAATCCCTTAATATTTTGTCCAGCATGTTTAAGCCGTGTGACTAGATTCTTAGTTTATTGAGTTACTGTATTTTTAGACCTAAGCCTGGTTCTGGATTAGGAACCTTTGATACTCGGTGACGATGTGAGATTTCACTCAACTTCTGAACGCCATTATTACAAACAATTTCTATGAAGCTACGTATAAAAGTGCGTTAGTAAATACGAGCATAAATCTTTGCCTAGGGTGACTTGAATTAAGTATAAATATTTCATATAAAGCAATTTATACACAACACTACAAACATGAGCCGCTAAGTCTGGTGTTAGCTAGTAAAAGCAGTGTTGGTAAAAAATAAACCCACAAAAACCTTTGTATCAGCAGTTTATTATAAAAGCCTCGCATATATTTAATCGTCGGCAAATATTACCTTTTGCGAGTTGCGCGCCTTATCTGGAGTCATTTAAGGCTGGTCGCGGCATCTACATGTGCACGTATAGTACACGATCAATCGGGCAACTATCTGTAACCTACCCTCTTGTGTTATCAAGCTAGCTTAGACTAACACGTGCATAAACATTTCTCGAGATGGGCCAAATACGCTGTATTAGGTTGTTTGGTCCTCTGACGCTTTCTCCGACACTTGCCTATTGTGGTACAGCAAATGCTCGAGATGTGTATATGTACGGTCGTTAACGTCCTTCTATAAGTACAGAGAACCACACCATTATGTAGTAAAACAGTTCTATTGAATTATATATTGCAGGTATGTACTACTTATGATCATAACGTCCGTTAATAAGATATGTAAATAAAAGTGGTACTGAACTATGTCGTGCCATAGCAGACAAACGAGATGCATGTTTTAGAATGCGTAATAAAATCATTTACGGTTAGCAAGCCTAAGTGAATACCACATGAAGTAACAACGCATTAACTTGTATTAGTCGTATTAGTATTAAAAAGGGATCTATAAGAAACATAAATCCAAAATAAAAATGCACCTTTTCCGCGGTCTTATGGTTTCGTTTAAGGAATGGTACCCATGACCTGATTAAGCTCGAGGAAACATGTCCGATTCTTTGGCACAGTATGTAACTTACAATGACGCACATATTGTCGTTCTGCGCTGCTTTGTCGGTATTTTGGATTTGGTCATGTTATACCGTTGCATTAATAGAGAGATACATCACAGGGCTAAATGCAGTATTCATATTCTTTCATTCACGTTCGTACATTAGACAATATCTCTGTTTTGCTGCAAGTGGTGTACAACATTCAATATGCCAAGAGATGCAAGCCGTAAGAATAAGACCCAATCGATTCATTAAAGTGACGCGATTTCATGGCGATATTATATCTCTAACATTTGAAAACGGGACACTTGTGGGACCTCAGTGATGTTTACTCAGCAACTGAGCTGCTTATATATAATCCACTTGAACAATAAAATTAGATTGCTCGATAGTCAGCTGCGCCTATCTAAAGTCTGGCCTGTCAAATAACAACTGCCGAGCTAGTAGTATGCATTACTGTCTGTATTTGTGCATAAGCAATCAACTTGGAAACACTAAGAATCAAATGTATTTTGGCTGGTAATATACACCACATCAACTTGCTCTATAATTCAGTTATAAGGCAAAGACTGCAGAGAGAAAGCAGATTCATTATTATTTTGTCAATTGGTATACACCAAACGACGTGATTCGCGCACATGGTTTGAGATGGCCTGTTTCTCTAATATACTAGCGCGTCATATACCGACTCAGCGCGTCCATACCCATAGCTTTCTTAATTGCTGCTATAACTCATGAATATATGGCTATCGTTGATATTTTTTTAATAGTTGGATTCTGCCAGATATACTGTTTGATATGGTTCATCGATGCATATTGCGTATATGTTAAGCAATTATCCTAACATTATGAGAATTTGCTTTGCAAACGTGTAACAGATTAGGAAATCAGTAACGGTTCGATAAGCACGAGGGTCTGAACACTGGCCAAGTCGGCACCAAGTCTATATATTGTCTAGACTCCAAGTTGCATATTAGCCACAAGCAGATATTGAGCCTCGACTGTAAGTAGTTACAGAATAATGTACATTCTTCCGTGGCTGTTCTATTTTCAAGCGGTTCGAATATTACCAGTTTATAGGTTACATTATGGCACTTTATACACTCACATGTGCCCTGTAGATATCGTTGATTGATTGCCGTCTGGTTTTTATGCATCGTGGATGCAATTAATGCAATCGAAATAATCTCACTATTAAGACCGCCAATGTGGTACCCACAAACGAAGACTTGATCCATTTTTGAGTGAGTAGTCAATAAAGTAACAACGCTTGGTTTTATATATATTACCTCAAATGTATCTAATTCTATTTATCACGCGTAAAAATGATCCAAGCATTAAGTGCAGATGTAAACCATTATTTGAGATTTCAAAGTGATTCGTGTTCTCTATTGCGACCGACATTATACGGCCTTTCTCTCAATAATAAATAACAACCGCAAAATTTATGTTGCGTTAGTGTTTTTTGCTTTACCAGCATTCCGTTCAGTGCATGCCTTTTATATCTAAATATCAACAGTCTTACAAAGCATCACCGCCACTGTTGTAGGCAGGCATGAACGGGCTGGTGCCAGGGCTTGGTTTGATATAAGGGAAATCCACAAGAATATTAGTCATAGATTATTGTCCATCAACCAAATATGGTTTGAACTAAATTAAAACTTTAGTCTATGGCGCCGTAGATACATACAATTTGCTATATCCCATCACGACTACCAATACACTGGATGACCAACTACAGTATTTATTCATATTGGTTCCGTGGTTCCGTGGTACAGGGACATCATAGGCAATCAAGCAGTAAAGCTTCCCCTTGGGTTTGGACTCTTTGTAATACATTTTGGTGTGTAGGACAATTGCAATTTGTTCCCATGTACTGATGACAACCAATTCCGTTATAACCTATGCGTTCAACCTAACAGTAGTTTATTGCGATTGTAGCTGTAAAAGGAAATCAGGTTTGTGCTCTTGAGTATGAAAGTAAGCCTAGGGTTTAAAGGCACACCAACACTATTATGTTATATGTTGACCCGACAGGTAGAATGAATACAAATGAGACAAGACTGACCTGAATGAGCAGCCGTTTTCGTAGATAAATGGGATAAAAGGTGGAAAAAAACGTGCATGAAGATGAAAAACATAAACATGAAAATCCGGGCCAAAGGGGTGTGTTGTATATATCGCCTTGAGAGGCAAACAAGAACTATCGGAACCCTTTGCCAAGACACCCAAGTCAAAACCCACGGCCTACAGTATGCCCCCTATTAGTCGCCTTTTTCGACATGCAGGAGGATGCAGTGGGTCTATTCTATCCCCTGACCCGCAGTGGGGCAGTGATGTTGAAATTTAGTGACCAGGTATTTAATGATCTACTATTTTATAAACATTTGTTACATGCAAGTCATGCGACACTGTTTGTCCGATACAAATCGCCTAGGTTACGCGTGTTGTTTTTCTCGTAAAATGGTTTCAGCTAAATTTGATGGTAAAATTCTATTGTTCAACCAGTCGGCATTTAGCTCCATTAAGAGTATATACTCTCGCCATATACAACAGAGTAATGCAATATTCCACAAGCCTCACTGTCTTTTTTAACTTAGGACTTTGATAGCCCTTAACATAAACAATGTGGTTGATGTCTTATACTGTGGACACACTCTGCTTGTGCATGGTTAACAATCACGCACTTTGTTGTATCCAAAGAGGCCAATTAAAAATAACAATTATGCGAAAAATCTTGCCCGTGTGATCAGCAACGACATAGCGGGCATTGACATCCACGAACATAAAGGAAGTACTACAATTGTAAAATTCCCATGAAGGCGATCATGTTAGTACATCTGCATTGCATTAAGAGTCATTTAGATACATGTGTAATGCACGCACTGCAACATGTGATTAATCAATTATATGCACTGATGTTTTGATCTCTATCACTGTCTGCACACGGCCTAGAACACGAACAAGTGGAAGGCATCACCCAAAACCACACCGCACCATCAACGGCAAAGGGTCCTGTGGGATCAAGTATAGTCTGAGGATACGTTAACATACGTACTGGTTGACTTAGTATTGTACTACGTGCGGAGTTTCTTTGAGTGGATGACGACCCAAACCAGCCATCAATTGGCCAGTTACGGAACATGTATTATATACCAATGACTGTATCACAATATGGAATCGTTATCAACCCGCATCAATTTTATGGAGGAAAGCAAACTGAACTTGATGGATGCTTGGTGGATCATTTAGTAAATTGACAACGCGCCAACCAAGCCAGTCACGGGGTAAAATTCGATAATTCGAATACAGAAACCTATTGCTCCAATCGGCCTCATGATGCAAGCACAGTACACGCTGCTATTGTAACTCATATCATGGAATGCTCAAAAGGATAGAGGATTTGATTGGCTTCAAGTTGATATCAAGGTTATTGGTAGAGATATTCGTCTCTTTGCCACGTCAGCTGCAGGTTGTTTTCATTTGTAACGCTTGCAATCAGTAGATGATATTAACATTTTACCCGGGAACCTTTTGTTTGACTTTAAGCAGTCAAAGCACAATGACGCATTGCTTTGCAGCAATAAGCTACTAAATCTGCGAAATGACAATTTATGTAACATGGGTTAAATGGTTTCAATTTGCAAAAATAAATCATGCGGTTTGTCTACATTGATATGTGCCCAAACGACAAACGTTGGAAGAAAGTAAGGCTGTATTAAACACTTGCACTTAGCGCAGGCTTTCAGATACACGCTGATATCAGTACGATGGTTGTTGTGAATAATAGCGATGGTTTCTTTTCGTACAAGGCGCACAAACTAGTTAAGCAATCTCTCTCCCATTGAGCCAAGTTATCGGTCTTTGTTAGATGATACGGAAACAAATCGACGTTAATGTTCTAGTGAGGCAAAGTGCTTACGTTGTCTTTAAATATCTGCTTCGATACACAGTAAGACAAGAATGGCTCTTGAATATGCAAACACGCCTTTAGCCCGGGATTGCAGCTGTATAAATGGCACAATAAGCATTTGTTGGTTTTCTTAGAAGCTGAAAATCGGTGAGCACATCTGATAAACCACTTAGCCAGGTTTTGTATGCAGCACTTTGATGAGTACCCTACGTCTTCTAGATTGCAATGGCCCCAACGCTTTGTATGGCCGAAAACATTGCAATTGCATTATGCATGGGCAAATATAATTAAGAAAACTTTCACGGACTCTTTATACTTAACGAGGCATCCGGCGATAAAATGATAATAAAATCTCTGCCAAGCAGAAGCGTGATGCAAAAAACTGCTTTAACAATTTAGCCTGACCATTTCCTCATTGCAGTTGCATATCGTCGTCACGCAATACGGGATACAATGGGACGTAACGAGGTCTGGTAGTGAAATATTCTCTTTGTAGTGTGTGTCAACCAAATTAATAACCTGAAATTGCCCTTAAATAGTGGATATTCTGTTCCCGCACCCCACAACACGATCACCTCGCAGGGGTAGCAAAACAACATTTCAGCATAAGACACAAAATACATATTTCAATGAATTATGTTGGACATATGGAACGGTCACGGCTTACGCGATAATACGCATCCTCCACCTAGGAGGATATGAAAAATAGAAATAGAAACGCACAATCGGCTCTTAAGCGGACTTGATAATTACTGAATGCTCGGTATTCACGCTTCAATTTAAGACTTGCATTTTGGTTGATAACGTTTTACTTACTAAAAATAGTAATCAAAGTATCATCGTCTGTTTCCGATCCATCAAAACTTGTTTTTCGATTATGTGATACTGACATCGTGATATTCATTATGCAAAACGAATATTTCAAACATATTCAGTATAGTTGACGTCTCATTGTAATGTTGGTTGACAAATGTAAATCATTGGTGCTGCTGCTCAATTAAGACAAATGGAAACGTAAAAAGTAACTGTATGCAAAGCGTAGAACAAAATATAGATGATTGCTCTAGTTTTCACAATAAACCATTCTCATATTGTCTTCTGTCGCCAATTCTCAATTTAGAAGCCTTATAAACCATGGTCTCCAATTTGCCTGCTTTAACAGACCAAATAAGCAAATATGTTCCACGTTCCGCCATGCAATGAATTATTTATATGCTGTAGGAGTGTGGAACAATGTACGCCGGAAGCTATGCAGAATAGGCCAATTATATTTGGCCAGTTTGGTACTTTGTACAACAAGCTTTTTATTCTGTATTTTATGAACCAAATAGTTTATATCCTAACTGCATATCTGGGGAAGTTGATGCATTAGCGCTATTTCAAGTACACGAACATCAACACAAGGCATGTTGCGATCCGTGTGTGTTAAATATATGGCTGGTAGTGAATTGGGAACGACAGTAATAAAACGCAACTTTCTGCTGTCAATATGTAGCGTAAACATTTTGCAGCAAGTTGCCCCCACAGCTTAGCGAGCAAGCGCCTTAAAGTTTTTGCGCATCCAGCAATACACCAACTCATGCCTAGTACTATTTGTACTTATAACAAAGGAAATAGAGCCCTGACGGATGTGCCTTGTCTGTTAAGTGCATAATTTTCATCATTATTGCGGTTGCGAATCAAAGACATACTATTACGAGATTAACAAATATTGGATTTTGACCTATGTTATGTAGTCACACGCATGTATTGATTATTAAAATATAATAGGTATGATTATAAAATTATATTTATGCGCACAATTGCTTTCAAGATATATTTAGTATCGTATTCGCATTTTAAAAGTTTACATTTCATTTCATACCTTGATAAGATTACCGTGTTATTTACGAATGCCAACAACGAAATGATAAGACTTCCTATTATCACTTGCTTCAATAAATATCTCACAGCAGTGAGGGCATGTTCCTGACCTTGTTAGTTCGACGAGCATGAGACGACTATTTGTGGCGTTTGTGTATTTGCAGTAGGGTAAAAGGGGTAATTACACTGTGTGATATAAGCATATTTGCTTTTCTAAAGTATTGTAACTCTGAGATAGGTTGGCCATTTAAAATTAACTCAGTTACTATGGTGCTTCTGTTAATGGCGGTTGTCATACTGCGTACTAACAATGAAGTCTCACCGGACCATGTTGCAAGCAGCTAAATCGGCCCTAATGGACCATTAGGCGCGCCGCTGTGGCTAGACGATGAGATACATACAGTTAAACATTTATGGTACTACAGAGTAAAATACCACGCTTGCCTACATATAGGCAGTACATTAATGGGACAGAATATGACTGGCGTGGTTCACAACCAAAGGATTCTGATCGCTAAAGATGTGGCACACAGTCTGAGTTCCTCAAATGACATCACAGTTTCCACTGTATATGGTAGTACTTTGCTCTAGTTAAGCAATTCAAAGTGGTTTCATAGTTAACTCAACAATTTAGTTTTATTATTTGACATTAAGTTCGGGCTACATATTTGTATATTGATGTGAATACAAGTTAACCATATGCCAAGCAGCACAGGCATGATGCATAACAACAGTTTTCATTCAGCATACCTCTGTCTTTCCTTTTATTTACATTTGACTGGTAAGAAACGCAACCACACTGCCAAGATGTGTCTGTGTTTGAGGTATGCAATATGTGATAATAACACCACATATTGTTGGTATATTAAATGTGATAGTACCGGCATACCGCTTGAACATGGTATCTGCCAATCCAGTTATTCCTACTCGCACTTAGTAATCGACACTATAGCTCTTCTGGAATTTTGTGGCTGACTGTATGCTGCTAACTTGTATAGTTTAAAGCTAAGTCATTGCATTATGTGTTGTTATTATACCAGGACGCGGTGCCCAGTATAACACAAGTTAATATTTCATTATCTACGTCATTAACATTAAAGAGACTGTTTAGACACATATTTGTAACGAGGTTGCCTAGCAGGCTGCTTGGAAACCGCACCTTGGAAACCAAAAGTTTTAAATTTTCGGACTTTCAGTCGCTACGCGGCGTTTTGGTCTCAGAAAATAGATGCTCACTTCGGCTGTCGGAAATAACCCTTCCCTGCTTGTCGGTCAAATATGTGCGCAATGATGTCTACAACTTAAATGAGTTAATATTTGATGAAATCTGCATTTTAAACCAACGTAAACAAAGCAAAAATAAACACATCGATAGCGAAGTAGTTAAAGAGCGCCAAATGATTTGCAGCTTACATTCATGTAGTTCATGGTTTTAGGGAGGCACCGTAATTGATCGAACGACACAACTAAATAAACCTGATTTCCACAGTGCATCATGAATATTCTCTATATATGAAAATGTTTCAACATTTTTCGATCAAATAAAATTTGTGGCACAACTTAAAAGATGGCGTTATTAATGTCTGCGTTAAACGTGGTTATGTATAATCACAATTATCCCGATATGGGGCTGAACAGCCTGTTTAACATGTGAATAGTTTGCACCTCATTTTGTCAAAAGTAAACCTAAGGCCTGATGTGTAAATTGATATAACTATAGTCTGATATGTATAGAATAAAATATGCACGGTAGCTAATGTGTTGTGACATATCGATCCACATTTGTAGTTGCCTTACATCCGTTTTAGCCTCGCAACAGCAATTTTCAAAGTTTCCATAGCTTATCACGCTAATCATGGCACATTCGTTTGCACTGGTCGCATTTTCTAAATCGATTAGAAACGTTTTGTCTTATTTGTCAATATTAAGATCAGGAACATGTATGACAAGTTGGACTGAAGTAAACGCTAAATATTTGAATGATAACCTTGCGATGCCAAACAAATATTGCATCAGCTTTACAAATTAAACTACGCAGAATATGCTCTATTTAAAAGTAAACATAAGCTGAAAGCAATAATCGTGATATGTAACGGCGTAACATACCAATACCAATGGGCGAGCATCACTAATATACCCATTGAAATATTTACATAACACCTAATGTGTGACATGCATACACTCCTACAACACGATAATTTACAAAAAGTTGCGGACAGATGCGAAATTAACCTAGGAAGTGTTAACCTTAAACGATGTCACTGTTATCTAGCAAATAAGCTATAGGTAATCGAAGATAGGAGTCAATGCATACAGGAACTCTAGTTGATGGAAATGCAACTTATGGCGAGGTTCTTACCTCACGATCATCCTCCAGATGTCGGTGGTTGCGGCATAATGTGCTAGTAAGACGATAGATACAATGACTCACAGCAGTGATGATATCAGACGTTGCTCGTAAAACTGAGCATAATCAATTCAGCTAACGACACATTTGCTCCTTGATGCTGTAATACAGAGCTATTGTAATTACCTGATTATAGATTCCTATCATGGAGGTTAGATATTACGCAAGTGAAGACGGGACCCAACGCCACAATAGGAAGGGAATTGTGTTCCAGAGACTCCACGTATTGCGAACTTTGATGTCCAGATGGACATTCAAGGATCTTTCATTATTCGTAGTTGCGCAAATTTTCCTATAGAGAAATGGCAATATCTATTTCACTTAAAAAGTGTTCATATACCAGTTTTGTGTCGCTAATTTATTTAGCGCATACACATATCGTCCTCTTTATGGTAGTGATATAGGGCCTAATTTGACACCCATCCATTGCACGTCATCATTACATTCTCTGATCACCAGTATCGGAATTTAAAAGAGGGTGAATGTACGAAATCGATATATTTATTGGAGAACAGAAACAACACATATTGACGTGAAGATCGGTAACGAGAAAGCGCATCTGCTTCTGCACTTCCAACACATCCTGCTGAAGGCCACAGTGTTTAGCATGGTACTACAAATATTACTCCTATTGGGGCAAAATGATTTGGTAGTGAAATAAATTTGCTCTGGATAAACAACCTCTCCTAATATTCCTGATCCTTTTTGATAGAGTGGTATAGATCTTCCAACGACATTGCTTTGCACTTACGTATATTTTGCAACAACTATTCGATGTAAAATACTTCGTTCCAACTATCGCTAAGTTTGCCGTGCCTAATCGATTCAGAATCGTCGTGTTAAATGACAAACTACACAAAACTAGAACGTGCATTAGTGTTCTTGTGATGCACCAACGTTTCCTAGGGAACACAGTTCTTTATAAATGTCAGTTAGTTTTGCTACGCGGTTGTTTGAGATGACGCAGTGGTTGTTGGTATGCGTGATTCATCGTTAATTGCACTGTAAAAAATTAACCACAACATCTCTTTCCGACATTGAATGTTAACCAGAGCCAGAATTTTTGGCAGTACTTTAATGAAGCAATAGAGACATTGCATGTTACATCTCAACAGCAATATGTTTTTGAACATAATTGGATCGTAGGTTCCTTGCGAGTGTCGCAATGGTTAAGTCACTCCCTGTAAGCCTTTTGGCTAATGTAAATCTGACTCAATGTGTGCTACAGCAAAGATCTGTTTATCATATTAGATTTAATACCATTGCATAGTTGCATAGTTTGTGACAAATAGGCAATATTCCCTGATTTAACGACACACAATCACCTTGGCTAATTACTGCAGCAAAGCCTCAAATGCAATGATAGCAGATAATGCAAAATGCACATTTCATATTTGGTTGTCTGTGAGCGTTTATGTGTGGTGCGTTTTACATAGTGCATCGCAGTGTAATTAATTGCAATCACTAGGTTCAAAGTTTAAGGGTACCGGAGTTCATTGTTGGTACTTCTAGGGCTTTATACAATTATTGGTTGAAACAATGCTGCCACAGAATTCAATATAAAGTCTATATAATTTATATAGCAGTAAGGCTCTCTCTCTCTCTCTCTCTCTCTCTCTCTCTCTCTCTCTCTCTCTCTCTCTCTCTCTCTCTCTCTCTCTCTCTCTCTCTCTCTCTCTCTCTCTCTCTCTCTCTCTCTCTCTTGAATAATGCACAAGGCTCGTTGAATTGCCTTAAAGGCTTTCGCTTGGCCTGGTTAATGGGAAGCTGAACAGATAGCTCTCGTCGCATGGGGTCCTGGTTGATGTGATCAATCACTTACTTACTTGGGTTTATACAAATTGAATTCGCGTTGATGAGAACTAAAGCCGCATTTACTGAATAAGCAATCCGCAGCAAAGAATCCGAATATGTTTGAGCTTTAAAGTGTAGAGTCGTGTTCTAACATAGTAGGGATGAACAGTGAATTTACTGAGCACAAAAAGCGCATACATGTCGTTTATTCTTCCGAGAAGGATATAAGGATCTGCGAGGTGGTTTTCATGGCTGGATGAGTTGTACTGGCAAATTTAACACGCGCATATATGGGGTTTGCGTGTGGCAGTAACCTTTATTCACACACCAGTTACAATTGCACTGAAAACTTTTATCTTTACGCTTTGTATCAATCCAATTAATTTTGGGTCGTCATTTCATGAGATTAAATACATATGGCACCTGGTGGAACAATCGGATATTTATTCGAAACACGTACATGGTCCGTCATTCCAAAAGCTCATAAGAAATCGATGTCCTCCCTCCGCCATGTTGAAAGAAGTGAAATGTTAGCGAATGCCAAGTTCTTCCGATGTTAACAGGTCTGATCTTGATTTGCGATCTAAATTTTAGCACAATCTGTATCATTATTTCTTGGGAATTTGATTGCTACTTTACTATAACAGTGTTTATAAAGTGTTGCTTCATCAACGATTGGGACTGGATGATCAAGTGCCGAATAATCTACTGAACAAAGCCCAACCACGTTTCAATACAACCAAGCCGTCATTGGGGCCGACAGACGCAAAATGGGCCTAAAGACTCATAACAAAACAAATCATTGTGTTAGGATATGAATAAAACAATTATTGGAATCATGGCAAGTAGATACAACCACTTGTTATATGTCAGGAATCACAATTAACGAACAGATTGACGAAACAACTAAGGTATGTTTTTATCTGCAGCACCTTTATTGTTGCTTTGTTATTGCTGGCTGTAGAGCAATATTCGCATCGTTCCTAACTAGTGCGCATTGTCATTATCATTTCCTTCACATTTTGTGATTTTGTAAAGGAAATAGCATAATGCCATGGCCAGTTGTCTTTAATTATATATCAGGTAAATACGTCAAAGAATAATGGTGATCATCACAAAACAGATAATAAGTACGTGGCATGTGCATGCTGGTTGTATCATGTTTTTATTGTCAGTTGTATGCGGATGATTCTGCGAAACACCTGTGTTCAAAAGACTCCAGCCATTGCCTACCTGTATCAATTTGTGAAGCGCACGCATCAGAAACGCAGACATCACAACTGCTATAGATTGTACAGTATTGCAAAGGTAATGATGAACCTTCAAATCATAAAAATGTAGTAGTATTCCTGCATCGCTTTGGCTATCGCCCAATTTTAGATAGCTGACAAGGAACGGCCTTACATGGCATGGTGGGTACCGCGGCGGAACAATTTACAACAATTATATTTGCACAAGTATATTAACAACAGGGAGTATGTACAAGCGGACGTAGTATCGTCCGGGTGTTTGTCCGCAGAAAGGTTAAGTGTTTAGCAATTATGCATTGTCACATGTATGACTTATTATTGTTATCTTCAACGGTCGACCGCACCTGTTATTAGTCTGTCCTCTCGATAATTTATTGAATGTATGATTTAGTTCTCAGGAGATAGGGCGCTCCCACGATGGCATACTTGGTTGCCGCGTGTACTTGAGTAACGAGTCATACGTTATGTAGACGCCTAACTATTATTGTCGGAATAATATGAAGATGACATAAATTTTCACGGAGAAGCTTTATTGACACCACGGTATGATCGATGCCTTCATATCACGTTTATAAACTACATACCTGTCAATAATCAATCAATGAAGTAATATCAAACAAACGCGCTGTTGCTGTTTTATATTACATAAGGCTACAGAGTCGGGGCGGCTACCACACTGGCAACACCGTAATCGATGTATTACAGAATATACCAATCTAAAGCACAATCCCAAATGTTATTTAGCCTTAACAATTGGTAATCGTTACTTATGTCTTGCCTAAATACTGAATTCGGAGCTCACCATATCACAAATCTGTAACCAAATGCATATTTCATCTAATGCTCCAATATTCTCGAGTATCCCCTCCGTTTGCATGGTTATCCACGTTTCTGGATTCTTCACCAATGTAAATGACTACTGAATTGAGATGAGACACGAAAGAAGCAGATGCTCTTACGTATCGTTCCGTTGCATAGAATTAAAATTGGCTCGTTATCTCGTGCCAGACACGGGGAAATGGTAATTGGTATGTTTTTGTCGCCATTCGAGATTAAATACTTTAACAACAATCTATCATCTGTGCTCACGCAGCGTGGCAGCGCAGCAGCTATGACATCATGCGATTAATGTTTGTCAGGCGCCTACCCAGCAGCGCCTAGCATGAAGTAATGCGAGCTTATACCTCTGTGCTTTCGTGAGACTAGACCATACCCATTTGACAAGAACATGCGCCAGTGAAACGGGTGAAGCTTTGTGCGCGACTGGTTTCTGTGTTCTTTTTATCCATCAGGCGGTTTGTACAGGTAATACACTGACCCTATCATAAAGGATATAATAGGCCATGGGTCATAAAAATAGCCGACTTCGTCTGCTAGTCTTTGTTCACGTTTATGTTGCGTTTGATATAGAAGCATCAGCCAAATCATGTATTATAATGCTCTGCATCAGTGTGGCTGATGCTTTGAAATCGTAGTTTGCCAAGCCAGTGATTTGCTCGAGCCCCGATAATTCTTACATTGCTGCTTAACAACTTAAAAGTCCGGGTTATTAGTGTTTTTTCTTCCCATGTTCTTATTACAAAGTACGATTTAAACAGCGTTGTTCGATTTAGATTATAGTCGATAACGGCGTAACGCATAGCGAGATAGCATAATTGTCATAGGACTCGTTCAGGCTTGTGTGTGTCATTGGTCGTTTGGGTAACCTTTGCAATAGACAATCACGTGATCGGCAATTGGCACATATTCATTTTGACGATACATAGAACATTAGTTGGGTTAAGAAAAAGCCCCGGTTTCATCACTCTCCTTTGATGTTAAAACACGTACTCTGGTCCAGTGGAACTCTTAGAAATTTTAACACTGCTGTATGTATGGTCATAGACGCCATATGAAATCACATTTAAGTGTATTCAACGGTGTCTTTTAAGTAAATAATTCATTACTATACTCATTTCTTCCTTTCGCACGAATCACGCCAAACATCTGCCTGAGGGACCTTGTGACCATCTCTGTCCAAAACAGTTATGTAGCAAATAAATAACATCAAACGCAAATGCCGACGGTAAAGTAACTTTGCCTACATGGTAAAATAATACGACCATACAAAGCCATTCCACTTTAACGACCATCATAATATTTCATCGTTGTATCAAACTGCAAGCTTGTGTTAATGCCACGAAGCGATGCGTATAAATACATCATATTCTCAATGCTTCAATATATAGAGAAATGTAAGGCAACTGCTTGTTGCACCGCATTTCATTGCCCCTTTGCTGCTATTTTGATTCAGACCAATGCTGGTGCCTCAACTCCTTGGATCCACATATCTACCCCTCCTATATCGCACGTGAAATTGTATTCTACTGCCCTCATGCTCAGGGAAACTAACATAAGAACTGCGGCACGTTATTCATGACAAGCCATTGTTTTGGGAGCGTTTAATTTGTCACCTAGTGCTTTTGGATGTATTTCCGTGTCTGCCAAACAGCTTTTCCTCTCGCTACGACTAAACGTTATATGCGTACATACCGCAGTACAACATTGTCGTATTCAAGCGAATCAATGGATTCACCAAGACTTTCATTCCTATTGGATTATTTAAGATACTATCAGGCGTAGTTCCGTGTCATAATGCCTTATATAATATACAGCATATACAATGATATTATCACTATATGCCGTTTAAGCGTGAATGATTGTTATATCAGTTATATAACATTGTGGCAGCCATATAAAAAAGCAGAACGACATATTCTATAGATAGGTTCCGTGACTTAGGAATATATTCCGTTTATGTTGCTGCACCAATCGATGCTATGGCCACCGGGTTATCGGAATATGTAGGCACGAAGATGCATTATCCTTTTGTGTCATACATAACAAAGGCAATGATACTTTTAAGCCGTCAAAGCCCCTTTAAGCTCGTCTGTGGGACGTTACGCTGTGATATTCATTTATTTATTCATATGGGCTCAGATACAAACCAATAGGCTTAGAACATCAAAGACAATCAAGCTGTAAGGCTTCCTTTTACACTGTGGTGCACTGTAATCAATAGACCAGTGCACTTAATCCATACATAACAGCTTCGTCAATATTCCTTGCTATAACCAGTTTCACTGATAGCATCACACGTGTTTAGTTGTTTTCGGACTAATCAATCAGGTTTCAGCGATTGCATCATGTTTTGCACCATGTCATTTAATGCAGCTATTTCTGATATCGACATGTACTTTAGCTAATGGATTTCGTTTAGCATGTTGAAAACATTCCATTGTTAAACCATACGAAGTACTGTCATCTTGGCAGTTAGCCTCGCTTCAATCATGGCCTGCCCTGTCTCGTCAATTGACCAGGAAGGGTGCATAAGCGAAACAAACCTCGTCTTTGTTTTTGTTATTGTAGTTGCGCTCAATATGACAGGGTAAGCGACATCCGTGTATTTATTAGGGGGTAGCAGCCGCCATTATCAAAATAATTGATTACCTTTTTTGTCCGCATTGTACGACCTGGTGTGACGTCCTTCGTTGGAGGTCTCTTATGATTGACACTAACGCTATCGTTAAATATGTGCAACACAAACAGGTTTTGCCATTGGGATACCGTGTACTGGTTTGGTGTGTCCAGATAATGTTTTGCATTGTGACAGACAAGTGTACTTCTAATGGACTATCATACATTCAACGCCGGAAATCGATGAAATACGGACTATTCCAACGCAAAGCAAATGTTACTTAGCCTTAACAATAAGTTAGCGTTACTTATGACTTGCTTGTACTCTGAATTCGCTTGAACTCACATGGAGAGCTCACTATATTAACAATTTGCAACCAAATGCATATTTCATCCCTTTATTGCAACAGTTGTGGGATAATCCACGTCCCGGAATTCATCACAAATCTTCATGGCTACTAAATGGAGATGAGGTACAAAGGAGCAGATGTTATTATGCATCGTTCCAAAGCATATGCTGCTAAGTTGGCTCGTTGCCTAATGCCAGAGAGTGTAAAATTGGTAATTGATATATTTTGTCACCATTCGTCATTAAATACTGGTACCTCAATCTATTATCCGTGCTACACAGTTTGACAGCGGAGCAGCTATGACCTAATGCAATTAATTTATGTTATGCTCTTACCCAGCAACGCCTAGCATGAATTATTGAATTATGTGAATGAAGTAATGTGAATTATTATCCCGCGCTTTTGTAGGGCTAGACTTATAACCATTTTGCTGGTGAAATGGGTGAAATCTTTGTGCGAGACTGGTTTGTGTAGCTCTTGTTAGGATCAAATGTGGCTCAATTATAAGTACAATGAGTATTTGATCAAGCTGTTTCTATCGATGCGACATTTGATCATCCTCTATTATTCTGGCAACTATTCAGATGCGTATAAAAACACACAGCTTCGCTATAGCCACTGACGAAATGAAGAGTGACTATTCGGCTTTGACTCATGAAACTCATTAAACATTATAAACTTTATCTATCGCTGTCAGAGTTGCTTTCGTATTTATTCAACATTTCACTGCAATATGTATTGAATTATCATACATTCAATATAAGGTCACTATCACTCCATACAGAAAAGATTTTTCCGAGTTGATATCTTCATCATCAAACTGTCCCAACATGATCTATTTTAATTGGTCTCACGGGAACTTTATAATAATATTCTGTAACTGTGCGCAATGTAAGTGACGTGTGAAAAATAAGTGAGCGATAATGTCTAATAAAAGCTTAGACTCTATCATCACCAACGAAGATGAGAAAAATTTGGATTAATTTCAAAATACGGCGGCTTTTTACTCATGAAGCTATTTTTTATCTGTACTAAATGTTTTTGAGAACAAAGAAGTAGCTGCTCTACATTATGGCAAAATATCCCTTATTGGCGGATGTAAGATATAAGATAAAGATATGTTTATTGTCTTCGGTCAATTGCATCGGCGCATCACTAGAGCCACATAGTTTATACACGTGAAGACCAATGGGAGTTGAATACTACAATGGATTATATACCCCCTTCATTATATACATCCGAGACATACTTTAGTAACGTGCGGAGTAGAAATATGTACATACTATTGTACAATTGAGATAATGTCAATATACGTGAGAACAACATAACATATTTGATCAACCAATGAAATTAAATAACTTTTTTATCAAATTATTCACTCTGTTGTATAGCTTAGTATTAAACGTGAACAACACACAATTAGTTTTTTTCGATATTCAAAGACAATCTGTTTGTGTATAACCATTCTCATACTGTCTAAGAAGCGAACAGTCATTAGCATGTGTTTGTATTGTTGTTATCTACTCATCGGTTGGCTAATTGTCGCATATGACGAAACCCTGCATTTGCGTTACGTCAGATAACCACTGATACTTACTTGGTAAGCTCAGACTATGTCGTTATATTCCGCAGCTGTCTTGTATCAACGTCCTTTGGTGGCGTTTGTGGCTATATTACACATGCGTGTTCTCTTATTGCAGAACATCAGTTTTGATCTGACACGACTCGACCGCAGCATAAATTTATGAACTTACCTGTGTCATTTAATTAAAACAATTGCTATAGAGGAGGTATATGAAACCCGATGAATGTAAACGTAATGTTGCCCTATTCACTGCAATCAAAGGTAGGTGCATTTGCCTATCCTGTTAAAAGATATTAGCTGTTCATGATTTATGCAAACTACCAGAGCTAACATAAATTGAATGATGGTGAAACGGAAGGTTACAGATGATCAGTCTATGTTTAAATCTGAATCGTATCAATTATGCGTAAGTTTGTATATATAAATACTGATTGTGCTTTATTGCAAGAGATATAATCTGCATCAACACTCACGGACTTGGTAATATGCACCGCCCATGGCATTCTGACACAGAGATCCGGCTAAAAGGTATATTATACCTGAAGCCATGCAATGCAATGTTATCAATAAATGGTACCATGATTTTTGGCACAGCTTATAAACTCTATTCCCTGTAGCTGCAAGCTTTAGAAATAAACACAGAATATGAGTACTATTTACTACTTTTCAGACCAATCTGTTTTTGAATAAAGCTTTGCCTTCGAAGTCATTAACAACAATGCTTGCGTAACAATGCAATTCATTTGTACGACAAACTTTTCTTACAATAATACGAGGAGCGCCAAACATAAAACATAGCAAATCTCGTAGCAAACGGAATTATTGAAGCGCAAATATCCAATGGTAAGGTTAATTTCCTGATTGAGGTCAAACGATATATGTATACAAATTAAAATGTGTGTCCATTCCAGCACAACACTCAAATTAGTAATACAACTTTAGGCATCTGCCTGCATTAAACGCATTCCATCTTTCCCTGGCTTTATCGCACTGATCCAGACCAACGTGTCAAACGAGATTGTGGTGAACTTTTGGTTGCTCAACGCATACGTTTTCGTTATCCCTACTCAATCACGCATGACATTGCAATTGACTTTCATTGACTTCCTGCTAAGCGGAACCAAAATGTGAGCTGCGCCATGTGCCGAATTTTTGCTTAGTTACCAGATGCACTTCCGTAATGAGGTGCCTTTCTATAGCCGAAAAAGTTAATATCCTTTCAACTGTATAGCATTGTCTGCCATATAGAATTTGATGTCACTGCAAAATAGGCCTTTCGTATTATAAAGTACAATGTAAGGCTGCGGAATGGACTGTGCTGATAGGTTCCAACAATAATTATATCCGAATTGCAAGAATGTAGTTAACCCATTGGCTAAGTTAATTGACCCATGCAACATATTATGCATCATGTTGCTCGAATGAATATTCCTTGAGATAACGAACATAATTAACGATTTGAACAGATATTTGCGGTGACCAGCGCAAGCCTCTGGCACCATACCATTGCCATTATTCTGCTGAAGCCGTCAAAACTCTTCACAATCTATTTGTGAATAACCGTACCGTAGTATGTGCTTATATCTGCTCAAAAACAAAATAATGGACTTAGGGCGTCAAAAGCAATCAAGCAGTAAGGCTGTCTCCTAGAATGTGATCCGTGCGAATAATTGGACCTGTGCACGTTTCCAATAAATAGCGGTTTTATCAATTATGTTTTGCTATGCAAATGTAACATGCACATTATGAAAGTTATCATCTTTTTGAAGCTGAAATCGAGTTAGCCTCCCGTGAACAATGGCGGTAAATGGCGGAGAAGATTACGTAATGAGGGGGTGCATGTTATATCCGTAATGCGTTTTGCAATAAATACCGCCCAGATAACTTCTTTTGCGCGATAAGGTTGCGACAATATTAGACCGGCCATTATGTGAAACCAGCAGTATATGGTATGTGAGGTTTGCGCCGCAGATCCTGTTATGCACTGTTCATTGGGTGTATGGCGGTACGTTGCCGTAGCGGACTGCGATGTGTGAGTAACTTTTGCGAAGCTGCTTACAGTACATTGTCGCCCAGCGGCCATTATTTTCATTGAACAGAAAACTTAAATCCTACAGCTGCTGCCACCTTAAGGTCTTTTCGATACAAGATATGACTTCATATGATATGTATTCCCAATATTTCTGCGCAAAGATAGGCTTTTATTCCCGTGAAATAGCACATAACGAGCAACAGGATTATGATGAACAGGGAAGTCAACAATTATCACTTTTGTGATCGCATCATTTGCATGTTAACAGGCAATGAATGCCGAGCCATTATGTGGGAATTCTAGCTACAAATGAGGATGTAAGTTATTCAATTCGAATTTTCCATTTCAATAATTGCGTTTATTCTCGCATTAGGTAACATTAAATGAAATGTGTCATCATCTCACCTCTATTTCTCATGGTGCTTTATCGGACACTCATCGTTCATTCATAGCAGTCATCGTTAACAAAAATGGAACAGCCTGTCATCTGTGATAATGTATGACGCACACAATCGAATAATCTACTGCCAGACAGATGTCTTTAAAAGAATAATTCATATCGTTATCAACTATATGATAGCGTGAAAGTAGGTTGGAAAACAATAACTTTTCATATATCAGTTCAATCAAAGGAACGCGTTCATAATTCTCTCCTTAGAGCATATACAAATTGCCATATTTTGTCAGACATCTTACATTTCGAAAATGAGAGGAAAATTGCACTGACAGTGGATTTTGATATAATGGTTGAATCCTATGAATAATCTACGTGAGTGCTGTGCTAAAAAATCCACAGTTTAAAGCAATTTGCGGCAGCAGTGCTACCTATTTATATTCGGAAAAATGCGTAACAATTACCCTCCCAAGAAGTGAATACCTCACAGCAAGTGAAAAACTCAGGGTTGATGTATTAGGAAGTCTTGGCAAGTAGAGCATGCTGCCTTTATATGTTGGAAAGAAATTGCAAACAGCAGTGTCATTGAGTGGCCACCGAACAACGAGATGATGCTTTGTGAAAGATTATATGCCAACCGGGCAATTTAGTCACTAAATAGTAAGAAACGAAGATAAAAAGATGGCTTCGCAATGCTCAAAACGTGTGCACTTTATCCTGACGCTAATTGACCAATGGTCTCATAGGTGTAATAGCATGAAATAAATGACTTCTGTCCGAGTGTTGATCATGTCAATGCATAGATAGACAAACTTACATACATTCATCCACAATCACTGCGAGCGCAAATGCAGTTGGTTATAATTTTATGAATTTACATTCCCGTCTGCCACTGTACATTATGCTACACAGCAATCTTACCAGATACATGTTGAGCTCTTAAAGCCGTTTTGCATCTAACATGAGTAGCGTAAAAGGCAAAGGTTTTACATCGATTACGAAATTGCTTTCACATGGGATATTGGAAAAAAAGAACATATGTATTTCTCCGTTTGTACGTCATCATATGCTAAAACCAATTTATTTTTCATTGACAGACGGATCAATATTTTGGTATTGCGTGAATTTCATTGTCGCTTGTTTGTCTAGATTGTTCACCCGAAGTAAGTTTTGCCAACGTACCTGCCTCATACATAATCCTCAACCCAACCCCACAAAACCATTGGTAGTCAAGTAGATAATGTAATTGTAGCACACAAGATTTCTGATCAGGTACCTCGGTGGCAAATTTATCGTACATAAGATATTCGATATTCGCACTGCAGGACCTTGTAGGAACTTGTAAGGAACTTTTTACGAGGCTACATATTTCCGCAGTCGTTACAACACTGCTGAGAAAGTCATTGAAACTGACCGAAAAACGTCTTTATAGTCGTAGTTACATCAAGATATGATAATTATGTATTGAAGTATCTATTATTTCCACTAGGTGCGAATTCGGGTATAGTGTTCATTTATTTGCAACATTGCAAATGATAGGGATTTACGAGTAGACGCTCGCCAATAGCTCTTTCACGCATTCGAACAGTTTCACAAAATGAAGACGAATTGTTATCGTCCAAATTTGAAGGGCTTCAAAATTAAAAAATAGGTGCATAATATGTCACTGAGGTAAAATGAGTAATGCTTCAACATACACTTCGGCAACGTAAGTATGCGGTTGATTTCGTTAAAAGTAAATCTTTATCTGTGTGTTAAACCAACTCGTTGATACCTTCCCGTTTTCTCCGCAGCTCATACAAGCATGCTTCCTCTCAGCGAGGTATTTAAAGAGGTTTAAGAAGTCGACGTAATCTAACCAAATGTCACACAGATATAGTTTTACAGAGCCAATCCTAATATATATCAATAGCAGCACTTATTAGCACAATGCTGTTTTTGACGCATCATTGTGTTGTGATACTTCAGTATAGGAACGTAGGCTAAGATAAGCTTGAGTATAATTACCGCATTCTTTGTACATTACGCTCGTCTTGGATTTAGACTCTTATTAATAACCCGGTATGGCTATAATGTAAATCATCGATGGCCATAATGTGGTATTGCATAACCCTACTTTATCTATATCAATCTTTCCGTTAAACGTCAGATGAATTCATTTGTTTGTTGAAATAGCAATAATCATATAAGCAAATTATGTAGATTGAAGGCAAATAAAATCACGAATTGTGGAGGTAATGATAAATATGCGGTGTGCACTGTGAGGGCGGGTTGTATGAGCGCCTAGGCATATTATTCGATGGGGGATGTTTTAATGATGTGACAGACGTGTTAGTTGACGGATAATGCGTCAAACGGTTGGATTTATCAAAGGCATTTTCGACTTGAAGCTCGTGCGCCAAAACGGTTTCTTTGTTTGGCGCGTCTTCAACCATTTCGAGATTATTATGTGTTCGTATGACGCTTCCCAAGCCGTCGCAGAATTGTAATCTGCTTGTTTGTCGCTTACTGATCCATCTCTAGATTGATGTGTCTCTGTTTGACGCTTCCCGAACCACCTCAGGATTGTTGCAAGCTCTTATAGGGTGTTGATTCATCAACAATTGTGCACTTGGCACATGTCTGTAGAAATGATCCTGAGCCACAAGTCATTACTTATAATTGTTATCCTCAACGTCATTCTATTCTCTTCACTAAATATAGAGTGTACGGTTGAGTGATTATAACAGCTTTGGAGGAGGACAATCTTGTAAGACATCTGAGGTGCTCTCACGGTGATATGCGGGGTTGAGTGCGACTAACATATTGGCAATCGATGTAATACAGACTATTCCAACACAAAGCTCGATTCTACCTCGAACGTTATCAAGCCATAGCCATTGGTAATATTTATCAATGTCTTGCTTGTTTTCTGAATATGCATTTTTCTTAACCAATTGCACATTTCAGCCTGCATTACAATTGACAGGCGGAACCTATCCCGCAACCACGCCTCCGTCTGCAGGGTAATCCACATCCCTGAATCAACCACAAATCGAAATGACCACTGAATAAAAGCATTACACGACGGGAGTAAATGTTTTAACGTGTCATAGGCTGAAAATTGGCTCGTTGTCTCGTGACAGAGAGGGGAAAATGGTAAATGGTATGTTTTGTCGCCATTCGTAATTAAATACTGGTGCATCAATATATATCCGTGTGGCAGCGCTGCAGTTATGACCTCATGCGATTATTTTTTTGTCATGCACTTACCAAGCTACGCCTGGCATGAAGTAATATGAGTTATTACCTTTCGTTGGACAAGACCAATACCCATTTGGCAGAAATATTCGCCAGTGATACGGATGGCACGATGCTGGTTTGTGTTCCATCATAAACACGCTGAGTAATTATTCAAGCTGTTTCAAATGATTGTATCATACACCAATAATATCGACATGAACTTGTCCAAGCATATGAAAACGCCATCATAGATGATCATAACGCAGATAACCTTTGGTAATAAAATTTAAAAAATACTTTTGATACTTCATATATACTTTTTCAAAACTCATGATTAAACATTATTTCGGCCATTTGGGACAAAGCATACCTAAGCTTAACGCAAGGGGTAAGATCGGCTCATCATAATACGGATCTAATAAGATAACCTCTTTGGCTACCTCCGCAAGTCAATGTGGCACATACAAATGTTTTTCATGAATAGCGATCTGCTTAGTAGCATTTCAAAGGGTCATGCTGTCATTGTAGAATGCTAGCAATTCTGTAACTCTTTATTGAATTATGATGGGGATCATGTTCATAATACTCTATTCGGGCGATGTATAATAAAAATTAATTAGATGAGAGATCTTGCACGGCAACCGCTACAGGTATTCATATGGTGATCCACGTCCCTAAATTTTTCACTAATCGCATTTGACCATTGAATCGAGGCGAGAATCGCAGGAAGCAGTTGGTGTGTTGCATTGCCTGAAAGCATGCACTGAACAGAATAGTTCGCTGCTTCATGCAGAAACGGGAAACTGATAATTGATTTGTCTTGCCGCCATTCTAGATGACGCATCCGGCTCCTATATATTTACGCCATCTAGTATCACTTTAACATTGGTACTGTTGCGACCCCACGCTTGAGCAATACCGCCATCTACGCTGCAATGGGAAAGGTTTCACATTCACGCCTGTGGCGTGGCCATGAGTTAATCAATTTGCTGAACTAACATAATTTTAAAAGGATTATTGTTAATCAATTAATATTGAATATTCGAAAGATGCCTGCAGCGTTAAATCTGAGTCAGCCTTGTAGAGAACTATCAATACCATCATGAATTAATCAATTAGAGATCAAGGTTTGTCTGATATATATATATATATATATATATATATATATATATATATATATATATATATATATATATATATATATATATATATATATATATATATATATATATATATATATATATATATATATATATATATATATATATATATATATATATATATATATATACCTACATATACATATATGTCAAATATCATATAGGATCGAGTATAATCAACATCAATTCGAAAGTAAAAATTAAATAAACACTTTCATAGCAATAAAACAACAAGTGCATAAATTCTATTGTTATCAAAATAAAATTCATTAATAAAATAAATAAAGTAGTAAGTCAAATCAGGTCTGGTAGCATTGTTATCATTACAAAATGGCTACAGTTTAAAATTAACATTTACTTTGGTAAATTCATATCTTCCGATCTACATTGTGGATATTCATCCAGGAACCACCTCTACTCCTCTCGCTAAAAGCAAATTGGCATTCTTTTGGATTATTTAAGACGAGTGTTACCAATAAAAAAGTACGAAATTGCGTAGAATCACTCACTAATGACTATTCCTGCGGAATTGCGAGGTTGCTATATCATAAAGCGGTAATTGAAAATCCAACCGCTTTAAAGATTGTCTTGAAATAACATTGGTTCAAAATAATAAATGCAACAAACCAGACCATTTTAACGTAAAAAAGATTATATGATATGTTGTACCGGACACACATGATTTCAGCATGACTACACATTCGCAAAACATTGTCACAACCGCATTCGTGAAGCAATTGTGTGCCACTGAAAGCCGAGTTATATTCACAGCGAGTGCTATTTACATAAAACGGTTTCTTTGTTTGACGTTTCCTCATCCATCTAAAGATTATCGCGAGCACTTATTGTGTGTTGATCAATCAACAGTTGTGCAATTAGCTGTGGTCTTTAGAAACCACAAATCATGACTTATTATTGTTGTCCTCAATGGTCCTACGTTATGTAGACGTCTCGTTAGATTATTGAGGATTTTTGGCCCGGTAGTGACTATTCGGCTTCGACTCATGAAACCCATTACACATAATGAAATTATCGGTCACTCTCACACGGGACAAGGTACGTATTTGGATGTACTAATGCCCATGAACAGTATCATCCACGGCTCATTCTAAGAACAATAGCAGAATTTGCTATATCACAATGTACACTCAAAATAATGAATGATATGAATATTGATTCGGATCAGTAATAAGTTTACTCGACTACCACAACTGATCCTTTTGGCTTAACTTTACCTCTGATTCCGTCACGATTGTCAATACGCTCGGCTGTTCCTTTACATTGTTTGTGAGCCTTAAAGTAAGAGCCATTATACGCGGCATAGCTGCTTTTATTGGTATATTTTTCTGCTCCCCAATCTATTAGAAGCTCGCTTCTCAGTCAGGCAACTGCAATTTTCACTTGGGCTGCGTCAGACGTACATACACTGACATTTACCATAACATCTCTGTAAAAATATGATTTTTGTCCATTTGACTTGAAATGAATTTTAATAAAGACCAGGACAGACCAATAGGCTCCATGGACGTGATAAAAAATAGTTAACCGGAAAATCTGTGCGATCTGTGTTGATGCTGATGATGTAGAAACTGGAGCTGTACAGTATAATATTGTGAAATGTACATGTCATTAGTGCAACACCATACAAGCCAAAAAAATGTGAATACAATTGCCTTTTAAGGGCATATAAGAAAACGGGTATAGGCCATGGATCATTTAATTATCTAACTCATCTGCTAGTTTTTGTTCACGTTTACGTTGCATTTCATAAACAAACCTCAGTCGAAACATGAATTATTATGCTATGCCACAGTGTGGCTGATGCATATCAATCGTAGTTACACCACCCAGTATTTCTGTTGGCCCGACAAGTCCTATCACATGTCCAGGATGTTTGTTGTAGCAGCATCGAGGATTTACGCAAACTATACCCTCAATGGTACAGCGCCGCTCAAACTTCAACGTCCTGGTTATCATTTTTCCTTCTCATGCAATTATATCGTAAGATTTAAACAGCGTTGTTTGATTGAAATTATAGCCGATTTAGATAACGACGTTACGCAAAGTGAAACCTACATAACTGCCCGACAATATCTTATGTTTCTTAAGATGACATAATTGCCATTGGACTTGTGCAGGCATATTTGTGTCATTGTTCTTATGGGTAACCTTTGCCGTAGATATATGGAGTCATGCGCCTATTAATTCTGACGATACATAGCATTTTCGTTGCATTTAGAAACAAAAAACATTTGCTTAGTTGAACCCTCTTTCTTTTCAATGTCCTAAGAATTTGGAACAAGTACTCTGGTCCAGTGGAACATTTTTTGAAATTTTTAACACTTCTGTATGTACGGTCATAGACGTCATATGAAATCACATTTAAGTGTATTTAACGGTGTCTTTTAAGTAAATACTTTATTACTATACTGTTTTCTTCCTGTCGTACGAATTACGCAAAACTTCAACCCAAGGGAACTTTGTGCCCAACTCTGTCCTAAACAGTTATGTAGCACGCAGCTAACATGAAACGCAAATGCCAACAATGAAGTAACTTTGGCTTCATATGAAAATGCTATGTTCATACAAACCATTCCACTATAATGACCATCATAATATTTCATCGTTGTATCAAGCTGCAAGACTGTGTTATTGCCATGACGCGATTCATATAAATAAACCCATCCATAATATTCTCGATGTATCAATATAAAGAGAAATGTAAGGCATCTGTTTGTTGCACCACATTTCATCGCCCCCTTTTTGCTGTTATCCGATCAAGACCAATGCTGCTGCCTCACCGCCTAGGATCACCACATCTACCCCTCATATATTGCACGTGATATTGAAATCAATTTTTACTGCTCTCAAACTGGAAACTAACAAAAGAGCTGCAGCACGTTATTCATGACGAGCCATTCTTCTGCGGAGCGTGTAATTGGCCACCTAGTGCTTGTAGTAGTACATCCCTGTCTGCCGAACAGCTTTTCAACTAACTACGACTAAGTGTTATATTGGTACATACCGCAGTTCACCTTTGTCGTATTCAAGCGAATCAATAGATTTACCAAGACTGAGTATCAGTTAAGTATACTTTCTTTCCTATCGGATTATTTAAGATACTACCTGACATCTTACCTTGCCACAATACCTTGTATAATATACAATATATACAATGATATTATATCGATATGTCATTCAAGCGTAGTTGATTGTTATATCCGTTATACATCATTGTGGCAGCCATATAAAAAAACAGAGCGACATTTGTGCTATTCAGTTGGTGCGACGCAGATTGCCTGCCTTATGGTGAGTCCAATAATTTATATATAGGTTCCGTGATAAAGGAATATATTCCATTTGATTTTGCTGCACCAATCGATACTATCGTCATCGGGTTATCTGAATACGTACGCAATGTAACACGACGATACAATACCCTTTGTTGCCATATGTACAAAAGGCTATACAACGTTTAAGCCGTCAAAGCCCCTTTAAGCTCGTCTGTGCATAGTCATGCTCTGATATTTATTTATTTATTCATATGGGCTCAGGTACAATCTAAAAGAATAAGAACTTCGAAAGCGATCAAACTGTGAGGCCTCCTTTAACACTGTGGTGCATTGTTATCAATAGACCAGTGCAATTTATCCATACAGCTTCGTCAACATCCCTGGCTATATTTGTTTTTATTGGTAGCATTACACATGTTTAGTTGTTTTCGGACTAATCGAACAGGTTATAGCGATTGCAGCACGTTTCGTACCATGAAATTTTAACGCAGCTATTTCTGATATGGACACATACTTTAGCCATTGGATTTGGTTTAGCATGTTGACAACAATCCATTGTTAAACCAAATAAGGAGCTGTTGCTCCGGCAGTTAGCCTCGCTTCAATCACGGCGGGCCCTGTCTCATCAATTGACAAGGAAGGTTGCATAAACGAAACAAACCCCGTCTTTGTTTTGGTTGTTGTAGTTGACCATATGCATTGTGCGATTTAATGGATATATATGCGCTCAATATGACAGGGCAAGCGTTATCCGTATATTCATTAGGGGGTAGCAGCCACAATTTTCAAGATAATCGATAACTTTTTGGCCACATAGTACGTCCAGGCTTGACGTCCTTCGTTGGAGGTCTCTTATGATTGACACTAATGCTATCGTTAAATATGTACAACATACCGGAATATCGTGCCCTGGTTTGGTTTGTCAAAATAATGTCTTGCATCGTGCCAGACAAGTGTATTTCAAATGGACTATATATAATGTGCAACGCAGGAATCGATGTAATACAGACTATTCCAACGAAACGCACAGTCCTATCTCAAATGTTATTTAGCCTTAACAATAAGGTATCGTTACATTTGACTTGCTTGTATTCTAAATTCGCTTTAACTTATATGGAGAGCTCCCTATATCACCAATATGTAACCAAATGCATATTTCACCCCATTCTGCAATAGTCGTGAGATAATCCGCGTCCTTGAATTCATCACAACACGTTATGACTACTGAATGGAGATGAGACACGAAGGGAGCAGATGTTATCACGCATCGTTCCAGAGAATAGGCTGAAAAAATGGTTCGTTGTCTCGGGCCGGAGACGGGGAAATGGTAATTGATATGTTTTGTCGGCATTCGTGACTATAAACTTGTACCTCAATCTACCATCCGTGCTCACGCGGTGTGGCAGCGCAGCAGTAATGACCTCATGCAATTAATTTCTGTCATGCTGTTATCCTGCAGCACCAAACATGATGTAATGTGAATTATTATCACTGCACTTTCGTGGGGCTAGACTAAGAACCATTCATTTCTGGGGTGAAATGGGTAGAATCTAGTGCTGGACTGTTTGTGTCGCTCTTGAGAGGATAAAAAGTGGTTCAATTACAAATACGCTGATAATGTTTTCAAGCTGGTTCTATCGACGCTACGTTTGATCAGGCTCCATTATTCTTACGACAATTCAAAAGCTTATTTAAACACACAGCTCCGCTAGGGCCACTGACGAAATGAAAAGTGACTATTCGGCCTTGACTCATGGAACTCGTAAAACATTATGAACTTTTTCTACAGCAGTCAGAATGGACATGGTCCCTGTTTTTGTTTATATTCAACATTTCACTGCGATGTGCATCAAATGATTACACATTCAATGTCAAATTACAATTACTCCATACAGAAAAGATTCTTCCGAGTTGATATCTTCATTATGAATTAAACAAACATGATCACCTCATTAGGCGAACCATTGCCAGAATTAAGTTAATTCACAATTGTATAATTCGGGAAAAAATTCACTCACGCAATTTGGATTTTTTAAGTCACACTGTGCTGATCAGGACGACATTTTCGGCGCTTCTGCAAGTGATGAAAAAAGAGTACAACCCATGGATCATTCAAACGTTTGACTCATCCACTAGTACTAGTTTACGTTTACGTTTGTTTGTTTGATATGCAAATATCAGCTAATACATGTATTATTGTGTTGTTCAACAGTGTGGCGGATGCATATCAATAAAATAAAGCTGTAGCTATGTTCAAATAAGCGACTTTGTCTCTTAGCAGTTATTATTCCCCCGAGCACCAGTTCTCTACGTCGATGTAAATGCATTCAGTATGCTTAGTTTCTCTAAAAGACCTACATAGCAGATGCAATACATGTGCAAAAATCCATATTGTGCTTTATCAAAAAAACAAAATGACTGACTGACTAACGTACTGAAAACGCTAAGATAAGTAACCTATGTATGTTTTCAGAGAGTTTATTTTTGTTAAAGGTACCATGATTGCAAATACTTTGAAACGGAGTCCGCTTGTGTTGTTTTTTGGTGTATGATTTGTACGAGCCCATCTCACCTGTTTCGTTGCTTGTTCTATCGTATTTATAACAACGAACAATGAGATATCGAATAATGCGAATGCTAATGGCGAGTTATCTTCATTGCTTTGTATTCGCGATGCACAGCAACCACAAAGATTTTACTAAGACTTGCTAAATTTAGAATCGTCTCATGCTATTCTAATTTAAAATCCGCACATGTGACATCATTTGGATCATATATATATATATTGACTGCAAGTCTTACAGCCAATGTGACATATTTATAGATCCCTAGTACTGTCTATTGTTCATTAGTGACAGAGTTACACAAGGGGGGCAGACCGGCACATCAGGACTTGGATCTTTTACTGCTGCGCACGTTAATGTGACACATTTCACAAAGTTATTTAGTTATTGCCGCCAACAGTGATATATGGTTTCAAATTTGAAGCCCGTGTTGATATTGTTCATTCAAAATGTGGCTATTTGCATTATCTATTCCAGTTAAAGGGTAATGGAATACTATTCTATACAAATACCCTCTGGGAGGGTCTAATTATGACTCTGTTTAGGTTAAGAAGGCACGAGTGCGCTATAGCTATAAATTCTTTGGTCATAGTATGGGTCAAAAATAAGCTCAGGGCGCATATGACAACTTTACTATCGATGTGATGCAAGGAATATAATTGCAAATTAACTCTTGTGATTGCAGACGGTGATCGCAAGCTTGCCCCAAGCCTGCTGCGTTGGCGCAATACCGCGTTATATACATAAACAATGTGGAACCATCGCCGCAATTTGAGCATAGTAAGTACAGTGATTTGTCATTGCAGCTTCCAATCACAAGGATGTCTAGGGGCGTAACACGGGATCAATAAATTTGACTGTGTAATTGAAATTAAATTACTAGCCAGCTAAATAATTCAAGAATACGTAGGGATTGGGAATCGCTTATATGGATACAAGAAATACTACCACCAAGCTGTTTCTAAACAGAACTTAATATAAGTGCATGATATTGACGCAGCAGATCGGCAATAAGTTATTTACTGTTGCAACATGCTCTATGTAAGGCCACAATCAGGGACCCTATTGTGCCCAAGCGGATTGGTTCCGATGATCCTTCTTTGTATTGTTATTAATCACGAAATGAGGAGGATCGTATTTGTCATCTCATAATGATAAATAAGCTATCATCCAAACTACAGTATTACAATGCACTCCAAAAGAATTATACAAGTAGATACGAATCACCTCATATATATCAAGCATTACAGTCCCTGTGCCTTTGTAGCAATTACCTGCAATTTCGTCAATTAGTTTGACTAAATGATTTGTTGAGGCCTCATTGTCGTCGCTTGGCCAGCTAATTGAGTTCAAGCAGCAATGTATTTTGCATGCGTCTGCGTGCCTTAGGGAAAGCAGCATGGCTCCCTGCTATGAGGACTTATGCCGTACGGAATGGTTTGTCTCCGGTTTTACAATATACGTATTCAGGAAAAGATAAAGACCCACACGTTCGCTGGAAGCGGGTATGCTGACCAATTTGAGCTAATCCCCTGCAATTGAGGTCTTACACAGTTGATCACATTAGAAACCACGCCGTGTCGATAAGATGGAGTCAATCTCAGTGAACTAAAATAGGTAATATTACGTTTAAGCCATCAAAGCCCCTTTAAGCTCGTCTGTGGATAGTCACACTGTGATATTTATTTATTTATTTTTTCATATCGGCTGAGATACAAACCAATAGGCTTAGAACTTCACAATCGGTCAACTATGAGGCTTACTTTAACACTTTGGCGCATTATAATCAGTAGACCAGTGTAACTTATCCATACATAACAGCATCGTCCATGTCCCTTGCTATTTGTGTGTTTACTTATAACAGTACATGTGTATTGGTGTTTTAGGACTAAACAATCAGGGTTAGCTAATGTGACGTCTTTTGCTACATGTCTTTAATGCGGCTCTTTATGATATCGAAATGTATTTTAGCGGATTGATTTCATTTACATTGTTGACAACATTCCGTCGTTAAACTATATGAGAGGCTGTCATTCTGGCTGTGAGACAACCTGCAAGTTCCGGCCACGGATATGAAATGTCCACATCGATAACAAAAGCACACGTTCAAAACGTGGAGCAATCAATGCATCTGATACAAGCGCTACATGGTAATGAATAGAGAAGGACAATGCCATTTACGCTGGTTCCTCTGTTAGAATATTAAGCCAAGTTGATTGCAGAAGAACTACGAATGTTAACCACAAGCGACTTACTACCCTGCTGCTCTCAAAGAAGTGTGTCAGTAGGGTATCGTAGTTGTCGTTCTCACTAATAATACCAACTAGCCCTCGAATCCAAGTAACTTTTACATTTGATGTTTATAGCTCGTGAACTGGCTAATTATGGTCCTACAATGCATTAGATTATCGAAAAAGTGATTACCGATGATACCTTAACATTGTGATTGTTAATAGACAAACTTGGGGTTAGGGACATTACAGACATGGAGTCAGTTGTTACGTCAGAAGAGCGTTGGATGAGGATTGGTTAAGGCGTGTTTCCTGTCATTCTCTAAGACGCACACTATTTGAGTAGCCTATCATTATGACTAAGTAAACAGCAATGCAGTGTACTGATTTAGTTCAGAGTGCGGTGTGATAACAAACAACCGTCGCGTTGTCTGATGTGAATATTTCACTGATATATTTCACGCCAGACAATGCAAACATCATCTCTTACTCCGAATAGTTTCTATATTTGTCGATATTTGGGAAGCGTGTTCGCAATAACAAAGTATGATATTGCTATGATTTGCTCATTACTGACTTTGTGTCCTGCAAAATTGCACATTTGCTACATTGCACTGGCGTTTTTAAACTCCCATAAAGCAATCGACAAGGGTAACCCACGTCCCTGCATTCATCACATGTAGATGCCGGATGAATGGAAATAAGACACAAAGCAGATGTTATCACGCATCGTTCCTGAGCATAGGCCGAACAATTGGCTCGTTGACTCGCTCTAGATAAAATGGTATTTAATATGTATTGTAACCATTGGTGATTAGATACAGTTTCAATCGATGGGACATTTGATCATCCTCGATTAATACTGACAGCTCTTCAGAACCTGACTTGTCTAAGCATATAAAAGCACACTGCTCTACTAAGTCCGCAAACGAAATTGAGATTGATTATTTGGCTTTGACTCATACAACCAATTAAGCATAATGAGCTGTATATATCGCTGTAAAACTTGACAAGTTCCCTGTGTCTATTAATACTCTATATATTGTTGCAATGTGCGTTGAATGAATATATCCAATGGCAGATTACAATTCATAGTAATGGTTCCATACAGGAAAGCTTCTTCCGCGTTGACACCTACATCAACACGTTGTCCAAACATGGCCACCATTTTAAATAAAACAGTGCCATACTTTATTTGATTATCCATTCTACGGTTCCGGACATATTTCTCGCCTAGTTTTGATATCAAGTCAACTATTGTACTGATCCAAACGACGCGGCTGCATGTGATATATCGTAGAAGCGCATGCAATCGCATTGTTTATACCGACAGTAACGAACTTTCTATGACTTGTCCTACTATAGCCACGGAGCAATTAGTTTCATGGCGGCACCGACATAGATGAGTACGTACCAATGGCCATTAAAGTATCATCCGAGACTTAGTCATCGAATGGAGGCGAGAATTGCAGAAAGCAGTTGATGTTACACATTGCTTTAACGCATGCACTGTACAAAATACTCAGTGCTGAATACCAGAGACGGGACACTTGTAATCGATTTGTCCTGTCGCCATTCTCGATGACGCATCCGGCTTCTATCGATTATCCCATCTGGTATCCCTGTAACATCGGTGCAGTTGCGACCCCACACTTGAGCAATAACGCCACACATGCTGTTATATGAATAGTTGCAATCTCGCGCTCGTGGCCTTGCAATCAGATTGACAATTGATTGTACTCATATCATTTTGACTTCATTGATACTGCAATGATGTTGTAAATTAAACAAATGCCTGTCCATGAGGCAGCCTCGCGGAGAACCATCAATAAAATTATCAATAAGCTGCTCGCTAACATCATTCGATTAAACATTTCTCTGTCGTGGCCAAGGGCTAAAGCTATTAACAGTTGTCAATGATACCTAGTGCTTTGACGGATCGGACATATTACTATGTATGGTGTCTTTGGTCCACAAATATATTAAAGCATTGACAATATTGTTTATTAATAAATGATTAAGAAGTTATGTTGGTAGACTCTATATCATATGTCCGACATGTCACGACACTTGCCACTCTGTTGAAGACTCTACATGGCCGTGCCTGTCGTTGGCATACTTTTCCAGGAACGAATACAGGAAATAATGCCGGCGTTGCTACACATGCCTGAATGCTCACTCTGATGAGTCTGTACCAGTGCCAAGGGAACATGCATAATGGGTGTTTTAATGTAAATGTCATTGCTGAACAATGTGTATATTGTTATAGTCTTTCGTAAATTGGATTCTCCGTTGTTGTTAAGAAATAATGCTTTAGATTGTACACACTTTGTGTGGTTCTCCAATCCTCGCAGTAGCTGCACTTTTGAGGGTAGTTCGAGTTCACTACTCGTCAATTACAATCAAATATTCGTTCATGGTCGGCGAGAGATCCCTCCCCACGTAATACAACACTTTGTGGATCTCTTGCGTGTTAACGACATTTACTAAGGAAGTTCATAATTG
This sequence comes from Urechis unicinctus, assembly GCA_034190875.2. Taxonomy (NCBI): domain Eukaryota; kingdom Metazoa; phylum Annelida; class Polychaeta; order Xenopneusta; family Urechidae; genus Urechis; species Urechis unicinctus. The sequence continues at coordinate 31,205,694 of CM067343.1, forward strand.
AGACGATGCCGGCAGTTGATAGCAACGACTGATGAGAGGAAGAGCGCTAGCATGTCACGAATAGAACACGCAAAACTGAATATATGTGATGGATGAAGTTAGTGATGGATTAGATGTTCTGGGTGCCATTAAAAAGATCTGCTGTCAACTAGAACTCGGAGTGGCCAATGGTCGAGTTCGTAGATTGGTCAGTATTACGATCCATAAAATTCACCGCTGGCTCCAGTAACCATTGGCGTTTTTTGTTTTAGGGCTATTAAGCACGTATCTGGTAAGAATTGTTAAAAGGTGCAACTGCCCAGCTGCCCCTGATATTGTATGAATATATTTTGTTTCATAAAGTGAGTATCATTTGAGCAATGGGATATATAAATATGTCCATCGAGACGATGATGTTCATTAGTAATAGATTTCCGTTTCTTGTTAATCAGGTTATTCACCTTCAGGTCTCAGTTGGTACTTGCAATTTGATTTACTTCTAATAATAGACAAATTATGAAGTTACGAACAGGTATTAATATTCCATCTAAAACCGTCTGCCCAGGGAGAGATATATATATATATATATATATATATATATTAATATATATATATATATATATATATATATATATATATATAGATATATATATATATATATATATATATATATATATATATATAGATATATATATATTTATATTTGCATATATAGATATATATATATATATATATATATATATAGATATAATATATATATATATATATATATCTCTCTCTATATAAATATACATATATATATACTATATATATATATATATATATATATATATATATATATATATATCTATATATATATCTATATATATATATCTATCTATATATATATATATATATATATATATATATATATACGGATTTAGCGGATAAAAGTGTAAACTATACCTTTGAAAGTGCAATCAAAGAGCTCTACATCATTTACTAATTGATAAAATTGGCAATATCATCAAAAGGTCAGCGAAGTCCGCCATATTCTTTTTGTGAGAAGACACTATTTATTAAAAGTGCTGTGGTAGAAGCCTATGAGATAAAATGCGTCAGATTCAATCAAGCAGTAAGGCTTTTACACCATGGCACGTTGCGAGTTTAACCTGTGTTGCATGATATCAGCACGCGCCTTTTGTGATTGCATTCGATTACGGGGAGAAGGTACGTGTTGTTGAAATGGAGTGATACAGCTTTCTATTGTACTCTATTTTATGAGCCCATTCTGCGTACGTAGTACGTTCTATGTATCTTATTGAGCTAAGGCTTATAGCATGCATGGTTGGTCTCTGTCGCTGTCTTCGTATCTGTTGTTATCTGGAAACCTCCCCCGTTGAAACAAATTGACATTGAGTATTGCTGAACTAATGACTACCTTTACAGGTCATCTGTACTTCGTGACAGAAATAACATGTAGTTGCAGCCATGTATTAGTAATATAGTTATCAACTCACATGGAGCTGACTTTGGCCTGGTAAACAATATATCAAACAACCTGTGAGGTGGCAGTCCGGTAGCTTTGCAAAGCGTCAATCAAGGTATTTGTGTTTCTTGTCATGCAGATCCTCTGGTATTAATACCAACATGACAGTTTCAGCAAAGAACCTACAGCTACGCTGAGGGGGCTCACTTCCGACTTGCTCCACGGCGAATTAACAAATGATTAAACGTCTTGTGGATTGGCCGATTGGTCTTCTCATTGAACGATCAGACGACGCCCCGATTTGATATGAAAGTTTCAATTTAAATTTAGGTGACGCTATCAACAAGCACCACCAGCTCAAAGATGGTGTGTTAACATATCATTCGGGCA
>CM067343.1:31212530-31335734 GCA_034190875.2 Urechis unicinctus
CTAACGGGGCTGACATCATCATCTTGATTCGTCACTAATTGCATTGATGGCACATCAGATATTGTGTGTTATCATTAGCTACATCTTGTCGCAGGTTTAATGTTCATATAGTACAGGAGTTTATTGTAAACCATCGTCTGATCCGAATTGGACGCATGGCCCGCACAATGTATGGCTGGTTTAAAATATTGATTGATCGAGCCATTCAGTACGCACCACTCACAAGTCCGCGCATTACCTTTTAATGACCTGTCGTTGCTTTCGAAAGAGACCCAACTGACAGCATGGTTGGTTAAACGGCCTAAGCAGAACCGGCTAATTATCTTACCCATTTGAACATGTCAGAGCATGCAGCGAACGATGTCCTAAAATAGATGCCCTTTTTGAACACTGCATTATGTTCATTGCGTTTTCAATGCATAAGTGATGGCTCGAATATTAAGGAGCAAATGCTCCGATATTTTGCGTCGGCAAGTTGCAAGTCGCAAAAGTTATCACGAGATGTGTGTAAGTTATACTTAAGCTCAGTCATTCACTCTTTCACTCACCCGCTTACGCTTAAACTCAAAAATAAAGGGTTATTCAGGTCATACAAATGGAGCTGACAGTGTTAAAACATACCAAACTGTAGTTGTAAACGTTTTATTCCTCATACGCTAATGTTTCACACTCTCCAAACGTCAATTCGTTTTGTGGATCGTTATGAAATCTGTCTTGAGTAGCGGCAATTACAAAATCTAGCATGATAAACAAATTAAATTATAATCTCCTTTCACTACTGTCAGTAGTATATCACTTTAGATAACGGACGTTTGGGTGCCTAAAAAATCACAGAAATTAATGCAAAATATTGGTTTTATGATGTGCACAATTATCTTTCTACGTATTTGCGCGATATATAATTTAGGACAACAGGCCCTGGTATTATGCAATATCAATATGCAAAATGTGAAGGAAATGATATTCACCACGCGCGCTCGTTAGGAACGATGCGCATCACGCGATTACAAAGCACCAATTCAGCTACTGCAGATAGCTTAGTTGTTTCGTCAACCTGCTCTTTCATTGTGATTCCTGACTAGTAGCTCCTTTTTATATTTGCTAGTCATGATTCGAATATTCGTGCATTGTATGGTAGATAAAATTGTTTTGTTTACATCCGTCTTGGGTCCCATTTTGCGTCTGTCGGTCAAAATGACTATTAGGGTGGTGGGTGTATTGAAACGTAGTTGGGATTTGATCAGTAGAATATTTGGCACTTAATCATCCAGCTTAACTAAGTCCAAATCATTGATGAAGCAGCTTATTATAAACGCTGTTATAGTTAGTTAGCTAGCACATTCCCACGAACACGCTATCAAGCAATGATACAGATTGTGCTTAAATTAAGCATTTAAATCATGATCAGGCCTGTCAACATCGGAAGAACCTGACATTCATTTACAATCCACTTCTTTGAACATGGCCGGGGGAATTTCTGTGTGTCTCATAAGCAAAACTATAACTACCAACTCGGCTGCTCTATAAAACCCATTTACAAGTCTAGCATGATGGACTTCCGCGTACAAGTTTCTGAACTCTGGTTACTTTTGTGAATGGGTAAACCTTGCAGCAATAATGTTTCTGAATGGAACGTTAACCTAAATCTCACTTGCCTGTTAATAATACTAAAGCGACACTGCTTTAAAATACCAGTTTATAATTGCAATCGTCTATATTTAAAACGGGTATCCAAAATGAATCGCAAACTTATCAAATCAGTCAATTTAGCCGACATTTTTTCCATTGTGTATGAATCAGATACGTGTAAAGAATAAAACACTGCATTACACGACACTCCCAAACGTTAATGTTTAACTGCTGTATCTAGCGAATGGAATTGTTTTTCAAGGTCACTATGCTGCAGATTAGCGCCAATCGCAGCCAATAACGATGCAATTGATCAAGAGTCATTTGGTTGTTCCCATATAGCTAACATTCAGTTATCGTACTTTGTTAAACCGCATCAAATCCCCCGAATTGAACAAGATGCCGGTGCTTTTAATGCTATTTACTCACATACAGCAGATTTTATCAACGCTATGTCCCTGGGCATCTCTGACAGGTCGGCATCGGTTGGATGTTCAGAGAGCACCATTACCTGTATGCAACAAATAAAGATCCGATAGTTGTACCAGGTTTCATGTATGCATTTAATCGCCTGAAAATGACAACCCAAAATTAAGTGGGTTCATAAAAGGATAAAGCCTCAGGACAAAGGTTTTCAGTGCAATCGTAACAGGTGGGTGAAAAAAGATGACTGTCACACGCAAAACCCATATATGCTTTTGTTACATTTTCTTGTAAAACTCATCCAGCCACAAAAAAACCACCTCGTCAATTCTTATATCCTTCTCGGAAGAGTATAAGACACTAAAAGCGTCGGTAGTGTTCAGTAAATTCACTGTTCATCCCTTCTATTTTAGAACACGACACTACACTTCAAAGCTCAAACATATTCGGATTCTTGCTGCGGATTGCAAATTCAGTTAATGCGGCTTTAGTTCTCAAAAACGCAAATCCAATTGGTATATAAACCCAAGCAAGTAAGTGATTGATCACATCAACCAAGGACCCCATGCGGCGAGGGCTATCGATTCAGCATCCCATTAACCGGCCAAGCGAGAGCCTTTAAGACAATTCATCAAGCTCACGGCTTGTTGTTTTATTTGTCTGCCTTTGATTGTCTAGGATGGTGTATGAATCGCTTATTTTCAGAAATAGGTATTGTTTGCCCTCAGAGGTGCAATAAAGACACAAACAAACATTTTGGTATTGATTATTAGTATTTGACGCTTAGCAATGTTTTTGTGATAATGTTTTTTATCAGACTTTGTGAAGGGCAAGTTTGGGTATGCTGCAAAAGAAAGGAAAACTTTACCTGTACAATTATTTGTAGGTAATAATAATCAGTATTATAATTGCTTGAGTAGTCCAAAATTATCACTATGTGACTATATATTTGGGGTTTTCCCGCATTGTGGTGTTTGTGTTCAGGGTGTCTTAATGTCGCCGATAACTTTATGGTGTCACACACAAGTCACACAGTGCTGGAGTTATAAGGTGTTAGTCGGCCAATTGCTTCCCAATTAGGTTAATTATTGATATCCGGAAGTCAAGACTTGTTGAGCTTCAAAAACCCTCATGATTAAGTGTGTGTTAGCAACCAAAAAATTATCTGCATATCCTAAAAATATAAACACCATTTTATGAGGCTGATATAACGTGACCTGTGGGTTCATGACTATTCTTGTTCATTTATAATTAATCGTTTATAACCACAATAATATAAAAAATCTTTGAACGGGATTAGATCGGTGCTTTAATATTCCTAGCGACAAATTTTGACACTTTTTAACGAGCATTTGGTGTTGAGCACTAGTAAGTTGGTCACTGCTCGTATTATACCTAAGCAATTCATGGCATAAAATATAACAAAGAAATATAGATGTGTAGGTACGGAATGAAACGTAGCAGACATTGCTAAAACTTAAGTGCCTTCAAATGGATATTGCATTATGAAGTAAGCTTCGATTTGCTAACTAAGGGCATATTCTGCTTACGCAACACTCACTGGGTTCTCGAGTGTTCATCACAACGATTACATCCAAATAAGAATTCAGGTGATGACGAGCGTGATAAGCTGGATGTTTCGTCAAATAAGTCCCATAGCGTGGGGCTTGGTATGTCGTTGGTTACAATCACATTCTAACGGTGATGGAATAAAAATGAACGAGTTGCCAGCCAATGTAGTAGCGCGGAGAGTTTTACAACCGACGAAAGTGTATTTTATGGATCACCCAAATGCTCATTTACACAGATGAGCAAGTTGATCTCACTAAGATATTGACGTTAACATGTATCTTACTCCTATGACAAATCCTGACTTGGTGGCTCCGTTTGAGATTGCAACCTTAACCAGATATGTATAATATGTATTATTACAATTAATCTCAGCCATCGCCATACTGATGTTGAAATGTTGCTGAAAGCCTATGTAAAATTTCCGGGTAACATTTCGCTTGCCATGATACCGATACGGCGGATTCACAGTCCCACACTGTTCCACCTTATGAACCCAGATCAACGCAGGCTAATCGAACGCTATATCCTGTTCAGTTGTTAAACCAAAATCGTTAAACTCAACTTGATGCTGCCGAACTGATACATTTGTCTAAATATTACATACTTATTCCAACCAATAATTGAAAACCAAGCCTTACACCTACGAACAATAAACTCCTGTATCATTAAACTTACAGCTGGAGCGCAGTATTTTAAATAGAATAAGTGCAAAGCAATGTCACTTACACTACCACGCTAAACAGCATCAGGAATCTCAGTATAGCTTGTTTACCGAGAGCATATTTATTCCTCTACCAAGTCACATTCAGTCATAAATGGGCTGCTACGCGTGCGAACATGCTTCGATACAACCATTTAGAAAAAGCATGAAAATGATAGACCTGTACTGTCTGATAACACGTTCATACGCTGGATAACGCTATGTTTTGCTGAGTGTAATTACACTAGACTCATGGATATACATGCAAACCATCATCGTCCATTTCCAAGAATGAGAGAAAGAAAAGTAATTGGATCATAAGTACGTTAATATTCGAGAACATTAATATTGTTTGTGGCAGTATTGTCATTGTCACTTTGCTGTAGGCGTTGTATAAGTAGCCAGTGACTTAGCGCACTGCAATGTTTATTACATAGTCTATGACTTATCCTGAGGGGCGAGCATTCACACCTCCCTTTTTTGAGTCGGTATGAGGCTAAATATATCTTCCTTGTATGGATCACATCTTTACCAACAAAATAATTATGGCGGTTTTTAAGGTATCATACAATGTAATGACTACATTGCAATTGCCATCTAAGTAGTGGGCCATGCGGGGTCGATGCGTCACTTATATATATGCTGTGTCTTCCGCAGCAGCAACTTAGCAGTTGCCAAGTTGTAACAACTTAAGAGGGCGGTAGAGGGTAGCCATGGAATTTATTGAGAGATGTTTCCCTTAACGATTCAGAGTTTGTCGGTGGGCCGTGTTGTTTATCAAGGGAGTAATGCTTCGATCGCTTTTACCATCAGAAACTTGTGAGTGCTCAATCAGGTATCAAGTCATAACAAATTATGTATTTGAATGCGTTCAAATAGTGCCTATATAATGTGTGTACTGTTGACTAAGGTAGACGCAGCAAAAGAGACAAGGTTAAAACAATAAAATGGTTATCGCTTTTGAGTATTGAAATGGAACATGCGGAACAGTCTGTGCTGTACGTTCGTGTACATAATATTTGTCATAGTAAAGCGCCATCACATTTTTTTCTGTCACGTTTTGTCTTGTCAGGTAATTGTTTGTCAGGAACCGCCCTTCCAATGTTCACTTAATACTGATCTCATGTTGTTTATGGAGAATTAATTTAGACAAAAACGCTTTTATAGCACTATTCCGGACTGCTTCAATGTGAAATTTCCATTCCACACGTAACTATTTAGTAATCATTCCACAAAATTACGTACAAAATTTTCATTAGGCATCACGAGCTGGCCTCGGCAACATTATATGACACTTGCTTCATTGTATGATTGGTAGCGACACTCCATTATTGCACCGTTTTTTAGGATACTACAACTTTGTAACCTGGGATTATGATTCTTGTTCGCAATCAGATGCCGGTGAGTTGCATCGGCAGGCGACTTATGTTGACCCGGCTCAGAAGTTTTGACTACGGAGATAGACCAAGCCATTTAAACAATCTGCTCAAACGCATACTATACAAGTGATCAGTGAATGTAATGATGACATGCAATGGATGGGCGACCAATTAAGCTGTATAACACTTGTATAAAAAGGACGATTTGTGCATGCGCAAAGTAAATTAGATGGAATATGTCCATGTTTTGAGTGAAATAGGTATTGCGTTATCTCTATAAGCGCATTTGCGCAATTGTGCAACTTCGGACATGAATAATTAAAGATCCTTGACAACAGGGATCTCTCCTTATTATAACACTGGATCCCGTCTTCACTTGCGTATATCTCACCTCGACTCCACTCCAGCTGTCATGATTGGATTCTATAAAGATGTACTTACAATAGCACTGTATCACCGCATCATGGAGCAAATGTGTCGTTAGCTGAATTGTTTATGCTCCGTTTTACGAGCAGCGTCTGATTCAATCACTGCTGTATAGCAAGAATACTCAGTCATTGTATCTTTCGTCTTCCTACATTATTTTTCACAGCGTTCACGTGATAAAATCTATTTCAGGAAGCCATATAATCAGCAATTGCCATTTTCATTATTATATAATATTATATCCTTTAACTACCGCCATTTCGAAGGAATCAGGAGGTGTTCACGTACGCATTGACTTCTAGCTTTGATAACCTATAGGTTTTTTGCAAGATAGCAGTGACATCGTTCAAAATTAATTTTGCATCTGTCATCAACTCATTTGTAAATTAATTTTTTACTGGAGTGTATGCATGTGGTACAATAGGTGTTATGTCAATGGGTATATTAGTGTCCTGATATTAGTAGTTCTGATCTTAACATTAGCACAGTAGGAAACACGTTTTTAATCGATTGATATCTGCAACCAGGGCAAACGAATGTACCATGATTAATATGAAGAGCTCGTCTTCGATGACATCAATTCATCAAATTGAAAACTTGCCATTCAAAGGCACATAAATGACTATGGAAACTTTGCACATTGGTGTATCGAAGCTAGATACTGATGTAAGGCAACCACAAATGTGGAACAATTTGTCACAAAACAATACTTCCGTGCTTATCTTATTCTTTACATATTTGACTATAATTAAATCCCTTTACATCTTTAGATCTGGCCATAGGCTGACGTTTGATAATATAAGAATAAAATAATAACTTTTTTTACAGAGCACCGCGCCCTGGTATAATTAGAACACATAATGCATTTAGTTTTAACCTATACAAGCTAGCCACATACAGCCCGCTGCGAAATTCCCGAAGAGCTATAGCGTCACCGATTGTTTAGTGCGAGTATGAATATCACATTCGATATACCAAAAACTTGTGGTGTTATCATTACATATTGCATACCTCAAACACCCACACATCTGTGGCAGTACGGTTCCGTTTCTTACCGGTCAAATGGGAACAAAGGGAAAGACATAGGTATGCTGTTGAGTTTATCTAAAGAGCCATGCGCATTGTAATAATAAACTGAATGACATCTGTTGTTATATATCCTGCCTATGCTGCTTGGCATATGGTAAATTTGTGTTCAGATCAATATATATAAATATATAGCCCGAACTAAATGTCAAATAATGAAACTTGTTGAGTTAACAATGAAACCACTTTGATTGTTTAACTGAAGCACAGTACTACCATACACGGTGGAAATTGTGATATCATTTGAGGAACTCAGATTGTGTGCCACAACTTTAACGCTCCGAATCCTTGGGTTATGAACCATGCCGGTCATATTCTGTCCCATTAATTTACTGCCTATATATAGGCCAGCGTGGTATTTTACTCTGTAGTACCATAAATGTTTTAGCCATAGCGGCGCGCCTAATGGTCCATTGGGGCCAATTAAGCTGCTTAAAACACAGTCCTGTGAGACCTCATTGTCAGTACGCAGTATGACATTTGCCATTAACAGAAGCACGATAATAGCTGAGTTAATTTTAAATTGCCAACCAATCTCAGAGGTACAATACTTTTAAAACGCAAATATGCTTATGTTACGCAGTGTTATTACCCCTTTAACATTGCTGCAAATACACAAACGCCAAAAATAGTCGTCTCATGCTTGTCGAACTTACAAGGTCAGACACCATGGCCTCGCTGCTGTAAAATATTTATTGAAGCATGTGAGAGATTAAAATTCTCATATTTGTCATTCAATATGGCTGGTTAGTACCATTTTCCATCATATTATTCTCCAAATGTTTTATTAAACCCGGCCATTAGATGCTGTTCAATGTCGGCGGCATTAGACAACTACAGACGTAGATGTTTGTGGGACTACATGAGACAAAACAGGCATACATACAGAGGTTTCGATCACTGGGTAAGTGATGAAGGTTGAAGCCACATTTTAACCTAGCGTGCCGTTTTTGGCGCGAGGATATAAAAGTGAGGCACGGTTTTCCCCTTGGGGCAAGTAACTTAACTTGCCGACTGGCTAGCTTTGTTTGTCAACCAAAGCCTGTTTTGATGTGATTGCATAATGTACTGCATTGATCATGGCAACCTCAAGGAAGTCACTGCTCCTGGAGCCGATGAGGTCGGTTCCAAAGAGGCTGGAGTATTATGAGAGCTTCTATATATGTTTATATTAAGAGATATATATATGAATTTAGATAGAGATATAGAGATATAGCTATATATATATATATATATATTATATATAGATATATATAGCTAGAGATAGATAGAGATAGATAGGATATATATAGAGGGAGATATAGGTAGATATCTATATATGATATATATAGGGATATATATATAGAGGTCTCTCTATATATATATATCTATATCTATATATCTCTCTAGATATATATCTCTATATCTCTATATATATATATATATATATATATATATATATATATATATATATATATATATATATATATATATATTATGGCCGGTAAAAGAGGCTTGAGGCAAGTAGATCGCAAGACACTATGCTCAGGCTTAATAGACACTAACTTAGATATTATAAGCATACTTCATTTCCGAAATAGCAGTAATTTTGTTAAAATCATTCACCAGAAATACAGTAGTATCATCACACTTGCAAGTTACTTGGAGATATTTCCGGTTAAAGTTTTACGTTATGACAGCAAGTGGAATGAAATGACTGAGAATATCGCCAAATAGCCACTGTCAAATTAGCGTCAAATTTCCTATGATTGACGGTAGCAGATAATTTCTTGTAAAGGTAATTTTAATATTCGGAACTCCTGACGCGGTAATCATATTAATGTATGATATGAAATGTAAACTTTTATAATGCAAAAACGATATTAGATATATTGTGAAAGCAATTGTGCTCATAAATAGAATTGGATGATCATACCTATTTTTTTTTAAAATCAAAACATGCGAGTGGCTACATAACATAGGTCAAAATCCCATAGTTATAAATCTCGTAATACTATGTCTTTGATTCGCAACCGCGATAATGACAATTATACATATGACGAAAACTATGCACTGAAAAGACGAGGCACATCCGTCAGGGATTCCCTAGTCCGTGACGACGAACATTTAGATTCGCAACTGCTATTAGGAAATCGTCAGGGAAAATTGTTGAAGCAGTGCTGACAGGTATTGATCTCACAAAGAGTCACTATGAAGACGGTAACCGTTTTTCTTATAATCTATCATGTTTTGCATCACGCTTCTGCTTGGCAGAGATTATATGAACATTTTATCGCGGGTGCCTCACTGAGAATAAAGGGTCTGTGAAAGTTTTCTTCATTATATCTGCCGATGCATAATGCGACTGCAGTGTTTACGGCCATACAAAGCGTTAGGAATTGACTGCGTGGGCCATTGCAATCTACAAAGATACTCATCAAAGGGTTGCTTACAAAACCTGGTTAAGTGGTTTATCAGATGTGCTCGCCCATTTACAGCTTCTAAGTAAGACTAACGAATGCTTATAGTGCCATTCAAACAGTTTGCAATTCCGGGCTTAAAGCGTATTTACATATTAACGAGCCATTCGTGTCTTCCTGTGTATCGAAGCAGATATTTTTCGTCTCACTAGATAAACGAAACATCTAAACCAAAACATCGTACAAAAATTAAACAAGTCTGCTCAGATCAAAGCCGAAAAATTGCTTATGGGAAGCAAAAAGCACTACGAGTGAGCTATGAATATATTCAATAGCCTTTACATCTGAGCATTTCTCTCGCCATCTTAACTTACATATTTTTACTTGTGATCGTCGTTGTTTGTATTAACTGTTCATCTACATGTGTCAAAGCGGAATTGGAACCATCATTGTGAGATTGCTTTCGATGCCGTGGGCCCCTCGGCTTGTATACATTGGTAGTCTCATGGCATTGCGGTTGTAGTAACGTGGTCGCCTTCATGGGAATTTTAAAATTGTAGTACTTCCTTAATGTTGTGGATGTCAATGCCCGCTATATCGTTGCTGATCAACAACATGCAAAATTTGTCGCATAGCTGTAATCAGTAATTGGCTTCGTTGGAGATGATAAGATATTGCCAATTTTATCTACGGCGCCTTATGGACTAAATAAGCTGAATCCTCCATTTTACAAAAATAAAACACGCAGTTTTGTCCAACACACCAAAATGTATCGATGGCGCACAATAAGCTTTACTGCTTGATTGCCTATGATGTCCCTCTACCACTGGCTTGTTCGGAGTCGATATGAATAAATGGCCAACATTTAGCTGGTAGCTCAATGGGATATTGCCACCACGGCCCATGTTGAATCATGAGTTTAATTCAAACAATGTTAGGTCGACGGACAATAATCAATGACTAATATTCCTGCAGATTTCCCGTACATCCAACCTAGCCTTGGCACCAACCTGTTCATGACAAGCCTATCTGCAACAGCGGTGGTGATTTTATGAAGAATTGTTGATATTCAACCAATAAGCATGCATTGAACCGGAAGTCTAGTAAAGCGAAGTACACTAACGCAACATTAAACGTATGGTTATTATTCATCATTGAGAAAAACAACATATAGTGTCAGTCGGACTAAAGTTCATAAGCCACTAAAGAACTTAAACGAATGATTTATATCTGCACACATAATGCCTCGATAATTTTACGAGTGGAAAATGGAAAATAATTTATTTGAGGTACTACTAATGATGCCCAAAATTGTGACTATATTGACTACTTACTCATAAATGGATCAAGTAAGTGTCCGTGGGTTACCGGGGTCTCCTACCACAGCGTTCACGTGATAAAATCTATTTCAGGAAGCCATATAATCAGCAATTGCTATTTTCATTATTATATAATATTATATCCTTTAACTACCGCCATCCGAAGGATGATCAGGAGGTGTTCACGTACGCATTGACTTCTAGCTTTGATAACCTATAGGTTTTTTGCAAGATAGCAGTGACATCGTTCAAAATTAATTTTGCATCTGTCATCAACTCATTTGTAAATTAATTTTTTACTGGAGTGTATACATGTGGTACAATAGGTGTTATGTCAATGGGTATATTAGAGTCCTGATATTAGTAGTTCTGATCTTAACATTGGCACAGTAGAAAACACGTTTTTAATCGATTGATATCTGCAACCAGGGCAAACGAATGTACCATGATTAATATGAAGAGCTCGTCTTCGATGACATCAATTCATCAAATTGAAAACTTGCCATTCAAAGGCACATAAATGACTATGGAAACTTTGCACATTGGTGTATCGAAGCTAAATACTGATGTAAGGCAACCACAAATGTGGAACAATCTGTCACAAAACAATACTTCCGTGCTTATCTTATTCTTTACATATTTGACTATAATCAAATCCCTTTACATCTTTAGATCTGGCCAAAGGCTGACGTTTGATAATATAAGAATAAAATAATAACTTTTTTTACAAGGCACCGCGCCCAGGTATAATTAGAACACATAATGCATTTAGTTTTAACCTATACAAGCTAGCCACATACAGCCCGCTGCGAAATTCCCGAAGAGCTATAGCGTCACCGATTGTTTAGTGCGAGTATGAATAACTGGATAGGCAGATACCATACACGAGCGGTATGTCGGTATTATCACATTCGATATACCAACAACTTGTGGTGTTATCATCACATATTGCATACCTCAAACATCCACACATCTGTGGCAGTACGGTTCCGTTTCTTACCGGTCAAATGGGAACAAAGGGAAAGACATAGGTATGCTGTTGAGTTTATCTAAAGAGCCATGCGCATTGTAATAATAAACTGAATGACATCTGTTGTTATATATCCTGCCTATGCTGCTTGGCATATGGTAAATTTGTGTTCAGATCAATATATATAAATATATAGCCCGAACTAAATGTCAAATAATAAAACTTGTTGAGTTAACAATGAAACCACTTTGATTGTTTAACTGAAGCACAGTACTACCATACACGGTGGAAATTGTGATATCATTTGAGGAACTCAGACTGTGGTCCACAACTTTAGCGCTCCGAATCCTTGGGTTATGAACCATGCCGGTCATATTCTGTCCCATTAATTTACTGCCTATATATAGGCCAGCGTGGTATTTTACTCAGTAGTACCATAAATGTTTTACCTTATATACCTCATCGTCTAGCCATAGCGGCGCGCCTAATGGTCCATTGGGGCCAATTAAGCTGCCTAAAACACAGTCCTGTGAGACCTCATTGTCAGTACGCAGTATGACATTTGCCATTATCAGAAGCACGATAATAGCTGAGTTAATTTTAAATTGCCAACCAATCTCAGAGGTACAATACTTTTAAAACGCAAATATGCTTATGTTACGCAGTGTTATTACCCCTTTAACATTGCTGCAAATACACAAACGCCAAAAATAGTCGTCTCATGCTTGTCGAACTCACAAGGTCAGACACCATGGCCTCGCTGCTGTAACATATTTATTGAAGCATGTGAGAGATTAAAATCCTCATATTTGTCATTCAATATGGCTGGTTAGTACCATTTTCCATCATATTATTCTCCAAATGTTTTATTACACCCGGCCATTAGATGCTGTTCAATGTCGGCGGCATTAGACAACTACAGACGTATATGTTTGTGGGACTACAAGAGACAGAACAGGCATACATACAGAGGTTTCGATCACTGGTTAAGTGATGAAGGTTGAAGCCACATTTCAACCTAGCGTGCCGTTTTTGGCGCGAGGATATAAAAGTGAGGCACGGTTTTCCCCTTGGGGCAAGTAACTTAACTTGCCGACTGGCTAGCTTTGTTTGTCAACCAAAGCCTGTTTTGATGTGATTGCATAATGTACTGCATTGATCATGGCAACCTCCAGGAAGTCACTGCTCCTGGAGCCGATGAGGTCGGTTCCAAAGAGGCTGGCGTATTATGAGAGCTTCTATATATGGGGGATATTAATATATATATATGAATTTATATATATATATATATAGATATATATATATAGATATATATATAGAGATATATATATATATATATATATATATATATATATATATAGATATATATAGAGAGAGATATTTATATATATTTAGGAGAGATATATATATAGGTATAGTATATAGATATATATAGATATATATAGAGAGATATATATCCTATCTCCCTCTATATATATATATATATATCTATAGATATATATATATATATATATATCTATATATATATATATATATATATATATATATCTATATATATATATATATATATATATATATATTATGGCCGGTTAAAAGAGGCTTGAGGCAAGTAGATCGCAAGACGTTATGCTCAGGCTTAATAGACACTAACTTAGATATTATAAGCATACTTCATTTCCGAAATAGCAGTAATTTTGTTAAGATCATTCACCAGAAATACAGTTGTATCATCACACTTGCAAGTTACTTGGAGATATTTCCGGTTTAAGTTTTACGTTATGACAGCAAGTGGAATGAAATGACTGAGAATATTGCCAAATAGCCACTGTCAAATTAGCGTCAAATTTCCTATGATTGACGGTAGCAGATAATTTCTTGTAAAGGTAATTTTAATACTCGGAACTCCTGAAGCGGTAATCATATCAATGTATGATATGAAATGTAAACTTTTAAAATGCAAAAACGATATTAGATATATTTTGAAAGCAATTGTGCTCATAAATAGAATTGGATGATCATACCTATTTTTTTTTTAAATCAAAACATGCGAGTGGCTACATAACATAGGTCAAAATCCCATAGTTGTTAATCTCGTAATACTATGTCTTTGATTCGCAACCGCGATAATGACAATTATACATATGACGAAAACTATGCACTGAAAAGACGAGGCACATCCGTCAGGGATTCCCTAGTGCGTGACGACGAACATTTAGATTCGCAACTGCTATTAGGAAATCGTCAGGGAAAATTGTTGAAGCAGTGCTGACAGGTATTGATCTCACAAAGAGTCACTATGAAGGCGGTAACCGTTTTTCTTATAATCTATCATGTTTTGCATCACGCTTCTGCTTGGCAGAGACTATATGAACATTTTATCGCGGGTGCCTCACTGAGAATAAAGGGTCTGTGAAAGTTTTCTTCATTATATCTGCCGATGCATAATGCGACTGCAGTGTTTACGGCCATACAAAGCGTTAGGAATTGACTGCGTGGGCCATTGCAATCTACAAAGATACTCATCAAAGGGTTGCTTACAAAACCTGGTTAAGTGGTTTATCAGATGTGCTCGCCCATTTACAGCTTCAAAGTAAGACTAACGAATGCTTATAGTGCCATTCAAACAGTTGCAATTCCGGGCTTAAAGCGTATTTACATATTAACGAGCCATTCGTGTCTTCCTGTGTATCGAAGCAGATATTTTTCGTCTCACTAGATAAACGAAACATCTAAACCAAAACATCGTACAAAAATTAAACAAGTCTGCTCAGATCAAAGCCGAAAAATTGCTTATGGGAAGCAAAAAGTACTACGAGTGAGCTATGAATATATCCAATAGCCTTTACATCTGAGCATTTCTCTCGCCATCTTTATTTACATATTTTTACTTGTGATCGTCGTTGTTTGTATTAACTGTTCATCTACATGTGTCAAAGCGGAATTGGAACCATCATTGTGAGATTGCTTTCGATGCCATGGGCCCCTCGGCTTGTATATATGGTACGATTTTCTTTTGATTTGAACACACATATTAATACTCTGGCGGGGCAGAGTCGATCAAGCTCTTGAACCGATAACTAACATGAAAAAGCAGATTCGGTATAGTACGTAGTCCAAATATACATCTTACATGGGCCAGGCGACTGGATCCTCACTAGAACATTGACGTCAATTTGTCTCTGTATCATTTAGCAAAGCCCGGCAACTTGGCTCAATGGGAGATAGATTGCTTAAAAAGTTTGTGTCAAATCATCCACTACGGGTGCATAAAATAGAATAATCACAGAATGTAGTGCATGTATTACACGAGGAATTAAATGATTCTTAATGCATTGCGGTTGTAGTAACGTGGTCGCCTTCATGGGAATTTTAAAATTGTAGTACTTCCTTAATGTTTGTGGATGTCAATGCCCGCTATATCGTTGCTGATCACACATGCAAAATTTGTCGCATAGCTGTAATCAGTAATTGGCTTCGTTGGAGATGATAAGACCCTGATTGTTTATACCATGCGTAAACAGAGTTTCCACAGTATACGGCACCGACCACATATTTAGTAAAGTAAAGAAGAAATTTAGGCATGCGGACTATTGCATTCCTCTGTAGTATATTGCGAGAGTAAGGTATGTTAAACTCTTACTGGAGCTAAATGCCTGATGGTTGAGCCATAGAATTTTACCATTGAGTTAAGGTGAAACCATTTTACAAAAATAAAACACGCATTGTGCGTTTGTCCAACACACCAAAATGTATTACAACGAGTGATGGCGCACAATAAAGCTTTACTGCTTGATTGCCTATGATGTCCCTCTACCACTGGCTTGTATCGGAGTCGATATGAATAAATGCCGCAGTTGGTCATTTAGCTGGTAGATTGGTAGTCTCAATGGGATATTGCCAATTTTATCTACGGCACCATGGACTAAAGCTGAATCCTCGAGTTTAATTCAAACAATGTTAGGTCGACGGACAATAATCAATGACTAATATTCCTGCAGATTTCCCGTACATCCAACCTAGGCCCGGCACCAACCTGTTCATGACAAGCCTATCTGCAACAGCGCGTGGTGATTGTATGACGAATTGTTGATATTCAACCAATAAGCATGCATTGAACCGGAAGTCTAGTAAAGCGAAGTACACAAACACAACATAAAACGTATTGTTATTATTCATCATTGAGAGAAACAACATATAGTGTCGGTCGGACTAAAGTTCATGAGCCACTAAAGAACCTAAAAGAATGATTTATATCTGCACACACAATGCCTCGATAATTTTTACGAGTGGAAAATGGAAAATAGATTCATTTGAGGTACTACTAATGATGCCCAAAATTGTAACTATATTGACTACTTACTCATAAATGGATCAAGTAAGTGTCCGTGGGTACCACATTGCCGGCTCAATATTTGCATTATTTACTTGTGTATCCACGATACATACTACCCGATAGCAATCAGTTAACGATACTTACAGAGCTATTTAAAGTGACCTAATCCAACTTGTAAACTGGTAATATTGGACCAACAAGCAATGAAAACAGTTACGCATGAATGTATATTAATAGGTTACTCCTCAGAGTCGAGGCTTAATATTTGCCGATGACTGGGAGTATTGAAAACTAGATGTAACACCGACTTGGCCAGTATTTAGACAAAAGAGCTTGTCGAACCATTACTGCTTTCATAATCTGATACACGTTTTCACAGCAAATATTCATAATATTCTGATAATTGCCGAATGCATACTCAATATACGATGATGAGCAAAATCAAACAGTATATCTGGCTGGATTAATCTAATTCACAAAAATATACGATAGCCTCACATTCATGATTTATAATAACAATCAAGAAAGCTCTAGGTATAGACGCGTGTAGTCTATATATAACGCGCTAGAAACGGGAGATCTAAAACCATGTGAGTGAATCACCAACGTTTGCTGTATATCGCGGCAGGCTTTGGCTGATAAGTAAGTTATAGAGCAGGCTTATATTACCAACCACAGTCCCTTTGATGTTTACTGTTTCCAAGTGGATGGCTTATGCACAATCATAGACAATAATGAATAATATTGGATCTGCTATTGTAATATGACTGGCCAGACATTCAAAGTGCGCAGCAGGATATCAAGCAATTCAATTCAATTATTCAAATGGAATATATAAATACGCAGCTCAGTTTCCTAGTAAATCAACGAGGTCCACAAGTGTCAAGCCTTTCAAATGCTTGATATAAAATATCCACCTGAAATCGCGTCACTATAGTGTGTCGCTTAGGCCTTGTTCTTACGGCTAACATTGCTTTGTATGTTGAATGTTTTACACCTCATGCCGCAATACAGCGATGTTGTAGAATGTACGAACGTGAATGAAAGAATATGAGTACTGCATTTAGCCCCATTATGTACCACTGTATTCATGTGATGGTGAAGCATGATTAAACCCAAGTAACCGACGAAGCAGCACAGGACAACCATATGTGCGTCATTGTAAGATATATACTGTATCAAAGAATAAGATTTTATTCCTCGAACGTGATTAGTTCACGTGTATACCATACCTGAACGAAACCAATAGACTATGAAATTTGTTTATTCGCATTTAGGATTTCTACTCCTTATGGATCCGTATTTGATACTAAAACGACTAACACAAATTAATGCGTTGCTAATTTATGCGATATGCGCTTAGACCAGCTAGGGGGCATGATTTTATCACGTATTCTCAAGCATGCATCTCGTTTGCCTGCTATTGTACGACATAGTTCAGCACCGCTCCCATTTACATATCTTAATAACGGATGCTATGATAATAAGAACTACATGCCTGGCAATAACTAATTCAAAAGAACCGTTTAACTACATAATGATGTGTCACTCAACATTGTAAGAAGGGCGTTAACTACGGCGCATAGTCACATCTCGGGCATTTGCTGCACCACAATAAGCAAGTGTCCGAGAGAGCGTCATGGGGCCAAAACAACGTAATGCAGCGTCTGTGGCATATCGCGAGAATTCTTTAGGCGTGTGTAATTTCGCTTTAATTATTACTGTTTTACAGTAATATATTTTTTAATAAAATGGAAACTTGGCGTTTTTGCAAACTATTGCTATGGTGTATTTGCTCCGTTGATAGCACTCGTAACTTTGTTTTTGACCCTATTAATTATAAACGATGTTATTGCCTCACAATATTCCCGTAATATTGCTACCTTTACAACGCACAACAATTATCTACCTAGAATATGGAGCATGACAGTCAAATACTACTAACCTTATCGGATTAACAAGCGTATCTCCTTAAAATACTAGCTTATCCGACGAGACATATTTAATTGCCACGAGATTGCTGTTGATAAACACTGACCCATAGGTTTGTATCACCGACAATCTTAATACGTATTACAATTATTGACTTTGATGTTGATGCTTTGACAGGAAAACCCCTGGCATGTATTACCAAAACATCGTGCACTTGTTGCATGTTATATGGGATCAGAATCTTGAGTCTACTTTGGTGAAATACAAAGCCCATTATTCATAACGCAAATTCTCGAAACAAATAAACCTCACCAATGAATTGACCTCAACTTGTCTATTGCTTCTGTATTTATGGTGGCTCTAACAAATTTCCACCGTAACACTTTTGTACCAAGTTTGCAAGTAAGAAGCTATTGTCTTCCTTAACCATCGCCGTACTGATCACGGCATGTACCTGAGAGCCTGAGTAACAATCGAGTAGTTTATTTCATTAAGGAATCAAAGTGTTACACTGAATTTGCAGGGCCTGGGCCTGGTTAATGTAAAATCTCCAAGTATTCCCATCTTAAAATCATCGATCATCAGTTGCCTTGTTTAATGATATTTACCTCAATGATAACAAAAGAAATCGGACAGAGTGTTAATTGTGGGTATTGAGCTAAAAGTCTAAAACTGGGTCGAAATGTCTTTAATTATTGCAGTCTACCATCTTGTAACAATAAGCCTCACTGCCTGAACGCTTCGGCAGCTTTATGCTTAGGATTCTATGTGAGATGATGTCAATGCATGAAACACAGTGGCCCCTCCGTCACAGGCAGTGAATTCTCTTCGAGCATTTGAGGCATGTTATTTAAAGATATACATCCAATTTTTATTTAAGTTTTGCTTTTGGTAAGAACGAGCTGATTAATGCATATAACTTAGTAGGGCAGCGTCGTACTTATACAGTTGCTACAACTATTCTCGCAACATTAGTCCATCAAATGCATAATATACTCGCTCAACTGCTAGAATTAAATTTGATCATTGTTATTATGATTTGCTGAAGCTCGGCATGCAACGATGCATAAAAATAATAATAAGTATCCGCATTTATTGATAGCTTCATTCAGGAAAGGCCATTGACCAAAACGTCGTCTAGATCTTGGGTTACTTCCTTTACAAATATTTTTAGCTCCGAGCTTTAGGTAATGTTCAAATTCCCGAAGCACCGTCAAAATCGAAAAAGATCAACACCTTTACGGTGATAAACGCGGACATAACATGTTACTTGTATTTCAATGCATTGCCAACGCAAGCGTGCGACACCACAATAAATGACTGTTCAGACATTTTGTTTTGCAGTGCATCAAGGGCACAAGTCACGCTACACCCCGAACTGGCTGATTCAAATAAGTGTAAACTAATTAACATACAACTAAATTTGGGCAATGTAGCATTCGTACGATAAGACGAACAAGGTCACATCTCGTGAAAGCAGGCACATTCCCATGTGAGTGATAAGCTGGCAATAAGTTAGCCTCAAGCTATCCAATACGACACACTGAGCTTTACATTTTGTGCCACTTTCTGGGTTAGAGATTTGGCATAGGCATAGGTCGTTTTCCTTGCGTTTTTGTTCTTAGGTCTTGCTCTCGTTGGGCGACTAGCCCGATTATAACAAAGACATAATGCAACTCAGAACTTGTGCCAGTGGACTTTTACTAAATACCACTGTTTGCAGCACGCACAGAGATATTGCGAATGCATTTACCGTACAAAACAGAAGGTGTTTGATAAGTTGAATGCTTAATCACAGTTATCGTAGATCATTTTGTCTATTAGATGCCAAAGTATTGCAAATTCTTCCATATTCATCCCCATAAGACTGTGTAAACAATATAGCTGCAGACCCTTTATGCTTGCCTTGCATTGCATCGCATCAGCAAATCAGTCAATATATAAATGTTTCATGATGCAAATATCACCTACCAGAACTGGTATGTAAGCTCGAATAGTTCAATCTAAATTTGTGAATAGAGACAGTAACAGGGTTTAAAATGCAGTTACTCGAAACGTGAATTATGCAATTTATGAGGTTGATAAGAGAAGCAGACGTTCACTTCAACCTCAATACTTGCTCTTGTTGCAGCCAGCGGGACAATGAGTCGCCCGCAAGATCAACATTGACCTACATTGCCGGATAATCTAAGATACTTCATGCAGGGTTAAAGCGGGGTGGGTCACCAAATGGAGTTTGGGGCTTTCAATGTCTATTGATTAAATAATGGACATAAGGCCCCACAACAGCTTTAATTTAATTCACCTAGTATTCCTTCTATCCCATCTGATAACAGATATGCATAAAGACTATGATATTATTATGTTTTGTTCCGGCGGAGCATACTAGCGCTAGCTTAATACAGGAATTGGGAAAACCACTGTCCATAAGATGTCCCAGAACCAGTGTCTAGAATGGTGATATCAAAACTTTGGAATACTTGACGCAACACAAAAAGAATTACTAACACATTCGTTGCAAGCAGGTGTGTTTTATAGAAACACCTATACCATATCATTTAGTTATCATGACCGACCAATGAAGTGGCAGTTTTACCACAATTATTGATCAAAATCCGCGATTATACATCATATATGATAAATTAATATACATGTGCAGCAACAACGTTATAATATAGACTTTCTCTTTTTGTTAGGGAAAAGTTAAGTCATTCACAGTGATGTTGACTATCTCAGCAGCCTTAAAGACCCCCCAATATGCTATGTGGTGCATACAAAAAGGATCTGTACTTGTAAACTCAGCTTACACGCAGCCTGTGAAATGCTGGAGTATGATCAAGGAGGTGAAGATAAGTCAGGAACATGGAGCTGACAAATATTTTTAAAAAGGCAACAAATCAATACCTGTATGAAATTTGATGTTGCCATGGCTACGTTTGAGCGATTTATATCCAACGGCCATACTTCTAATGTCAGGTGTGGGACTATTCTGCTTGGTCAACAGAGCACATTCTAACTCCTTTTTTCGTATAACGGACACTGGCCATTGGTATTTTAACATCTCATTTACTGTAGCTGATCGATAATGATCTTGCATACTGCATTATGTAACAGTGGTCACATAACATTTTTGTTAACACATTTTTAGGTTCATTGGTGAGGTACAATATATCATTGCCACCCAGTAATACATTTTATTATCTGAACAAAGACACCAACATGGATAAGGTTATTGATAATGTTCGCTTTATATATAAGAATATTTTTTCCGTTGCGCATCCAAAGTGTTTTCATCAGGATGTGGCCATATGTCCTGATACCAGCGATGGCGTATTTGGAGGTAATATGGGAAAGTGCCAAGGTCACACCATAAGAGGCACAGGCTAGGTCACCAGCATGACATGAGGCAAGACAAACAACGTATCACAAGTTCTAATTTCGGCCACTTCCTCTCAGGAAGAAGTGCTCCGGGAAATATCTCGACTCAGGCAGAAGCAATTTTCAACTTCGACGACTTCATGTGGTGTCTGTCATTGAAACCCATCATACCCATCATTGGCATATGGAGCAAGATACTTTACCATAAAAAAACTGCAGCTGAATGAGGATGGCATCCCAAGACTAATCAACCAACATTACTACTGGTATCAAGTCCAGTTCGTTGCACTTGTTTTGCTTAAGCGAATCATGAGATACATGTAGGAGATTAGTACCAGATTTCAAAACCATATCTGAAATATTACGAACCTTGGCCAACATCTATGTGACTGATGAGCATACATATCTACAAGAGCAACAGTCGTTTGCCTGGCAGTTTACTGTATTTGGATCACTTAATGTTTATTGTAGCGGAACATAATAAAGAAATAAAACCTGTGTTAGACACAGTGTCTTCTATAGTGCATTAATCGTATGATTGAAGAGCGGAGGATATTATCAAATGCAAACACATCAGTTAGGTGCTTGTTAAACTGATCCGCGTGAATTAATCCCTTTTTAAGAAGAAAATCAAATGTACAATACCTCGCCATGCCATCGGGTTTGCTCTTCTTTGTAGGGGGCTTCCCTGCGAGGTATGGGTAGTAAAATGTCCGCAGAGTGTCCTTTGAAGTGAGATCGTGAAGGCCGGAACTGGTGACTTGTCATGGAAGTGCTGCATTTCCGTGGCCATAAAATATAATGCTAGTAACCTGGTAAGTCATTTGCAAGCCTTAAAAAAAAAAGAATAATTTCATTGGATATCATTCTCCTCGCCATTTGCCTTTCTCTCTCGCTCTTTCGCTGTCTATTTCTGTAATTGCGTTCTTTTTTTATCTCTCTCACCATCTCCCTAGGTATCGTTCTATCTATAAATTTCTCTCTTTCGCTCTCTCATTTGCTCAATTTCTATCTCTCTGCTTCTTGCTGTACCTCTCCTTCTCTCTACCCCTCTTTCCCCCTCTCTATTCCGGTCTCTCTCGGTCTCTCTCTCTCTCTCTCTCTCTTTCGCTCCCTCTCTCCCTCTCTCCTCTCCCCTCTCTCTCCCTCTTCTCTCTTCCTCTCTCCCCTCTCTTCTTCTCTTACACACACACTCTTTTGAACCGAAGATGTAACTCCGCTTTCCACCAAAAGGTTGAGAACGTTTGTACAGAATATAAAGTACTAATCCACCGATCATATTGTCACAACCCAGCACCATACGCAAGCTGTATATGGTGCGCAGTAATCAACTATCTGCAACGGACTACGGAGCGCTACGTTAGCATTAATGTACATTCAAGGCATGACATGGGTAAGACTTGATGAGGCTCTAGAGAGATCCTAGCTGCAAAGATAACAATATAAACAACCTGTTTTCATCCATAAGCATTTCATTTTAATGATCTTTAATGCGGATTATAATGAACAAGTAAAGGACATTTGTGATTACTGACAATGCCGTATGCATCATCGCTTAACTATATGTGTGGTAAAAGGACGATAAATTAGAAATAATCGATGTCCACGCATCAGCCAACCAACAAAGGCTCAAAATATGTTCGCACACTAACTGATTAAACATGCGTATCGGTTATATCATCGACCCTCTAAAGGTTTTGCAGCGGCACTAGGTAAAAATGATTGACATATAATTAACTCATTGCGAGGTTCGACGATCACGACGAATAAATTCGTAATGTTCCTACCAGAGCCACTTGTTGAATCGCAATAATCACACGATGTTTTTATTGCATTGTGTTTGGCGCTAACCCATTGCCCCACCACATAGTAGACTCTCGCCGCTGAAGCAATGTGACACTGGTGATCCGACGGAGCAAGGCCTTCAGCATTGCATCAGTATTGCAAATGCTACG
This sequence comes from Urechis unicinctus, assembly GCA_034190875.2. Taxonomy (NCBI): domain Eukaryota; kingdom Metazoa; phylum Annelida; class Polychaeta; order Xenopneusta; family Urechidae; genus Urechis; species Urechis unicinctus. The sequence continues at coordinate 31,236,032 of CM067343.1, forward strand.
CCGAGTGCCGATGATTTATGTTAACAATGGGCGCATACATTTAATTTAATGGGTGCTTCCGTTACATGGACAGTGCAGTGACTCACGGTTGTAAACGATACAACATTTAATATCACCAGACACGCAACGCTGATCGACTCTGATTATGTTTATCTAAGTCGAAAATGCGGGTCCTGAATAACATAATAAAATAGCATTGCTTAATATTGCAGATCTGTCGCTGCATACCAGCCTCCGGCACCAAGTGGCTTACACTGTTGCAAGGCAAGTGTCGCTCATAGTTAATCCAGGGGATTATTATTGATTTAATATAGGTCTTTCAACGTCATTTGATGCCCCGTACATTGATAAATCGACATTATGCCTGTGATTGCAAACGGCGCTTAAAGGCTGATGTTAATGTTGCAGATATTACAGATACTACCTAATGTTTGTCACTGCATATTGTGGGAAGTTTGGTACAAGTCAAGTGTGTCACTCTGCTTGGCACTGACATTTATGACACAACCCAGATCAATGAACCTTGTGACATAAGGTTAATTTACCATGTGGTGTATTCACGTCTACAAATAAGAACATAAGTAAGTCGAGTAGACCAAACAGTTTTAGGCGGCAGTCATTTGACGGCAGTGCTGTCCGTGAATAATGCCTAACTCTAAGGGTGAATAAAACGGGAAGTGCAGCTCAGGAAGACGTCAGCGCTAGGAAATGATAGCACTTTTCGAATTAATAGTTTAAGTTCGTACCGGATAAAGTAATAGGGTCAAAATGGACCATATACAAGTCGTTTTTAGCATTTAAAATAGGCCTCTGCACCATCTCAAATGTAAAAACGCAGGATGATAGCAACTTATTTCAATCAGTGACATTCGTACAGAAATTCATATTACCGATTATATTGCCGGGACACTTACTTGCGATCCCCACAATTAGTTAGTAATCAACCATCCCACTATTTATTGCAAGAAACTGACTTCGCCGAACCGGCAATATATTAATGCTTTATCATAACCGCATAGCAAACCCGGTTAACCATTTAATGTAAGGCTCATTACAATCAGCTTAGCTGATTAAGGTGCATAGCGAGAGAAAGTATTTTATGCGGCGTTGCCGAGCAACAGTAAATAGCATCTACACTCCTAATTGGATATGTCATATCATCAAACAACCTTGCTTTCAAGAACGTTTACCTCATGTTGCATCAAATCGTTATGCAACTGTACAATTGCTGTGGATATATCAAACCACAAACCGTTTTATCGGTATGGTGGTGATATTAGAAATTCATTTCCATTCACCGCATTCTCAGACAATCATCATTCTGGGGTGTCGTGACCATATTCGATATTGACTTTGTCCGTAATCGATATCATTGACTAACTCAAGTTTGCGACCCACAGCAGAATCAAAGTCGATTTATTTCCCAGAACTAGCGGCGAATACGATTTTGGCTTTCGGATGAGAATGCCAAATAAATGATTTCTTAGCCAAAACAGCAATATCCAGCATGTTCAAATTAGCACTTCAGCTTAATTGCGGGAATAATTGTTGCGTTATAAAGGATGGCCATAATGTAATTCATAGATGCTCACGAACAGGACTTTTAATGGATCTTAAATACTACTCTAACCAACCAGTCGTACGTTGGGTATATTCAGATCTCATCATCGATTACTCTCACGAGCGCCACTACTGTCAATATCAGATATGTTTTCTTTGCATAGTCTATGTAAAACACCTTCGTGATTGGCTTACTAATAGTCGCAGAAATCACGCAATAGTGCTTCGATCCTCTGTGTTGTTTGATGGCCAGCATATCCCGCTAGCTTAGCTATGGTCTGATTACGGTGTAGGCTTGGCAGATGTTTTTCTATTTTATAACATAATGACCAAATAGAGACAAAACCCGCGGTTTATTGCCCATAAATAATGAGATTGCGATGTTCGTACGATTCACAATAGACAGATCGCGTCTTATACAACAATCTTCGTATAAGGAATACAAATGGAGGGACCGCCTATCAAAGGTGGACCAGTGGAAAACCATACACGCTTTATTTGCAGCGTACTAACGGGGCTGGTTATACTAAAGCTCGGTCATTCACTCATAACCTCATACGTTTACGCTAATACTCACGAATAAAGGGTTGAATACGTCATAAACATAGTCCTTATACGCTCATGTATCGCATTTTACCCACATAACATCATTTTTTCGGACCGGTATGAAATCTATCTTGAGTAGCGGCAATTACAAATCTAGTATCAGAGGCAAATTGAATTATAATCTCCTTTCACTACTGCCAGTAGTATATCACCTTTCACTTGCCTGTTCAAGATACTACAGCGACACTGCTTTAAAATGCCAGGTTATAGTTGCAATCGTCTATATTTAAAACGGGTATCCAAAATTAATCGCAAACTCAGCTTACTTATCAAATCAGTCGATGGAGTCGACATCTTTTTTATTGTGTATGAATCAGATACGTTTAAGGAAAAAACACTGCATTACAACAGATTTTCACGACACTCCAAAGAGGTAATGTCTAACTGCTGTAGCTAGCAAATAAAATTGAGTTTCAAGGTCGTTATGCTGCCGATTAGCGCCAATCGCCACCATTAATGATGCATTTGATCAAGAGTAAACTGGTTGTTCCCATATAGCTAACATTAAGTTACCGAAAGAGGTTGAAGCCACAGTTAATCTCCCGAATTGAACAAGATGCCGGCGTTTTGAACGCCAATCACCACATACAGAAGATTTTATCACGGCAATGTCCCTGGGCATCTCTTTTAGGTCGACATTGGTTGGATGTTCAAAAAGCACCATTACATGTATGCAACGAATAAAGATCGATAGTTGTACAATGTATATATTTAATCGCACGAGAACGGCGACCCAAAATTAAGTGGGTTCAAACACTGACAAAGCCTCAGGATAAAGGTTTTCAGTGCAATCGTAACTGATGGGTAAATACAGATTACTGTCACGCGCAAAACCCACATATGCTTTTGTTAAAAAACAAAACTCATCAAGCCATGAAAACCACCCCGCAAATCCTTACACCCTTCTCGGAAGAGTGTACGACACTAAAAGGGTTGGTTGTGTTCAGTAAATTCACTGTTCATCTCTACTGTGTTATAACAGAACGCTACACACAAAGCTCAAACATATTCGGATTCCTTGCTGCGGATTGGAAATTCAGTTAATGCGGCTTTAGTTTTCACCAACGCAAATCCAGTTGGTATAAACCCAAGCAAGTAAGTGATTGATCACATCAACCAGGACCCCATGCGGCGAGGGCTATCTATTAAGCATCCCATTTACCGGCCAAGCGAGAGCCTTTAAGGCAATTCATCAAGCTCACGGCTTTTTGTATTATTCGTCTGCCTTTGATAGTCTGGGTTGGTGTATGAATAGCTTATTTTCAGAAATAGATATTGTTAGCCCTCAGAGGTAAAATGAAGACACTAATTACGATTTTAGTATTGATTATTATTATTTGGCGCTCAACAATATAATGAAAGCGTTTTTGTGATTACGTTAATTATAAGACTTTGTGCAATACTATTTTGGGTATGCCTAAAAAGAAAGGAAAACTATACCTGTACAATTATTTATTACAATAGCTTGAGCAGTGTTAAATTATCACTATGTGACTATATATTTGGGGTATTCCCGCATTGTGGGGTTTTTGTTCAGTGTGTCACAATGTTGCCGACGGCATTATGGTGTCACACACGAGTCACACTGTGCAGGATTTTTAAAGGGTTAGTCGGCAAATTGATTCCGGATTAAGTTCATTATTGATACCCGGAAGTCAAGAATTGTGGAGCTTCAGAAACCCTCATGGGTAAGTGTGTGTTAGCAACAAAAATTTATCTGCCTATCATAAAAACATCAACACCATTTTATGAGGCTTATATAACGGAACTAAACGTAAACATTACAACATTCTCGATCGTTTACGACCATCTGACCTTTGGGTTTTCTATTTTGGTTCATTTATAGTTTACCTTCATATGTCCAATAATGTGACAAAAACATTCGAATGGGACAAGATCGATGCTTAAATATTTCTAGCGACATATTCGACCCTTTTTAACGAGTATGTTGTGTTTAGCAATAGCAAGTTGGCCACTGCTCCAATATACCTAAGTAATTCAGGACATAAAATACAACAAAGAAATAAAGTTACGGAATGAAACTTAACAGACATTGCTAGGACTTAAGTGCCCTTGAAGGGCTATTGCATTGTGCAGAAAGCTTTATTGTGGTAACTAAGGGCATATTCCGCTTACGCAACACTCATCGCAACGAATACATGCAAATAAGAATATCAGGTGATGACGAGCGTGTTTTTGGATGTTTCGTCAAATAGGGCCCATAGCGTGGGGCTTGATGTGTCGTTAGTTACAATCACGTTCTAACAGTGATGGAATAACAATGAACGAGATGCCCGCCAATGTATCAACATAGAGTGTTTTACAATAGACGAAAATGTGCGTCATGGATCACCCAGAAAATGGTCGTGACAGGCATTTATGTGAAAGGTGGCGGATTTGCATTAGCCACGAGGCTTACAGGGATTGACTTAACCATTGCGACATTCGCAAGGTACCTACGATCCAAATTTGCTGCTGTTGAGACATAACATGCAATGCCTCAATTGCTTCATTAAAGTACTGCCGAAAATCTGGCTCTGGTTAACATTCCGTGTCGTAAAGAGGTATTGTATTTCATTTTTACAATGCCATTACGGATGAATCACGCACGCTTTGCAAAACTAACTTACATTTGTCAAGAAGGGTTTTTCTTGGGTAACGTCGGTGCACCACAAGAACACTAATTCACGTTCTAGTTTTGTGAAGTCTGTCATTTAACACGAGAATTCTGAATCGATTAGGCAAGGAAAAATTAGTGTAGTTGGAATGCAGTATTTTAAATAGAATAGTTGCTGTAAGATATATGAAAGTGCAAAGCAATGTCGTTTATACCAGCCCGCCAAGCCTACCTACAGCCGTTGCGGTGATGCTGCGAAGGATTGTTGATATTTAAAACACAATAAGCATGCATTGAACCGGAATGCGGTAAAGCGAAAAACACTAACGCAACATATAATGTATTGTTGTTATTTGTTATTGAGAGAAACGCCGTATGACGTCGGTCGCTCAAGAGAACATGAACCACTTTAAAATATTAAATAATGGTTTACATCGACACTTAATGCCTCGATCATTTTTACGAGTGGAAAATCGAACATAAATACATTTGAGGTAATATCTATAAAACCAAACAATGCAACTTTATTGATTTTTCACCCAAAAATGGATCAATTGTTGTTTGTGGGTACCACATAGCCGGCTCAATAGTAGATTATTTCGATTGCATTAATTACTTGTGCATCAACGATACATACAACCAGACGGCAATCAGTCAACGATATCTACAGGGCACATGTGAGTATATAAAGTGCCATAATGAAACCTATCAACTGGTAATATTCGAACCACAGGCAAATAGAACAGCTACGCAAGAACGTAACTTATTCTGCAACTACTCACAGAGGAGGCTCAATATCTGCTTATGGCTAATATGCAGCTGGGAGTCTAGACAATATATAGACTTGGTGCCGACTTGGCCAGTATTTAGACCCTCGTGCTTATCGAACCGTTACAGCCTTCCTCATCTGATACAAGTTTGCAAAGCAAATATTCATAATGTTCGGATAATTGCCGAATATAAATTCAATATGCGTCAATGAACAATATCAAACAGTATATCTGGCCGGATCAATCTATTACACAAACATCTACGATATCCCATATCTCAATGGGATATTGGCAATTTTATCTACGGCGCCATAGAATTTAGTTGAATCCCCTAATTTAATTTAAACCATGTTTGGATAACGGATTATAATCTACGACTTATATTGCTGCAGATTTCCCTAACATCCAACCAACCCCTGCCACCAGCCCGTTCATGCCTACCTACAACGGTGGTGGTGATGCTATTAAGGATTGTTGATATTCAAATACAATAAGCATGAATTGAACCGGAATTCTGGTAAAGCGGATTACACTAACGCAGCATATATTGTGTTGTTGTTATTTATTATTGAGAGAAACGCCGTATAACGTCGGTCGCACTAGATAACACAAACCACTTTAAAATCTAAACTAATAATTTGTATCTGAACTTAATGCCTCGATCATTTTTATGCCTGAAAAATTGAAAATAAATACATTTGAGGTAATATCTATAAAACCAAACGATGTAACTTTATTGACAACTCACTCAAAAATAGATTTTGTTCGTGGGTACCACATAGCCGGCTCAATTGTAGATTATTTCGATGGCATTATTACTTGTGCATCAACGATACATACAACTCGATGGCAATCATTCAACACATGTGAGTATCTAAAGTCCCATAATTAAACCAGTAAACTGGTAATATTCGAACCACAGGCAAATAGAACAGCCACGCATGAATGTTAATTAATATGTAGCTCCTTACAGTGGAGGCTCAATATCTTTTTGTGACTAATATTCAGCTGGGAGTCTAGACAATATACAGACTTGGTGCATACTTTGCCAGTATTCAGACCCTCGTGCTTATCGAACCGTAACTGATTTCCTAATATTTGCAAAATAAATATTCATTATGTTTGGATAATTGCCGAATATAAACTCAATATGCGTCGATGAACAATATAAAACAGTATATATGGCTGGATCAATTGATTACACAAACATATACGATAGCCACATATTCATGATTTATAATAACAATAAAGAAAGCTTTATGTATGGACGCATAGAGTCTAGATATGACGCACTAGTATATTAGAGAAACAGGCGATCTCATTCCATGTGAGGGAATCATCGTCGTTTGATGTATACCAATTGACAATAAGGTAATGAATCTGCTTTCTCTCTGCAAGTTAAAGAGCAAGGTTGGTGGTTTATATTACCAGCCGCAATCTATTTGATTTTTTTTGTGCTTCCATGTGGATTGCTTATGCACAATTACAGACAGTAACGCATATCACTGGCTCAGCTATTGTAAATTGACATGCCAGAATTTAGAAAGGCACATCTGTCTATCGAGCAATCCAATTAGATTACTCAAGTGGAGTATATATAATCCGCTCAGTTGCCAAGGAAACATCACCAAGGTCCCACAAGTTTCACGTTTTTCGAATGTTGGAGATGAAATCTCGGCATTATAATGAATCGATTGGGTCTTGATCTTACGGCTTGTATTTCTTGGCATGATGAATGTTGTACACCACATGCCGCAATACAGCGATATTGTCGAATGTACAAACGTGAATGAAAAGAATATGAGTACTGCCTTTAGCACTGTTATGTATTTTAGTATTAATGTAACGGTATAAGATGATTAAATCCACAATACCGACGAAGCAGCACAGAACAACAATATGTGCGTCATTGTAAGTTAAACATTGTATCAAAGAATCGGACATTATTCCTCGAACATGATCAGATCACATTGGTGCCATTCCTAAACGAAACCATAAAACCGCGGAAAAGGTTTATTTTTATTTTGATAGAAGGGCGTTTACTACCGTACATATACACATCTCGAGTACCACATTAAGCAAGTGTCTGAGAGAGCGTCAGAGGACCAAACACAGCGTATATGGCCTATCTCGAGAAATGCTTAGTCTGAGTTTGTTTGATAACACAAACGGGCAGGTTACATATAGTTGCCTGCTTCATAGTGTTCTATACGTGTACATGCAATATGCATATCCAGCCTAGAATGACTCCAGATAATGAGCGCAACAAACAAACGGTAAACATTCGCCGACGATAAGATATATGTGAGGCGTTTTATAATAATTTGCTGATACAAAGGTTTTGTGGGTTTTTTTACCAACACTGTTTATACTAGCTCTGACCAGACTTCGCGGCTCATGTTCGTAGTGTAGTGTATAATTTGCTTTACATGATATATTTAAGTCACCCTAGGCAAGGATTTATGCTCGTATTTACTAACGCACTATTATACATGGCTATGAAGAAATTATTTGTAATAATGAAATCACACCGTCACCGAGGATCAACGGTGCCTAATCAAGAACCAGTCTTAGGTCTAAAGATGCAGTAATTCAATAAACTAAGAATCTAGTCACATGGCTTAAGCATACTAGACAAAAAATTAAGGGATTATCAAATAACATATTCATTGGATTACGATCTAAAAGAAAATGCATGAACCAACATAAAATAATGCTTTCATTTAGAAGTGTCATTTTGTCCGCGACGATCAGCACAGATGACAAAAAAGTGACCTTTATTATACGCGATATCAGCTCTTGTCGAGCTTGGGTTCACTTATCTCAACCTTAAGACCAGCTGCAGAGTGATTCAATTTGCCGTTCCCTGAGTCAATGTGTAGGTACTGTCGTTGCATTATATATTACCAACATTTTGTTCTCGTTAATCTAGTCATGAATCCTAGATAAAAGACATCCGTTCACCTTAAGTGCACAGCAGATGCCTACAATGCATCATATACCTACAATACATCATATGCCTTCAACACCTCATATGCATACAATATATTACAAGCCTACAAAACATCAAGAGCCTACAGTGGCTTCGAAATGTCACATATTTTTGCCGTTCCGCGTTCACGAAATGCATGGTTACAGATTTATTTTGCCACCAATACCGCAAGGTAAGATAGCATGCCTGTAGATTTTGCTATTCGGCAGGTTAGATGGATGAATGTTTGTAATTTTGTCAACAATGATCATTAATGACAGATTATAACAGCATCATGCATTTCTATCATTCTGAAACGTTTGCTCGATGATAGAGGATTTCGCCATCATTTCATGTTGCATAGAATATCATCTGTTAATTAATTCTGTTTTACTGTAACATATTCTTTAATAACACGGAAACTTGATGTTTTTCTGTTTTCGTAAACTTTTGCTACAGTCTATTTGTTCCGTTTAAAGTACTCTTAACTTTAATTTTGACCCTCTAAATGAGGAACAATGTTATTGCCTCACAAACAATAATGATTAACCTAGAACTGCATAATGCGGTGTGAGTATTGATAATGACGCGATATTATCTAACGATATTTTTGTGCACAACATATTTCGCCCATATTCAGACAGACAACCAAAGACTAGGCTTATCGTTTTATAAGCGTATATTCTTGAAATACTGGCTGGTCAGACAATGCATATTTATTGAATGCATCACTCTGAAAACCCATGTAACTAGCATCTATGGGATACATGGTATAACGCTACCCCGGTCCCTATTATTGCCATGAGATTGCTTTTGGTACCAAAGACCCATAGGTTCGTATCACTGTCAATTATTGACTTTGATGTTGCAGCTTTGACGGATTATCCCTGGTATACATTACCAAAACATCGTGCAGTTGTTTCAGGCGATTTGGCTTCTGAATCTTGCGTCTACTTGGGTGAAATACAACGCCCATTATTCATAACGCAAGTTCGCGAAGCAAATAAACCTTTCCAATGTAATGACATTAACTTGTCTTTTGGCTCTGACAGATTTCAACTGTAGCACTTTTGTACCAAGTTGGCCAATAAGAGGCTAAATTCTTTCATAACCATCACCGTACTGATGTCGGCTCGAACTGAGAGCCTGAGTAAAACTTGAGTGATTTATTTCATTGAGGGATTGAAGTGATACCCTGAATAGTCTTTTTGACACATATTAGCACTAGCACGATCCATTGACTGATGGCTGATACACGATTTGACAATTATCCGTGTCAAAAGTCAGGTTATTGCATTACAAGTCGAAATTTTACCATCAATCATTTGAGGCCAAAGCCAGTAATGACGATAATCACCAACCGAATTCCAACAAACGCCCCATGCAATAGCAACAGTAGCCAATGAAAGATGGTTATGTCCATAATCTGATATGAAAATTTTAACTTTATGTCACATGCATACCAAAGTGCAATTTGTTAATTGACGGTCACGATGAACAGTCAGAAGATACTTTATGGGAGAATCAATCTTGCTGTGTCCTGTCCCAGGGCCTGGTTAATCAATATTTGTCAAATATTCCCATCTTAAAATCATCGACAGGGAGCTTATTAATAATATTTACCTCAATGATAAAAAAAAATCGGGCAGAGTGTTAATTGCGTGTATGGTACTAAAACTGAGTCTAAAACATTTTTCAATTATTGAAGTTTACCATCTTGCAACAATAAGCTACACTGCTTGGACGCTTCGGATGCCTTAAGCCCGGTATTCTATCTGAGGTGATGTCAATGCATGAATCACAGAGGCCCCTCCTTCACAGGCAGTATATTTTTTTCGAGCATTTGAGGCATGTTATCTAAAAATATACATCCAATTTATCACGTTTCGCTTTTTCACCCCCCACACTCTTCTGATACAATATTAGCCTTATCATAAATAAAGCAAAGGTAGTAATGTTATCATGGGCTCTTAACCTTTCTCCAAATACTTTTAATACCATCGTCTATCGACACATTTCCCCAATAGAATGAGTAAAAATAATGGACGATAGTCTTATAGGTAATTCTACCCTAGAGCATACAATCAATCTTGCTGTGTCTCCGCCCTCTTTCCATAATCAATTCAGTGTGTTTTGGCGGCAGCATCGTTTTATCCACTCCAACGACAACTTTTGAATGTACCGCTTAAACATTGTGAAGCTTTATGATTAACGATACACTGCACACGGAGATATTACGGGTGATAAGTTTCCGCGGCTTACAGCATTTGCTTGTTTTCAAACATTGCGGTCGATTGTTCCAAACTCTTATTGGTATGTCACTTGCCGGGAACAAAACGTCAATTATGCAATTTTGTGCTCGCATCTGTGATGTTTTAAGTGCATAATTGAATGAACTATGACAACAGCTCGGCGCTAGACTCATCGAAACTTTAACATTTAATAATCATATTGGATTTTTGGGTAATTTTAATAGACCATTCCTGAATCACTGGTCAACTAAACCAATACACAAAATATGAGAGCCGGTTCCAGTGGAGTAGTGGTAAATTGCGTCGTCTTCTGACACTCAGGATGTGAAAAAACCTGATCGGTTCACCGGGACTCGGATGATCACGTTAAATGGCGGGCCAATCTCTGAAAGGGGTTGCACCTGACCCAGTAGCTCAATTGTACCGTGTTGGACCTTATGCCCAGCGGCGTTGGTTTCACAGCCTGGTCTTGGGTAACGTGTTGTGTACCAAGTGGGCACTGGCTCTAAAGGAGAGCTTAATACCAGTTAACTCGGCGTAAGCATGATTGGCTAAATGCCAGTTTAAAAGGCCAAAGTGAAAATTTTATATGCTGCAAAATTATTTGCCTTTATGATATTATAGTTTGTTTCCATTTGCAACGCCATCTACCGAGATAGTCGTTTTGTTGTTATGTTCGTGCGACACTATAAACAACCAAGCAGACAGAAGGGTTGAGACTCGCGAATATCGTTATTCCCAAAAACTTTTGTAGCTCAACAAGGAAAATATAGCTATCCGTGTTGCCTGTCGTGGTCAGTTTATGTAGTTTGCAGAATCACATTATCCGTGGCAGTTAGAAAATGTAGTAGTGTGCTGTGCCTTCCTCCTCATTATATATCTGGTATGCAGCCGTGTTGGTGCGTGCTTTCATCCTGTCTCTGTAAAGGTACTTTTTACTACCAATGTGTCTATGGGAAAGCCTATTACTAAGGTTTGATCGTCTTGCTGCACATTCACTAAGTAACATAAGCATAACGAATGATCGAAGGGATCATAAATTATCGGACTTAGTTGCAGTTAAAAAAAACGCCTCTCCAGTGAATGTTGTTTTTAATACTAATTACCGCTGAATATCATTGACTTAAGAACTATCGTGTAGAATTAATGTAGCACCGGACTTCATCAACTTATTGCAGATATCTTGCTCGAAACCGCTGTCAAACACTGTCGATTCTCAAGCAGCTGTTGTTACTTGCAAGAAGTTGCTATGAACTATTTGCCATTGCTATGGTATCTAAACTCGTTCCCTGCGATGGTCATATGCAGAGAACAACCATGCCGTCAATTGTAACGCTCACCCAAAAGTGCTGCGCATTGGTTGCAGCGTGCAGTAAAATTATTCTATTTAATATCTAGGCAATGTGTACTTGTCGTAAGGGAAATTGAGTAATATGTATATTTTGCCAAAGTGTTCCTGCATTTTGGCGTGGTTAAATATTCAAAACACGATGCAGATACACAATAATGGGACAATAGCGAAGGGCCCGTTCTCAGAAAGAGTCTTAACCTTACATGAAGTGCCATTAACTATCTTTTTAATATGCTGCAAGCATCAATCGACCTGTTTTCAACCCCAATAATGACTTCCGCATGCCTTTCCGCGGACGTGCTTGTATTGCGCAAATCGGCTTAATAATCTGCCGCGGCACCCAACACGAGACAGTCGAGTATTCCCATGAAATGGACATCACATTCTGTATTAATGCACCATATGCGCATATATACTTTGCACGGTAAAAAGAAAACAGCATCTCACTACGACTCGCGGTCTATGTCATCAAACTGTGGCAGTGGCTTAATTAAATCCGAAATCAGGCTACGGAATGTAATTAGTTTTAAATATAAGTTATATACATTATCATAGTTGTAAAGTAACATACACACTTTGGATTATAATCAATCCTTCACTACCTCCCTTACTTCCTCCCTTTCCCCCCTCTTTCTCCCTCCCTTCCTTCCTTCATCCCTCCCTTTCCTCCCTGCTACCCTCCCTTCCTCCTCAATTCCGCGCTTTGTTAGTGGACCTCTCACGCTCTGACACACAAATTCACAATCGCACATTTGCCCTCAGTTTCCCTCCCTTTCCCTCTCTTGATCTATTTTTCTCTAATTCTCACTCCCTATATCTCTATGTCAGTCCATGTATATATCTACATTAATATACATATTTTTTCATTTGTATATATGTTTATAAATATTTATAGATATAAATGCATATATATATATGTATATCTTTCTATCTTTCGCTCGTCCTCTTTATCTCTGCCTATCTTTCTCGCTCTTTCGCTGTCTATTTCTGTCGTTGCTTTCTTCTTTCATCTCTCTCACAATCGCCCTCCCTCTCTTTCTCTCTCTAAAATTTCTCTCTTTCTCTCTCTCATTCTCTTCCTCTCGCTGTATCTATCCCTATCTCTCCCCCTTTTTCTCCCCCTTTCCCCCTCTCTATTCCGGTCTCTTTCGGTCTCTCTTTCTCTATCTCTCTCTCTCCCTCTCTCTCACTCTACCTCTTACACACACACTCTTTTACACTGAAGATGTAACTCCGCTTTCCAACAAAAGATGAGAACGTTTGACCAGAATAAAGTATTAATCCACTGATCATATTGTCAAAACCGAGCACCAACCCAAAGCTGTATACTGTCCACAGTCATCAACTAGCTGCTACGGACTACGGAACGCTACGTTAGCTTTAATGTATAGTTAAGACATGGCATGGGTAAGGCTAAATGAGGCTCTAGAGAGAATCTAGCTGCAATATAAACGAAATGTTTTCATCCATAAGCATAGCCATATATACCAAGCTGAATACTTTGTATGAGATTATTTGTTTGTTAGACACTAAGCTTGCATATGATATCACCAAACACGCAACGCTGATCGACTCTGATTGTGTTTATCATAGTCGAAAATGCGGGTCCTGAATAACATAATAACATAGCATTGCTTAATATTGCAGATCTGTCGCTGCATACCAGCCTCCGGCACCAAGTGGCTTACACTGTTGCAAGGCAAATGTCGCTCATAGTTAATCCAGGGGATTATTATTGATTTGATATAGGTCTTTCAACTTCATTTAATGCCCCATAACATTAATAAATCGACAGTATGCTCGCGATTGCAAACGGAGCTTAAAGGCTGATGTTAATGTTGCAGATATTTCAGATACTATCTGATGTGTCCCTGCTTATTGTGAGAAGTTTGGTAGAAGTCAAGTGTCTCACTTTGCTTGACACTGACATTTATGACATAACCCAGATCATTAAACCTTGTGACATATGGTTAACTAACTATGTGGTGTATTCACGTTGTACAACTGATTTGGCTGCTTATTGACTGGCAGCTTGTTGAGGTCGATTTGGCCAATCTGGCGTGGGACATGAACCATTTGTACACTCTTCACATCATCTCTGAAGATATTAAGTTATTCATAGAAGTGAGCAGTAGGGTTGATGGTAATTTAATAACGCCTGAATAGGTATCTGATGGCCTGCATGATGTCTAAAAATAGACTAATTTACAACGATTTTGGTTGAAGTATAAAAGCTGCCAACCCGGATAACACTGGATTAACAGCCGTGCTGCATGTGATACACGTTATTCGTAGAATTATTGTTCGGAATTCGACTGACTAATGATATTGACTATGTGCGTTTACTTTGATAATTTGATAAGCTCAACGCATTCAAATTAACGATAATTTTGACGGCTGTCTAAAATTGTTGATGATCATTAACAACAAACAACAGAAAAGCTCAGCACATTTGTTTAAATTTTGATACCCGATATTGCAATATTTGTCACATAAAAGTGGCATGCATAAGCACTCCATATTTCCTACATTTCAACTTTGAAAATATGGTGGCGTCGTAGCTTTTGGCTTCGAGAAATTCTGCCAACAGCCATCAGTCAGAAGTCAATAAAGAATGGCTACAACAAATTTCATAATATGTATTATTTTCCGTGGTTCCGAAAAAACAGCCATATCGTTGTTACTAGTAATATTTGCCCATACATATTAACGCAAGCGTCCCGAACATTACCAGTTTCCTTTCACTTTTGTTGAATGCGGTAGACTTTCAAATACCCATGTCAATTTATAATATGCCCCCATAATTCGCTAATAACACCATAATGTACAAATAAGAACATAAGTAAGTCTAGTGTGAGAACCAAAAAGCATTAGACACAGTCGTTTGACGTCAGTGCTGTCCGTGAATAAGGCCTTACTGTAAGGGTGAATAAAACGGGAAGTGCAGTCGGAAGACGTCAGCGCTAGGAAATGATAGCACTTTTTTTCGAATTAATGGCCATAGTTTAAGTTCGTACCGGATAAAGTAATAGGGTCAAAATGGACCAAATACAAGTCGTTTTTAGCATTGAAAATAGGCCTCTGCACCATCTCAAATGAAAAACGCAGGATGATAGCAACATTTAAATGAGTGACATTCTTACAGAAATTCATATTACCGATGAGATTGCCGGGACACTTACTTGCGATCCCCACAATTTGTTAGTAATCAACCATCCCACTATTTATTGCAAAAAACTGACTTCGCCGAACCGGTAATATATTAATGCTTTATCATAACCGCATATCAAACCCGAAAACATTTAAATGTAAGGCTCATTACGATCAGCTTAGCTGATTAAGGTGCATAGCGAGAGAAAATACTTTATGCGGCGTTGCCGAGCAACAGCAAATAGCATTTTACTCCTAATTGGATATGTCATATCATCAAACAACCTTGCTTTCAAGAACGTTTACCTCATGTTGCATCAAATTGTTACTCAACTGTACATTTGCTGTGGATATATCAAACCACAAACCGTTTTATCGGTATGAAGGCAATTTTAGAAATTCATTTCCATTCACCGCATTTTCAGACAATCATCATTCTGGGGTGTCGTGACCATATTCGATAATGACTTTGTCAGTAAACGATATCATTGACTAACTTAAATTTGGGACCCACAGCAGAATCAAAATCGATTTATTTCCCAGAAGTAGCGGCGAATACGATTTTGGCTTTCGGAAGAGAATGCCAAATAAATGATTTCTTAGCCAAAACAGCAATATCCAGCATTTTCAAATTAGCACTTCAGCTTAATTGCCAGAATTATTGTTGCGTGATAAAGGTTGGCCATAAGGTATTTCATAGTTTCGCACGAGCAGGGCTTTTAATGGATCTTACATACTACTCTAACCAACCAGTCGTACGTTGGGTATATTCAGATCACATCATCGATTACTCTCACGAGCGCCACTACTGTCAATATCAGATATGTTTTCTTTGCATAGTCTATGTAAACACCTTCGTGGTTGGCTTACTAATAGTCGCAGAAATCACGCAATAGTGCTTCGATCCTCTGTGTTGTTTGATGGCCAGCATATCCCGCTAGCTTAGCTATGGTCTGATTACGGTGTAGGCTTGGCAGTTGTTTTTCTATTTTATCACATTATGACCAATTAGAGACAAAATCCCGCGATTTATTGCCCATAGATAATGAGATTGCGATGTTCGTACGATTCACAATAGACAGATCGCGTTTTGTACAACAATTTTCGTATAAGGAATACAAATGGAGGGACCGCCTATCAAAGGTGGACCAGTTGAAAACCATACACGCTTTATTTGCAGCGTGCTAAAGGGGTTGGTTATACTAAAGCTCGGTCATTCACTCATAATCTCATACGCTTACGCTTATACTCACGAATAAAGGGTTGTACAAGTCATAAACAGCCCTTATTCACTAATGTATCGCACTTTCCCCACATCGCTTCCATTTTCTGACCGTAATGAAATCTGTCTTGAGTAGCGGCAATTACAAAAATCTAGTATCAGAGACAAATTGAATTATTGTCTCCTTTCACTACTGTCAGTAGTATATCACCTTAGATAAAGGACGTTTGGGTACCTTAACAGTCACAGGAATTCAGGCAAAACATATGTTTAATGATGTGCACCATTATCTTTTGGCGTATTTGCCTAATATATATTTAAGGACAACAGACCTTAGCATTATGCCATTTCCTTTACTAAATGTGAAGGAAATGATAATGACCACGCGCGCTCGTACGAAACGATGCGCATCATGCACTACAGTCAGCGATTGCCAAGCACCGATTAAGGTACTGCAGACAGCTTAGTTGTTTCGTCAACCTTTAAGTTAATTGTGATTACTGACAAGTAGCTCCTTGTTATATTTACAAGCCAAGATTCGAATAGTCGTGCATTGAAAGGTTTAATCAAATTGGTTGGTCCATATCCGACCACAATGATTCGTTTTCTTAGAGTCCTTAGACCCATTATGCGTTTGTCGGTCCCAATGATGGCTTTGGTGGTGGTTGTATTGAAACGTATTTGGGCTTTGATCAGTAGATTATTTGGCATTATTTAATCCAGCTCAAATCATTGATGAAGCCAAACATTATAAACGCTGTTATAGTTGCAAGCACATTCCTAAGACCACGCTAGCAAGCAATGATGCAGTGCTATAATTAAGCATTTAAATCATGGTCAGACCTGTCAACATCGGAAGAACCTGATATTCATTTACAGTCCACTTCTTTGAACACAGTCGAAGGAAAATTTCTGTGTTTCTCATAAGCAAAATTATAACTACCAGCTCGGTGCTCTATAAAACCCTTTTACAAGTCCAGCTTTTCGAGTGATGGACTTCCGCGTGCAAGTTTCAGAATTTTTTCACTTATGCGAATGGGTATACCTTGCAGCTAAAATGTTTCTGAATGGAACGTTAACCTTAATTTTACATGCCTGTTAAAGATACTACAGCGACACTGCTTTAAAATGCCAGGTTATAGTTGCAATCGTCTTTATTTAAAACGGGTATCCAAAATTAATCGCAAACTCAGCTTGCTTATCAAACCAGTCAATGGAGTCGACATCTTTTTTATTGTGTATGAATCAGATACGTTTAAGGAAAAAACACTCCACATTCCAACATATTTTCACGATACACGACACTCCAAAGAGTTAATGTTTAACTGCTGTAGCTAGCAAATGGAATTGAGTTTCAAGGTCATTATGCCTCCGATCAGCGCCAATCGACACCATTAATGATGCATTTGATCAAGAGTAATCTGGTTGTTCCCATATAGCTAACTTTAAGTTACCGAAAGAGGTTGAAGCGGATTTGTAAAGTGTTAGTCGGCAAATTGATTCCGCATTAAGTTCATTATTGATACCCGGAAGTCAAGAATTGTGGAGCTTCAGAAACCCTCATGGGTAAGTGTGTGTTAGCAACAAAAAATTATCTGCCTATCCTGAAAACATCAACACCATTTTATGAGGCTTATATAACGGAACTAAACGTAAACATTACATCATTCTCGATCGTTTACGACCATCTGACCTTTGGGTTTTCTATTTTGGTTCATTTATAGTTTACCTGCATATCCACAATAATATGACAAAAATATTCGAATGGGACGAGATCGATGCTTAAATATTGCTAGTGACAAATTCGACCCTTTTTAACGAGTATGTTGTGTTTAGCAATAGCTAGTTGGCCGCTGCACGCACTACACCTAAGTAATTCAGGACATAAAATATAACAAAGAAATAAAGGTACGGAATAAAACTTAACAGACATTGCTAAGACTTAAGTGCCCTTAAAGGGCTATTGCATTGTGCAGAAAGCTTTGTTGTGGTAACAAAGGGCATATTCCGCTAACGCAACACTCACTGAGTTCTCGATCGTTCATCACAACGAATACATGCAAATAAGAATATCAGGTGATGACGAGCGTGTTTAGCTGGATGTTTCGTCAAATAGGGCCCATAGCGTGGGGCGTGATGTGTCGTTAGTTACAATCACATTCTAACGGCGATGGAATAACAATGAACGAGTTGCCAGTCAATGTATCAGCGCGGAGAGTTTTACAATAGACGAAAGTGTGTTTAATGGATCACTCAGAAAATGGTCGTGACATGCATTAAAGTAAAAGGTGGCATAACACCGCATTTTCTGCTATCCATGCATTTTAGGATTTTGCTGGAGTAATTAGCCAAGGGGATAGTGTGTCGTTCGATCAGGGAGTATTGCCTATATGTCATAACCTATGCAGCTAGGCAATGGTATCAACTCATCTTTGCTTTAGCACACATTGAGTCGGAATTGCATTAGCCGCGAGGCTTACAGGGATTAACTTAACCATTGCGACATTCGCAAGGTACCTACAATCCAAATATGCTGCTGTTGAGACATAACATGCAATGCCTCGATTGCTTCATTAAAGCACTGCCGAAAATCTGGCTCTGGTTAACATTCCGTGTCGTAAAGAGGTATTGTATTTCCTTTTTACAATGCCATTACGGATGAATCACGCACGCTTTGCAAAACTAACTTACATTTGTCAAGAAGGGTTTTTCTTAGGTAACGTCGGTGCACCACAAGAACACTAATTCACGTTCTAGTTTTGTGAAGTCTGTCATTTAACACGAGAATTCTGAATCAATTAGGCAAGGAAAAATTAGCGATATATGGAACGCAGTATTTTAAATAGAATAGTTGTTGTAAGATATGTGTAAGTGCAAAGCAATGTCGTTTATACCACCACATTAAACAGCGTCAGGAATCTCAGGAGAGCTTGTTTACCGAGAGCATATTTGTTGTACACCAAAATCTTATTGTCCCAAAAGGAGTCATATTTGTAGTACCATGCTGAACACCGTGGCCTTCAGCAGAATTGTAGGAAACGCAAATCGAAAACGATTTGAAAACGCTTCTCAAGAAGCAGAAGCGCATTCGCATTACAGATCTTCACGTCAATTTATGTTGTTTCTGTTCTGCTCTCAAACAAAGCATATATCGATTGCTCAGATTCGGCACTTATACATTCTGATACTGGTGATTCTGTTACTGACACCAGTGGCTGTTGTCAGAAAAAATTAGGTGTCCATCATCGACAATTAATATCATCGGTAACATCTATCAACACCACGATGTGAAATGCAAATTACCCATTTGTGCAATTTATATACAGGCAGGATTAATATTTGCATATGTAATCAATATTTCTAACGCCAAGCACTGTTTCGGTATACTAGCCCTGTCGCATACTTACAAGTTTTCGTATGTCTAAGCAGCACCATTTGTGAATTCACATTCTGTCATTAAATGGGCTGCTACGCGTGCGAACATTCTTCGATACAGCCATTAACAAATAGCATGAAAATGATAGATCTGTACTGTCTGATAACACGTTCATACGCTGGATAATACTATGTTTAGCTGAGTGTAATTACACTAGACTCATGGATATACATGCAAGCTATCATCGTCCATTTCGAAGAATGACAGTAAGATAATTAATTTGAACATAAGTACGTTAATATTCGAGTACATTCATATTGTTTGTGACAGTATTCTCACTGTGTTGTAGGTGTCGTATAAGTTGCCAGTGACGTAGCGCACTGTAACGTATATTACATAGTCTATGACTTATCCTGAGACGCGAACATTCACACCTCCCTTTTTTGAGTTGTTATGAGGCTAACTATATCGTCTTGGATTCCTTGCATGGAGCACATATATACCACCCAAATAATTATTGCGGTTATTACGGTATCATACAATTTAGTGAGTGCATTGCTATTGACGTCTAAGCAGGGGGCTGCGCGGGGTCGATGCGTCACTAATATATATGCTGCTCTCTCACTGCAACTTAAGAGGGTTTTAGAGGGTTGCCATGAAATATATTGAGATATGTCACCCTTAACGATTCACAGTTTGTCGGTGAGCCGTGGTGTTTATCAAGGGAGTAATGTTTCTATGGCTCGACCTGAATTTTTGCTTCGGAATAAAGCTTTTACCATCATTAACTTGTGAATACTCAATCAGGTATTAAGTCATAAGAAATTATGTATTTGAATGCGTTCCAATGGATCCTATATAATGTGTCAACTGATGTCTAAAGTAGATCAAGCAAAAGAGACGATGCCAAAACAAAAAAAAATTGTTATCGCGTTTGAGTTTTGAATTGAACATCAGAAAAAGACTGTGCTATACGTTCGTGTACATAATATTCGTCACAGTGAAGCGCCACAGCCTTATCAGTGATGTCTCGCCCATTGGTATTGTACTTACGCCGTTACATAGCACGATTATTGCTTGCCGCACATTCGGCGTAGTTTAATTTGTAACGTTGCTGCGATATTTGCTTTGCATCTCGAGGTTATCATTACAATATTTTGCGGTTAACTGTTCAGTGACCAATGCAGTTAAATTAGTATTCCTGATCCTAATATTGGCAAAGTATTAGGAACTCAGACTGTGTGCCACAACTTTAACGCTCAGAGAGCCTTTGGTTATGAACCACGCCAGTCATATTCTGTCCCATTAATTTACTGCCTATATAAAAGCAGGCGTGATATTTTACTCTGCAGTACCATAAGTGTTTAACAGTATATATCTCATCGTCTAGCCACAGCGGCGTGCCTAATGGTCCATTAGGGCCAATTTAGCTGCTTGAAACTCAGTCCTGTGAGACTTCATTGTTTGTGCGCTATATGTCAACCGCCATTAACAGAAGCACGATAATAACCGAGTTAATTTTAAATTCTCTACCCATCTCAGAGGTACAATACTTTAGAAACGCAAATATGCTTATATTACGCAGTGTAATAACCCCTTTGACCCTACTGCAAATACACAAACGCCACAAATAGTCGTCTCATGCTTGTCGAACTAACAAGGTCAGGAACATGCCCTCACTGCTGTGAGATATGTTAATTGAAGCATGTAGAGATTAAAATCCTCACATTGTCATTCAATGTGGCTGGTTAGTACAAAGTGTTAAGAGTAAAGTTAAGGAATTAATTTTACCATGTGGCAGCATATTTTTCACCGAATGTTATATATATATATACATATATATATATATATATATATATATATATATATATATATATATGTATATATATATATATATATATATATATATATGTATATATACTATATATATATATATATATATATATATATATATATATATTTATACATATATATAATGGCCGATAAAAGAGGCTGTACAAATAGCGTAAATGTTTTTATGATTTACGTTAGTCAATATTATCTGTTAAAAGTAATTTTAATAGTAGGAAGTCCTATCATTTTGTATATAACGCGGTATATAATGTTAACTTTTAGAATGCGAAAACGATATTAAATATATTATGAAAACAATTGTGCGCATTAATATAATTGTATGATCATACCTATGCAATTATAATAATCAATACATCCGAGTGACTACGTAACATAGGTCAAAATCTAATATTTTTTCAATTTCGTAACAGTATGTCTTTGATTCGCAACCGCAATAATGACAATTATACATCTGATGAAAACTACGCCCTAAAATATTTTTCAACTATTGCTCTTTGCCATCTTTTAACAATGAGCTTCACTGCTTGAACGCTTCGGATGCCTTAAGCCCAATATTCTATCTTAGGTGATGTCAATGCATGAAACACAGAGGCCCCTCCTTCACAGGCAGTTAATTCTTTTCGATCATTTGGGGCATGTTTTTTAGAAATATACATCCAATTTATCACGTTTCGCTTTTTCACCCCCCACACTCTTCTGATACAATATTAGCCTTAACATAAAAAAACAATGGTACTAATGGCCTCTTAACCTTTCTCCAAATACATTTAATACCATCGTCTATCGACACATTTCCCCAATGGAATGAGTAAAAATAATTGACGATAGTCTTATAGGTAATTCTACCTCAGAGCATACCAACAATCTTGCTGTGTCTCCGCCCTCTTTCCATAATCAATTCAGTGTGTTTTGGCGGCAGCATCGTTTTATCCACTCCAGCGACAACTTCGTTTTGTTTAATGTTACACCGACTGTTACTTTTTCATGTACCGCTTAAACATTGTGAAGCTTTATGATTAACGATACACTGCACACGGAGATATTACGGGTGACAATTATCCGCGGTAAACAGCGTTTGCTTGTTTCAAAACATGGCGGTCGATTGTTCCAAACTTTTATTGGTTTGTCACTAAGTAACATAAGCATAACGGATGATCGAAGGGATCATAAATAATCGGACTTAATTGTAGTTAAAAAACGCCTCTCCAGTGAATGTTGTTTTTAATACTAATTACCGCTGAATATCATTGACTTAAGAACTATCGTGTGGAATTAATGCAGCACCGGACTTCATCTACTTATTGCAGATATCTTGCTCGAAGCCGCTGTCAAACACTGCTGATTCTCAAGCAGCTGTTGTTACCTGCAAGAAGTTGCTATGAACTATTTGCCATTGCTATGGTATCTAAACTCGTTCCCTGCGATAGTCCGATGTAGAGAATAACCATGCCGTCAATTTTAACGCTCACCCAAAAGTGCTGCGCAATGGTTGCAGCGTGCCGTAAAATAATTTATTTATTATATATGCAATGTGCACTCGTTGTAAGGGAAATTGAGTAATATGTATATTTTGCGAAAGTGTACCTGCATTTTGGCGTGGATAAATATTCAAAACACGATGCAGATACACAATAATGGGACAATAGGGGAGGGCCCGTTCGAAGAAAGAGTCTTAACCTTACATGAAGTGCCATTAACTATCTCTTCAATATGCTGCTAGCATCAATCGCCCTGTTTTCAACCCCAATAATGACTTCCGCATGCCTTCCCGCAGACGTGCTTGTATTTCGGCCAATCTGCTTAATAATCAGCCGCGGCACCCAACACGATGCAGTCGAGTATTCCAATGAAATTGACATAACATTCTGTATTAATGCACCATCTGTGCATATATACTGTGTACGGTAAAAAGAAAACAGTATCTCACTACGACTCGCGGTCTATGTCATCAAACTGTGGCACTGCCTTCATTAATTCCGAAATCAGGCGACGGAATGTAATTAGTTTTAGATACAAGGAATATACATTATCATAGTTGTAAAGGGACATACACACTTTGGATTAATAATCAGACCACCTTGTGTTAATATTTGTCCTTCACTATCTCCTTTACTCCATTCCTCTCTCCCCCTCTTTCTCCCTCCATTTCTTCCTTCCTCCCTCCCTTTTTCCATGCTACCCACCCTTCCTCTCTCAATTCCGCGCTCTGTTATTGTACCTCTCACTCTATGACGCACAAATTCACAATCACAAATTGGCCATCTGTTTCCCTTCCTTCCCTCTCTTGATCTATCTTTCTCTAATTCTCACTCCTTATATCTCTATGTAAGTACATGTATATATCGACATTAATATAAATATTTATTCATATGTATATATGTATATATACATTTATAGATATATATGCATATATATATATGTATATCTTTCTATCTTTCGCTCGTCCTCTTTATCTCTGCCTATCTCTCTCGCTCTTTCGCTGTCTAGTTCTGTCATTGCTGTCTTCTTTTATCTCTCTCACAATCTCCCTCCATCTCTTTCTTTCTCTCTAAATTTCTCTCTTTCTTTCCTTCTTTCTATTCCGGTCTCTTTCGGTCTCTTTCTCTCAGTCTCTCTCGGGCCTCTCTCTCTATCTCTCTCTCTTCTTCTCTCTCTCTCTCACTCTTCCTCTTACACACACACTCTTTTACACTGAAGATGTAACTCCGCTTTCCACCCAAAGATGAGAAAGTTTGACCAGAATAAATTATTAATCCACTGATCATATTGTCACAACCCAGCACCATACGCAAGCTGTATATGGTGCACAGTCATCAACTATCTTCAACGGACTACGGAGCGCCACGTTAGCATTTATGTATATTCAAGACATGACATGGGTTAGACTTAATGAGCCTCTAGAGATATCTTAGCTGCCAAGATAACAATGTAAACAACCTGTTTTCATCCATAAGCATAGCAACATATATCAAGCTGAATACGTTATATGAGATTACTTGGTTGTTAAACATTAAGCTTGCTGCAATAAAGTGTACCTTACACGAGCGCGAATTCCGAAACGACGAATATTTTACCCTCCAACGGTCTTCCCTTCCCAATAAGTTGAATCAAATATTGGCGATATTCAGAATATTTTTAATCCCGAAATCAAACATACAGAAGGATTTTGTTGTAGTCTTCCTTTCAAAACGCCCATTGTACTTCTGAGTCTATTGGGGTGCAATATCTATCCATATACGTACTCAATATGCCCATCAATTGGTATTATGCGCCTTCCAATATGCATGTTTTGTTTGCTTGGTTTGAATGTGTAACTGCTTTATTTTACATTAGGAAACAACCCGTAACCTAGTGTAGAAAGCTCTGTTAGCCTGTCTGCCTATCAGTACTTTCATTGTAACGGAATACATTCATACACTAGTGGTATATAAACATACCACCACTAGTTTGGACTGATTCAAGATAGATAATTGCGCAAGTTGTTTGAATATGTTATACATGAATAAGCACTGAAATAAAACGCACCCTCGTTGTTAACTTCTTCCCCTCAATAGAAAAACTGCTCTGTTTAAGATAGATACATGGACAACTTGTATTTTCAGGAACTCTTCAAGATCAATTTCGGCAGACGTTCGACTACCATTCTAATTGCCGATATTTAATCAAACAAGCAAGCTTTGCTGGCAAAATATGATACGTCTTTCATTTACATTCGTCGTAGATGAATGAACGAACGTTGGAGTCTGTAAGCGGTCACAATTATGCCATGATCATGATATCTCACTCAGAATAGGATACATATTAAACATTATATAAACATATCATTGCGCATTACTTTTAATGATCTTTAATGCAGATTAAAATCACCACGGAAAGGCATTTAAGTTTAATGACAATGCCGTATGCATCATCGTTAAACTATATGTGTGGTAAAAGGACGATAAGTTAGAAATAATCGATGTCCATGCAACAGCCAACCAATATGTTTGCACACTAACTCATTAAGCATGCGTATCGGTTATATCATTGACCCCGTAAAGGTTTTGCAGCAGCACTAGGCAAACCTGATTGACATATAATTAACTCATTGCGGGGTTCGACGACCTTCGATGAGTAAATTCGGAAATGTTCCTACAAGAGCCACTCATTGAATCGCAATGATCATACGATGTTTTTATTGCTTTGTGTTTGGCGCCAACCCATTGCCCTACCACAAAGAAGACTCTCGCCGCTGAAGCAATGTGACACTAGTGATCCGAGGGAGCAAGGCTTTCAGTATTGCATCTACATGTAAATGCTAAGCCGAATGCGTGATTTATATTACAAATAGGCGCATACATTTATTTTAACGAGTGCTTCCGTTACATGAAATCAAAATGTTCCTTTTTTTGTGGAATTAATACAAATTGCACGAATTACACTCCTAATTGACCGATTAAGGTAATGACATGGTAATTTGACTTAGGTTATCGTCGTGTGTTGTTTTTCTAGTGGTTGTATTTCAGCTTTACAATTCCATTACCGTAAGTGTAATGGACATATTGCATGAGAAACAGAACTCAATACTCAGACAGAAAACACATTTAAGGGTCTCATACCAAAATAGCCTAGTGACTTATACGACATGCATAGGTATATATATATATATATATATATATATATATATATATATATATATATATATATATATATATATATATATATATATATATATATATATATATATATATATATATATATATATATATATATATATATATATATCAAGGAGTTATGAATAGCAATGTAGATGCAGTCGCCTCTCATTCGATACATATACTGGATGTTTGTTGATTGAAAACATATTTTGTTTGACATACCATTCTTAACAAGAGTTCCCCCTCATAATTCAGCAAAGTGATTGTGAATACTCAACATGAGGGCGATAATCATTAAGGCACTCTATCACGAGAATCCACTAATGATGATGAGACCAGTGTATGTTTCAACTGCGTCTAGCGTGCATGCAATTATTGACAAACTATGACAGGTAAAGCGAGTTCGTCACATTGTATTTGTATACCGGTCAACAAGCCCCTCTTTCATATAATAGAGCCGGTCTCTCAGGGGTTGTGGCTAACTGCTGTGACTTTCGATCCACAAATTACGGTTCGATCCCCCTAGTTATAACTTGACTCGATGAAATCACAATCCCAACGCTGAAATAAGCTGGCCATCCTCGTTGGTACGATGGTGGTGTGTTGTAACCTAGTCGCGATGCATATTTTTCAAGGCCTTTGGCTCTACAGGAGAGCTTACTAAACATCTTAACAATTCTTATTGATCACCGTCATATATTCTCTACGTCGCAAGTGACGTAACAAAAACAGAAATCTTTATTTCAAGTAATATTGCAGACGGATCAAAAACTCAACCTAGACGTCTAACGTCTACTCTACGATTGTGCTGTAAAACGCCTATCGCACGGAAAAAATTGTTTTTTCCCGCCAGATTACGAAATCAGCCGTGAAAGTGCAAGCTTTCGGATAGAAATTCAGCTTGAAAGACTAGTTCGACGTATCAAAACGACGAGCTCATAAATAATAAATCGCCTCCGCGTGACGTCGGACCCGGCAATGTTTTGTTTGCGAGGCACGATCGGCGTTACGATTCTCGCAAAATTGCGGCTGGTAGTTTCGCTATTTCATCACTTCTTGGGAGCGACGAAGTAACATGACATGGTACAGACCATTTGCAGACCATTGTTGCTTCGGAAGAGCAAATCTTTTCCTAAAGATTCGAACCAGAAATAAGCGATTCAGACGCCTCGGAAGAAGCAAATGAACACGCCGGCGTAGGCGCTTTCTGTGCCTAGGAGTCTTACTCATGCGGGTCATCCTGCCCAAGACATAGTTTGGCGGAAGAACAGAGCTTTGAAAGCTATGTCTGATCGTATGTATGATCCTTAAAGTAGATTGATTTTGAGTTAAACTGTGTAAAGGAGAGCAAGTACAGCGGCTATTTTCTTGCAGGAATAACAGTTTGCCAATACATAATGGCATAAATGAAAGTATAATGATGTGACTTAAGTAAACTATGTAGCTACTGTCAACCAATGGCAGAGGTGGAAGAATCTTGAGAGTCATTACCTCTCTTGAGAATAGCCCCATTCCACTTTGCATAACCCACTAGCCAGGTTTCAGTCCAATCGGTGTAAGCACTTGGACCTTGCAAGTGTCATATTTCTCGTACAGACAAGTACACGGGTACATAGATGAAGGATTTTGTATTAGTTTTTTAGTAACACATACGTCTGTACAAACGCTAAGGGTTAGTCGTTATTAACAATTCCATTATATTTATTGAAGCCTGCTTGACAAAAAACATTTGCGCATGGATAACTCGACATTGTTATTTTACAAGTGTGACAGGTATACAGCATCTAGACAGTTTGTTCCGTGGTGCTGAGAACATCTGGGCAGAAGAAAAGAGTTCCGTTATCAGCCTGTGCGGTTACATTAATAAATAAAATATGATGATCATGTAACTGCACTGGTGCTGTCCGGTTCAAATATTGGTAATGTGAAGGATAGGCTTTTACCAGTTGCGTGCCGTCATCCATGGAGTAAGAAGGATACGCAGAATCGTTTTAAGTATGAGAAATTTGTTCAGATTCAGCTATCTGCCAGGCGGTCCTTGAACATCCAGTGACATATATAATTGTCAAATATCGTAGTTATAGCTAGCCATAGCTGGTTCCAGAATCTGTATATCTTCCAAATTATCATATTTATTCAGATCCATGAATTTGCTGCATGGTCGAAATGAAATGTACCATCCTAGCAAAACAAGGGATTATTGAATTAATATAAATGCAAAAAGAAGTCATCTAGTCCCTCTGCTTCTCTCTCTGGATATAGGTCTGCTTATCTTGGGGTGGGGTGCGAGGGGATCACTTGTCACAAACTCCTTTTGCCTGACTGCAGAGGCATTCGCTAAAAGAGTACGTACATCATCTGACTTCAAACCGAGTTTACAACGTGGTAGACCATCTAACCAAACTCTTCTCTCAGTTTCTGTACGTGCTCAAAACATCCCTCCGTAAAATGTTGCCCTGGTCCAGCCGTTTGTATCGCGATCGTAGTAACCTGGCCAATCCATTGTTTCTTTAAATCGTCCTGATCAAGAAACGTGAAAAAGCTCACTCCGTCCAAACTTGTATGCGAACATCCCTAACACAACAACGATTAACCATTTTGTTTGGGCTGTCACAAGATGGTAGAAAACGATCAAATATCCAAAATCGAGAGACAACAAACTACAATGTAAACAACGGGGAATTCTCTACGTCTCAGGGAACAGGCTCACTTTAGCGACGTCACACGACCGTAACCTCAGCGATTGTCGAGCGCGCAAATTTGAACTGACATTTTATCAAATTTTGGCCTTGGCAGATCAGATACAGCGGTTATTGGACCGGTTTGAGTTTATTGATCACATTATGAATTGATTTCAGCGGAGTATCTATAACCGTTCGATAGGCCCTTTAAGAGCGCTACATTCAATAGATAGTCTTTCCTATTAGCTGCTTATTAACTTCAATGACGTTTCCAACAACTATAAACGGGCCTCTTTGGCAAAGCTTCATGTTCAATTGTGCATCAACAGACAGTTGATATGATTGTTAAGTTGCTTGAGAATGACAATACCGTTATACAATGCGGAGTGCCATACGTATTCAAATAAATCCTGCTATTTCATGGTCAATATTTATTGAGAAGAGGTATTAAATACGTTTCAAAAACCGATGCTTTATCGACGGATTGGACGGTCACAAGAATGTTTTACATTGTGGCATTTTTGGCTTTGGTATTTGAATCCTGCTTATATCTTACCAAACAACCTATTCTGATTAATAATACTCGACATATTGCGTGCACATTACTCGGACATGTATATTGCTTTATACTTATTTATCTATGTCAAATGATTCAATAAGCAGTTTGAAATGAAATAAATATTTTATCATTAACGATATGGCTTATACATTGCTTGTTATGTGCAACAATGGTGCAGTTACACTGGCTTTAACAATGTGAACATATTTGAATTGAGTTCACATATTATAGCTGACATTCGATACTGAGATTAAGCATCCTTGGAACCCTCTGAACAATTAATGGTGCATCAAGGTGGAGTTATATGTTCTCTATATT
The DNA here is from genome assembly GCA_034190875.2 of Urechis unicinctus. Classification (NCBI taxonomy): domain Eukaryota; kingdom Metazoa; phylum Annelida; class Polychaeta; order Xenopneusta; family Urechidae; genus Urechis; species Urechis unicinctus. The sequence goes on from CM067343.1 coordinate 31,265,956, forward strand.
AGTTGCAAATCGACTTTGAGATTGTATAACGATAGAATTTGATTCAATATCATATGTATATGTGATAATAGACGTTTTATAATTGGACATTACGACGATATATATAGACTTGCAGCTTGATATCAACTTTGTTGGTAGCATTAAACTCATTGTCAGTATACTGCATGCTGGTTAGTCAATCATACATAAATGGCTTGAGAACATTCCGCTCTGGTATTTCTATGTTACGAAGCATTCCTTCTCGTAATATTCAGTTTTTTAGAGGGTGAGTTATTTACGCATTTAAGTCATGAGGATTGATGCATACACTGTCTCTCCTTCTATCTCATTTATATTCAACTATTCAGGCCACAATCAATATGGCGACGCCTTTTATGCCACCCAAGAGTCTTGATGTCGTCAGCAAGTCTGGATGTACCTCAATGACTAATTATTTATTTTAAGTCGAGTTAAACCACTATACACAGAAATAGCAGCTAATCAGCTTTAAAAGGCATCACGACCAAATCGATATATTCAATTTGGGTATTTCTATCAGAACGTGTCACGTCGGGCACTTTCTAAATCCTTCGAAATTAAGTTGATATTGCAAAGCGTAGATACATTGTTATTATCTGAGACCCTCAATGACCATAACGACAAAGGTCAGCGGTAGAATATATAACCCCAATGACTTTTGGTAGCTCAACAAATGGAGCGTGACGAAAGTGGTTGGTTATTGCCTTATTCATGTGAATAGGTAAAAGACTCTCCTGATATAAGATTGATTTTATTTCTTTCAACTTGAAAGTATAATAGAATACCGTTTAAATCCAAAATAAGGGAAGAAATATAACTCTAATCGGCAAAATCCGTTGAACCACATATTGAAAAGTGATTTGCCGTAAATCATGCTTAAGACTTTATAGTGCTTATTCATTTTCCAAGTGTGCACCTGAACAAGGCGTTCCGATTTATGGCTGGTTATCTAGGAATAATTGGCATATATATATTTCAACAACAGAAGACATTTTACCATCGAAAATAACAAAAAATTAAAACCCATTTTTGGCTTTTACAGAAAGTATTAAAGCTCCCACATCTTCCATGCGAGAGTTTACATACTGTCATACTGTCTGATTTGAATAACTTCCTGTTTAAATCTTTTTTTTTGCACTCTTCGACTGAAGAGAACACATATTGCAGTTGAGTGTAAATATGACCTCATATAAGGACATAATCGAAAATCAAGCTTACTTTTTTGGTGTCAGCACGCAACAAATAATGCAGATAAAGAAGAGGCTCTGAAAACAACGAGGTGAAATTTGGAAGATTGCTCTCGTGATTGCGGATTATTCACTTCAGGCAAAAGTAAGTCGCATACGACCCGACGAATATCTTAACACGAGAGGTTATTTTGACTTCATAGGAGTAGTACATATACTGAGCTGAATGTGAGTGTTTCTTCTGTATTATATATATTTATAGATATGTATTTATGCAAGCATTTATATATGTTTATGCATGTATATATTTATAAATATATATATATATATATATATATATATATTTATATCTATATATATATTTATATATATATATATATATATATTATATAAATATATACGCATATATATAATATATTCATGATCAATGCATCAACGTGTATATGGTGTCGCTCACAAATGCTCACCCAACTCTGAGCTGCCACTATTATTCCATTGTATGAGTCAAACAGAAAATAAATCAGATTCTCGTAAACTCTATTTCACTCCGTTTGATTAAGTTGCCATACATATAAAATTGTCCAAACTTGAAAGTTATGGATGAAAAATAAACTAATAGAAACTTTTACTGATTAATCGTGAGAACTCACAACATATGAATCAGATCCAAATGTACTCCTATAAGCATAACAGATGGAAGTATATCTGTTGAATGGATGCATCTCCTGTGAAAAATATATTTTAAGTATGTGCCTAAGCCCTGTACCGGGTTGTTGGACACTTCGTGTTCCTTATCTTATCCAGTAATAGGGAAAGTGCTTTGGTACGCTCATGGGTCGCAAGTATTTATCAAAATACTATCGGTAATCGCGTCAGTTTGGTGAGTATGTACTATATTGTCTCTACTATTGCCTTTTAGTACAATTCTATATCATAATTTTTATTGGCGCTGTTGCAATCATTTGTCTTCAGCTCATTGGCGTTGTAATATATTAATTGGCAAATTATTTTCATATTTAGAGAAATGCGGTGTCAAATATTTGTACGCTGTCGGCGCTTCTTGTCAAGTTGATGAATCGACAACCTTGAAATTAGATTGACAATTTTCTTTTTGTAAACGTCAAAACGCGTAAGTAGGATAAACGGAATGGCTCAGCTTAAAATACACCAAGGACTGTGATTAAAATCGATGAAATCAAATTAACTATCGATTTCGACTCTGAAGCTGATTTTTATCTACCAATGATTAGCCGCGTGCATTGTGTGCGCATTTTGGGAATGTGTACTCAAGGCTAATGTGCTAAGGCTAATAGTTACATTTATCTAATTACGTTTGTGCCTTGATTTTAAGTTTAAGTTCATCTATTTGCAGCTTCAGATGAGCTCTGTAGGAACAATTGACACACACAGTCACATGAAACGAATATCGTTCTGTACAACGGCATCCAGAGACAGTAGCTCTGACCATCTATCATCATGTCGACATTGCAAGGCACCCTTTGTGCAATATTTCATCGTTAAAATGAAGTCAAGTTATAAAGATGTCTGCCTGTTGACGATCAGATTGGCCTGCTGTCACTTACAACGAGCCAAAGATATTGCACTACTGTATATACCAATTATGTTCAGATGATTTCATGTCTGTCTCATATATGCACGAGGAACAAGCCAATAACAAGTTCTTCACGGCGCGCTTTTTTTATACCTCTACCTTATTTTGGCCTATTATGATATAAAAGTGTTTTTAGTTCTTTTGAAGGTTGTGTCAGCTGTTGATTAGAACGGGCGTATTTGTTGCATCTAAACATATCTGATTATATTTTGTATGCTGCAATTTCAATAGCTTGATTATTAACTGGAAGCTGTTTTACTGTTTACGATGTTGTTAGTCTTCATCAGAATCAGGGCCTTAATTTGAGACACTGAGATCATTGAATATCATTTAGAGTCCTTATGTTAAAGTCATGTGCTTTAGGCAGCTTTGTATATGTTTCAGGGACGGTGTCGGAAGGTCATGTAAATTAAAAGTTCAAGCGCTATTTTCGTCACTGTCAAACTTTTAAGCCTTATTATGCTGCAGTTAGTTCTGATACGCAACCCCTAAATAACATGATTTGTTTATGTTACAGCAGCAATGACAGGAAATGTTCTCTCAAGCCTCAACAAGTAAGGAATCGCCACTTAAGTCGTAAATGCTACTGCTGCAACACGAAATGTATAGTATGTTGTGAATTTCCGAAAACTAATTTTCTCAAGTTCAATATATATATACTTGTGGGCAGCATATTTTATAAGATGAGATGGTTAAATATATACAGCTAGCACCGACCTTAACAATACTAGTTCTGCTAAAAAGAAGAATGTCAAATATTTGGTATCGACTACGTCCGGTGCTTCAATATTCGAATATTCTATCACACTAAACAACCAAAGAGATACACACAGGTCAAAAGTTGTAACAATTATAAATTATAATTGTTGAATCGCACAAAAACTTACATATTAAAGTAAGTTTACGGATCAAAAAAGCTACCTTAAATATTCTATAACACTGGCATTCAACCTCAGTTAAACTATCATTAATGACTATATGTAACCCAAGCGATTAATATGCAACTTTGTTTACGGAATGTGTGTAAAATGAATTAAAAGAGCCTAGCCAATATGACTTATCACTTTAATTATCTGTATTGATACCTACGAATAAAAAGTTATTGCTCGCAGAATAAATATACTCCAAATTCACTAATTGGTGAAGTAATTGTGAATCATTGCATCTGGTGTCTTTCGTATTATGAATATTTGTTAATCACACAGAGAGTAATGCTCACTCGACTAAATTCATTGCTGCACATGGCAGTTTTATGAAGTACTATATTCCACACGCGTATTTGTGGATTGAAATCGCCCATCTACAGGCACACCGATTGATCCAAACAAAGGCGTATACTGTGCGCGAGCCGATGCAATGTCGGTTGTATCAATAGACGTATATTGGATTTCCTCTGCTGTCTCAAGGACACCATATGGTAACAGTTCTCATGCAAGGCGATTCAAGAATGCAATGATGCGTTGTTGACATTTGCTGTGTGAGTTTATTTGCTTCCATCGAGGATGCGATAGGATAATACATCAATCTTTTATACAGTCTGTCCACGTTTTGAACAGAACCATCGTGCTGTGCACATGAGTACTTCTTTCCCGGAATTTATATATATATATATATATATATATATATATATAGATATATATATATATAGATATATAGATATATATATATATATATATATATATATATATATATATATATATAGATATATATATATATATAGATATATATATATATAGACATATATATATATATCTATATCTCTCTCTATATACTCTATCTGTATAGACTATATATCTCTCTATATATCTGTTTATCTCTATTATTTAGATATATATCTCCTAGATATCTCCCGCTCTTTCTCTCTCGAGACCTCTCTTATATAGAGAGATCTATCTATCTCTATATATATATATTTCTATCCTCTCTCTCTCTATATCTATCCCCTCTATCTCTCTCTAGATCTCTCTCTCTCTCTCTATATCTCTATATAGATCTCTATATCTATATCTCTCTCTCCTATATATATCTATATATATATATCTCTATCTCTCTATATATCTATCTATATATATATATATATATATATATATATATATATATATATATATATACGGATGCGACCATTTTGGACATTTAGCAAAAAAAAAACTACTTTGGGACATTGGAGGCGACAAAACATATAGTCAATATGATGATTATTTCTTGTTTTCTTTTGGTCTGTCGGTAACATGTTTCGGTTTCGTAAACCTATCTTGCTTTTTCATTGTTTTATTAAACTTATATATTTTGCGTACCAAAATGGGTGTTCCAAAATAGTTCAGGTATTAGCGACATTTTGGGACATAACAAAAAACCAACTATTTTGGGGCATAACCAAAAACCTACAATTTTGGTACATCACAAAAAACCTACTCTTTTGCTACATAACAGAAACCCAAACGCTTTACGACGCAACAAAAACCATTATGCGACAGTGTGGTGAACTTGTTGTGGCGGGAATTCAATGTTTGCATCTATGCCATGGGGTATGTCTTTCATCCCTGTCAGTATGACGGGAAATCTTAATTTGAAATGATAATAAGCGGTAGAATTAACGTGCAGTTAAGGGGCAATGCATCTTTAATTAACGACGATTCATTTATTTCACATTGAGAGAAGTACTATCCAACGTAATTCAAACATGGAGCAGCAAAGGCTCTAAATGTCTGGCGCTTTCGAGTGCCAGGTCAGGCGCATGTATAGATATATCCACACCGAGATACGCACACTGTGAAACTGGAAGTCGTACAGGAACTCGTAGGATGGAACGCGCCATATATGTCTAGAGTCTATATATGAACTTGACAGGGGTCGGCTTTCTTATCATTGATAAAACACGAACATAGTTCCGTATCATTCCACATCCTGTCCGTGACCTATACGCTCCGTCGCTAAGTTATCTTCGATGTCGCAAGCTAGGTTAAGCCCCAATCTTGCACACATTCCACATGAGTATTATCCTCTGCTACTTATATAAGAACACTGATGTAGTTATAGTAATACAGTGCAACCTCATTAAAGGGGACGCCTCCGTGGCCGGACTAACATCCCCTTTAACGAGGCATCCCAAATAGCGAAGTCCCACCAACCCTACACAACTAAAGAACTTGCAGGTGTCCATAACCAACAGAAAACAGGGCCCGACCCAACGCACAAAAAGCAAGTAAAATGTGGACAATTAAATCATCTCACAACTTATTATTGATTACAAATAACAAAAAAAACACAGACAATGGTGTACAATGAACATACGGTAAAATCGGCTTGGCTTGTCCCATCAGAGTTCGTATTGCATTTATACATCCTTATAACCGGTTTCTAATTACTTTTGAAGAATTGGTCCAAGTGCGATTGGGTGGTTTCTTCGACCGCTAAGTTTATTTACACGTTTTCGATGTGGCGCAGACTACAATACACAACGTGATCTTCGCCGTAGCCTTGCTCTTGAGCGAATCGTCTCAAGTAATCCACGAGCATATGTCGTTCTTTCTTCGTCATGCGCGTGCTTTCGTCGTCGTCGTCGTTGTTGTTGGGGCAGTGCGTTTTTGACTGACTTGCTCGAGGAGAGTGGCATCGTCGTATTCATCGCTTGTCGGAACGGGATCGTCGAGTGACACGAGTCGATTGAACTCCTCTCTTGGCATGGTTGGCGGCAAAGAGACGACGTACAGGTCACCGTCGAAATCGTCAACGGCGGGCTAGTCGGTTCGAGTGAAGCTGGCTTTACGGTAACAGTTGGCGATGGTCATGGCCTTTACCATCAACCACGAAGACTTGGCAAGGTAGATGGCGTCGAGAAAGTTGATCTGTCGGGCAACTCACAGTGCTTGTACCGATTCGTCAGCGTCAAGGGCATTTATGATTCGTCCATTCAACGCGCTGCGGTAATGTCCTTTCCAGTATCCGTATCACTCCTTGGTACATGGATGGATCAGACTCGTCGTGTTGGGCGGCAGGAAGTGTAAATTGATGTTGGTCAGCGTCACCTGCGGCGAGTGGGCAGAGCAGTTGTCGATCAACAGGCAGACCTTACGTTGGTTGAAGTAGAGCTTTCGGTCCCATTAAAGCCAGCTAGTTTGCTAAGATGTCTCCCGTCATCCATGCATATTTCGAAGAAGCGTACTGGATCGGCAGTTGTGTGGTATCTTTCGGAAAACAGCGCGGGCGACGACTTTTACTGATGACGAGCAGCGGCAGCGTTTCCGATCCGTCCATATTGGCGCAAAGTATGAAGGTGATCCTTTCCTTAGCGGCTTTCCCTCCGGCGAATTCCTCCGTGGGCAGGCAGTGTTCCTTGTCATTGAAGGCCCGGAACAAAGTTTGATGATGAATGATGACACTTCTGCCTTTTAAACCACCCGACTTGACACATGATCAGGGAGTCAAGGCGTCAATGTGAACTCGCAACCACTGGAAACGGGAATTGGGCACGCTGACAGTGCACAATCGTAATCTCCAATCGTAAGTCACGCTTTTTAGTCAGCCGCCATCATCCCCTAGATGATTTAACTACCCCATCAACTTCGTTTAACTCGGGTGATCATAAGTCGGGTGATCAGAGATCGTTAAGTAATCAGGATTAAGCCGTTACAGTCGATGGTATTTAAAATCGATTGATGGCAACGAGGCGATTCGTCTAGAATGTTCCGATTGACCGAATGAAATAGCATTGCTTGGAATGGTTTCCTGGTCTGCGTCCCAATCATCGACGAATCCCCATTGGCGAGGTCCCGTTTAACGAGGTGGCACTGTAGACGATTTATATAAATCCCTGTGGCTCCCACTCTTCAGCTCGATATGGTTGCTTGTTTTGTCTATGGAGGCGTCTCTGTTGTTCATCATAACGCCTTATCATCCAAAGTAGCTCAAAGACAGGCATGCTTTTTTTGCTCTATTTCATAGAAATATACGCTAATAACTTAGTGATAATCGTACTACCGCTATGTAATCTCTATTACTTCGGATAATATCATCTGTTATAGTACTAAATTCATATTTCCCTAGGGAAGAGATTTCACATGGACATAATTTGTTTAAAAGGGGATGGATTTGAAATGCAGCTAACAGTAAGGCCACTGGTAAACACAATTTTTACACTGAGGCCATGTGTAAATATAGTTTCAAAATCGTTTTTTACTGTCAGAAGCTATGATGAAATATTATTGCATCATTAACTGAGTAAATTGGGCATGTGTTATATTGTTTATAAACTATTTAGTGATTAAAAGGTCACTTGTTTGACAATTATGCATGTTTATTGACATTTCAAGCATAATTAAGAGTTTATGGCACATCTATTTTGAGAACCAGCACTGCTTATTACAATTATGCATAGTTAATGACATTTCAAGCATAATTAAGAAATGGTACAAGGGCCATGAAACTTGTGCATTCATTCAAATTATTTTTTCAAGTAAGGAACGTCCCATTGGCAGCTTTGACTTAAGAACTTCTTTCTTCCCTGAAACAATCAGCATGTACACATATTAAGCAAATTACTTGGCACCACTAATCCGGAAATAACAGTTCGATTATTCAACCAAAACTGGAGGCAAGAGATGTGTGGTTCAGATTGATGGGTCATCCTACAGAATGTTAGGTAGTGTTCCTTGCTGGTACAGCTATAACCTACCATTTGTCTGATGGAATGGTGTAGAACAACTCAAGGTGTCAAAGTGATGTTGTGTGTGAGGGTAGTGTCAAATGAATACTGTCATATGAATTCTGTATAAGATAGTGACCATAAATGTTTTACAGACTAAATTGCTGTTGAACTCAAGATTGCAGCACCTCAGCAGGTTTTAGATTGACCAGGACTTCTTCAGAAAGATTCACAGAACAATAAGAGAGATAATTTTAGAGCTACACAGATTGCAATTGAGTCAGTGTAGCAAAACTTTTGTAGCAATCTGTATGCAGTGTAATGCTGAGATCAGAAGATATAACTTACTGATAAAGCATCAGATAAAGTTATTAATCATGAAACATCACATGGCAGTGCATGGCTAATCTACAAGCTTAAATAACAATTCAGCCTACATCACAATTGTACAACAATTGTATATAATATATCTACCATAACAGAGATACTGGGAATGATCCGTCTGTCAAATTTATCCTGATTAATACAGTATATTCTGAAGTATATATACCACACCTGGGAGTAGTTTCCTTGGACTGGGGATCTGAATATAACTTCTGAAGGCAAGTTGTAGAGCTTGGGTCTGCTTTGTATCACATTAGAAGCGGTCTGCACGTGCATTGATATATTTTTTTTTCATATTTCGCTTTTAGTTTCTAGTTAAAGCAGACTTGTAACGACTTTCATAATATAGCACAGGCCTATATAGACCATGCAGTGGGTAGTGCCTTTTATAAGAAGGTCACTTAATTAGAATTTATTTATAATGCAACGAAGTCTTTCTTTGGTTTATACCTTGTCACTAGTTAACAGATCACTGAGGAATGAAAAATACTTACATGTATCTTTGATGCATGTTCTGCTCGAGACATCCTGATCTGACTCCCAGGTCACCAGAAATCATGTTGTTTTTGTTGGCATCGTTAAGTCTGGGGTCTATAGGGCTTGTTGTTCTAGCCAGACTTGTGGCATAACTGGTACTTGCTTGGGCTGCTGGTTCAGTATCTAATAAACAAAAGCACATACATTTTACAATATGCATTGCAAAATTAATATAATTGACACATAACAGACTATGCATTAATTCAGATATCAACAATGAGAAACAGTGCATATTTCTGCCAGTGCTACACATTTGTTCATAATTACGTGACCTGCATATTGTGTGACTTTTCATAACCATTTAATTGATAATTTGATAAAAATCGGACCATGTTACAAAATGTCGGTATGGTTGAACTTGTGGTACAAAATTGAAAAATACTTCATCATACAAGCAAACAAACCTACTGCGTCAAGGCAATCCATATGTGCCAAGTACACGCCCACTTTCGTTATGGTCAATTCAGGCGGTGTTCTCTGATAGGTTCCAAGCTAAAATCTGACCTAGGTACCTATATTAATGAAACATATGTGGGTAGATTTGTGGAAATATACATATCCGGTTGGTTCAAAATAGAATTTCTTCCATATTCACAGTACATGAGCCCAAAGTTTAACAGAGCTCTATATAAATGACAAGGCATTTCAATCTGCATCTTTATTAGATAACTAAATAGGAATGTAAGCTTGGAGAGCAATGCATTTAGAAAATAGAGACCCAGTATACAGATGCTGGTTATTTATTTTCACAATATAACACCTCGTAAAATGTTTCCACACTGACTTATACGATACCTTCCAAGGTCAGATCACATAATTCAATGTCAGGAAACTTATGGGAGGCCACATCAGCTGTTGACCTGAGAACATTCAATATTATCTACTGTCAAATTACATAATATGCATAGTCATGGTTTCTGTATTTGCACCATCAACTTATTCCCTCTTTTGATAGACCATCACATTGGCCATTGCCTGGATAGGAAACAGCCCAATGTGCATGTGACTTCAAATTGTAATTGATATTTGGTCATGACATCGACAAACTCTTTACAATTTAGATCCAACATCAGAAATATGACTACCCCCAACTATTGTTTATAACTGCAATCTGAGGAGCCGTTTATCTTTGAGGTCTACCATATTAAGATAATTGGCAACATTTAAGTTTATGAAACACCAAGTGATAAGCAGCCACTGGTGTGTTAATAAATTTATAAAACCTACCACGCAAATCATGCAGGGCAGTTAAAACCATCAATGGTGCTGCAACATTAGATTAGTCTCTTCAATCACAACTTACCAAACAGCGCAGTACCATACACATTATGGTTGTGTCTGACCATTATGCCATATAACATCATATTTATCTTCATGGCTGCCGCCTAGTGACGGGAGTAAAGGGTAGCTTCGGTTGAACGGTAACATGAATTTATACTCAAACGTCTTGTAGAGCTAAGTGAAGGGCAACCATTAATTGTTAAAATTGTTAAGTTGATGTTTCATAGTCAAGTTCTTTTGCATTTACATATCACCGAACCGTCTTAGCTATAATAGCAAAACAAGTCTATCAGACACCAATTTGTTTTTCAACTTAACAGAACCATCCAACAGTATTGAAACGAAAGCTGCTAACTAGTTCTTATAAACGAAGTGGAGCTTGTGCTCAACAAGGGAGTATCCGATCGACTGTTGGTCTGTTGGGCTACTGCTAGCGCCTAAATTGTGGAACAGCTGATCGCAATCGTTCCGTCTAGGGATATAAATTCGGTCAGGGTAGGGGTAAAACGCGGAATGGGTAATACAGAACACGCAGTAATAGAGAAAGTATATTATTTTACCGACACAGCTTCTTTTCCGTCCATGTCCGAATGTATTTGTTGGGAAATCTGTATTAAACAACAAATTACTATGCTTTCTGCGAAGTCAGAGGAAGCAGTCTAGTTATTGTTTACGAGTTTTGTAATTTAAGAAATGTCATTATTAGCCGTAATACTGTAACAATCGTATCATTCTTAACACGGGCTGTGACAAAATAAGTTAAATTTATTTTTAATCAATCATCATTATTTGTCGGATTGGCAATTTAATGTGACTTGACTTTGGTAAGTCTGCTAGTTTTGCGCTCTATATTTCGCCGATCTGTCGTTCATCTGGGGTCAAAGTTCGAAGCCAGATTATCATGGCTAGGGCCAAAGAGTGAATTTGGTAGCTTCGATTGTACGAATGGGTTTTTATATCCAATGTTTTGTTTTTATATGTTATTCAATGACCCAACAGTGCTAAATACTGTGTGAATAATGTATATTTGGTAGTTTGTCAAGAAAGTACTCGACTTTTACGGTCACACTCGACTATTTTGGTCACATGACCACACAGAAAGTAAACAAGGCGGGGTCATTGAGTATAAGAGCGCATGTGTAGACTACATGAGTTCCATGGAGGGACCCAGGGTTATTGAACTATTTTACAAGTATTATACGGAAATCATTATAAAAGCTTCGGCATATTTTCAATATCATGTGGGACCAAGAATAAAATGGTACGGCTAATTAAAAGTCACCATCAATTCAGCTTATTTTCCCAGAGAAATCTCTTAACGCCATATAGTTTCGGCGTCTGGCAACGATTCGCGTCCTTGGGAGATTCAATATAGCGACTTTGTCAAGGGTTGGCGAATCTGAGTAGGTCACGTTTTTTAAGTTAGTCGATATGGAATTAACCTGATTTAGAAAATCAATTGGACTGTTGTAGTCATTTTTACGATTCACAGCCATTTAGCGTGTGTGACAGAAACTGCTCATATGCTCAAAATACTTAATGTCATCCCGCTGAATCTCTCAACCCTTCTTATTGGAACATTGTTTGGGAAACTCACTTCTTCTCTGCATCCCGTACCACGGTGTATGATGATGGTCGTCTGGCGGGTAAGGACAGAAGAGCATTCTCGCGTTGGAGTAGGATGCGTAAGAGGTTTAGGAACATACAGCGCTACAGTTAACTGGGTCACGGGAGTATACGGAGGTGTCGTGGCGTATATGAATCGTACAGAGGTCTTAGCGGACTGGATGGGCGAATAGGCGCTCGTGTCACTCAGAGCGCGAGAGCAGCTTTTGAGTAGGGAACAGCAAATTAAAGCTGCTGGTGGTTATGTGATATCAATGGCTATTAGTAAGTGGCTGTTTCCAAGTATTAGCAATTAGAGGGGTTATGAATAAGTGTGCAAACATTGGTCGATTCTATGAAATCAATGATACTATCACTTATGCTTCCCAATGTAATGGTAGGTTGGGGATAAGAGTTATTTTGGAATCAACATGACACTTTTAGCAGTAAAAAAACACATATCCCATTTTATACCATATATGGTGTATCCATGACTTATGAGTAACTGATACAGAAATGATCAAGAATATACATAGTGATAATTCCATTCACATCTATATCAGGGTAAAATGATATGATGAATTGAACATGCAACATATCAATTGTTATTAAATAGCTCAGTTTACATAGACTTGTTATGTTCCAACTTTTCTGCTTAAACAATTTACTTGCTCTGTAGCATACTATGTACAGTGACTACAAAGGCCAATGAACATCATTTTCTGTATAAAGGATTCATAACATTATACATCAAAGTTTTACAAATTATTGATGATAAGTATAATCATATTTAGTAGACATGATAATTACATGACAAAATAATAAAGAGTCAGCAGCTACTTTCAAGACTGATTTTTGAGCTGAAATTGTCATATCTGGTTGCACATATCTAAGGGGTAGGTTGTACCATGATCATATAGGTGTTTTTTTCACATAGGGTTTTCACAGAGACACCCTTAGCAAAATCTGAACTATCTTGGGCTTAGGCGCTTGAGAAAATTTTGGTTCGATGCCTACATTTATTTAAGCAGAGGTTTGCAGTTAGAATGAGCGACACAATGATGTAATTTTTTTTAACAAACCGACTATTATTGATGGAGTTATTCGAGGTACTAGTTTTTCACTGATTCGATGACCTTGACATTAGTTTCAGGTCAAGGTCAAAACAAAACTTCTCGGTTTTGCGCATTATTGACGCCTAACGATTGAAAAAAAAGATGGCGACCTGTATCGCGGATCCAAAAATTGTTTACATACATACATACATTATGACAAACGCGACTAACCAACAGAAGCGAAGCGACTCGCCAAGCCCGGTTTGACTCCACATAGCTAAAGTAAAGTACCTCAAACATTGACCAGGTTCCATTTATACGTCAGATTGAGTATACTACACTATATATCCATTCTATTGAAACCAGCGTTGTCATAATTTAGATCCATGACAAAATGTCGCAGTGGGCGATACTTGAAAACCCAGGCTGAGAACCCAGGTTGTCTAGTCACTTTAGCGACACTATATAGATTTTCTCGCTATCATCTGGTTGCTTAGGTATAAGCTTCTTAAATAACGCCATAATATTTTCAAGAGGTGTGGTTATTGCTTACCAAATCATAAGATATTCTCGGCCAACAACGCAACTTCATCTCAAAGCACGAGATGCCATACGAATTATCCGACCAGCCGAAGCATTTCGGTTTGTCCGGGCGAATATATATCTGTCTCCAGCTCATTGGAAAACGTCGAAACCAAATATATATATTTTTTTATTCCCACTATCGAACGTCACGTGGATAGAATATATTTGTGAGGGGAGTAATTCTAAGCAACAGAAGCTGGGATAATGATATATCGGATAATAACGAGAAACAAGCTGTTAAATGCAGAGTACCAAAATAGTCCCGAACTACCACCGGCGCGATGCAGGGGTTAAAGTCTTGCAAGTAATGAATGTGAATAGAGATAATTTACCAAGTAACACGAATTTTAAATAAAAACTTGCAGAACAAAGCACTCAAAAAGCTCTTGACTATTTTGGCACACAGATCATGTGTCAAGATGTGACTGCGTGCCAAAATAGAAGGTCGATTGTATCAAAAAGGTCGCATTCGTATAAATATATATATATATATATATATATATATATATATATATATATATATATATATATATTTCATATATATATATAATATATGTATATGTATATATATATGTATATATATATATTTATACATATATATGTATAACATTTTGGCTTCAATAAATATCATATAATTGGACAACGGAGAAAGGCTTGTTGGCAGAAAAAGACTAACCCTACATGAAATGCCATTAACTATCCTATTAATATGCTGCGGACACCAATCGGCCTGTTTTCAACCATGATAATGGCTTCCGAAAACCTTGCAGCTGACGTGCTTTGATTCAGACACATCCGCGTTACATTCTACTCGGCTTTCAGTCTGAAACATTCTTGCAATCCTGCAAAATACACATATATTACTGTATTGATGCTCATAATGTACGATTGATATACGTTGTATAAAATCATCAGGAAGAAGCATCATTGACAACGGCTTGTTTCAATTTGACATAAGTAAATCGGTAGTTAGTTATTATGAATATTCGTTGTTATCTATCGATCTATCTATATATCTATTAATCTATCAATATATCTATCTGTCTATCTCCCCCTCTCTCTCTCTCTCTCTCTCTCTCTCTCTCTCTCTCTCTCTCTCTCTCTCTCTCTCTCTCTCTCTCTCTCTCTCTCTCGCTCGCTCGCACCCACTGGCACAGTCGATATAACACTGCTTTCCACGAGCAGTTCAGGCAGTTTGAATTCATTAAGACAGTAATCCATGTCTACGATATGGGACGTATTCTCGTTGTCAATTAAAAGCCGTTTTCTCCCTTTCGCTTTCTTTCTCTATCTCTTTCTCTTTCGCTCTCTCACCCACTGGCAAAGTCGTTATAACACCCCCTTCTACCTGCAGTTGAGGCAGTTTGAATATATTAAGATAGTGATCCATGGCTATGATATACGTTAATCCACATACTATCACAGCTGTGTACAGTAGAACGTTTTGGCTTTAACGTACAAGACATGACCTGGGTATAGCTTAAATAGGCTCTGGGGAAAGCCTAACCAACGAAACATCCATAAACATAGTCGAATATATTTCCATTATATAGCTTTATATGTTATATGAGAGGGTTTGGCAGTTTAATAATAAGCAGGATGAAACGACTTATCCATTTATCATCTACAAAATGCTCCTCCCAATCTATTGTAATGAATATAGGCGACGATCTGCATTTCTGCGATTTCGCGCCGACTTAGGTGCATGTTTTTATGCTTATTTATAATATGCTTCAGTTCAGTTTTGCATTATGAAACAACTCGTTACCTCGTGCAAGACAGCTGAGTTAGCCTCTCTATTTTTCAGTATATTCATCATAACGGAAATGCATTCTTTAAGGAGGCGGAGTAAATTTGAGCTGGTGAAACATAAACATATCACGAAACAGTTTTAAGTTCGTCAAGCTTTAGATTCTCCGACGCTGTTAGCTAATGTAATGCTTCAATAGGCAGCGACAGAAAACGCACCCTCGTTTGCATTTTCTCTGCCTCCAAAAAGCAAATACTTGGTGCAAAACTGCTCAATTGAGACCTTAAAATTGACAATTCATGTCAGATTATTCCTTTTTACTATTTCATGCAACTATCTTCACTATAATCTATGACGACAAGCAATTCGGAAGAGAGATACTTACTTTGTGCCGGTTACATTTCTTATGTTTCTGACTCTCTAGACAAAATGTAACAAGAACCTGTGTCAGCACAAAATATTGGGTTGTGGCTACCTTGCCGTCCGTAGTATTCAGTTCGGTAGACACAGAGGCTTCCTGTGGTATTTTGCCTCTTTGACAGTGATCCTTGACGAATAGATAAATACACACACTTGACATTTATGTGATCTTATGCCTTCTAGATGAAAGTATGATAGAATGATTTGTTTAACGTTTAATAAAGGAATGACAACTCTAATCATCAAACATTCGTGGAACCACATATTTCAAACTATTTTGTCGCAAATCATGCTTAAGTCTGAATAGTGCTGCTTAGTTACGTTCTCCGTGTGTACACCTGCTTAATGCAGTTAGTCATTCGGCAATAATTGACGCATGTAAACTGCAACTAGAGAAAACGTTTTTCAACATAATATAACACCAATGCGGAAGTTCCCGAAACTTCCATGCCTGTGTTAAAATGCTGCTAATGACAGTCATCCCGAGCGACTTCCAATAACTTTTTGTTTAGCAAGATTTCGCGCTATTCCGCTGTTTTCTACATGGTCACAACGTAAATTGGCTGAAATCGTGTGCTTTTTTCATCATCAAGGACACCACACCCATTATTTACGACATTACAGCACAATAACTTGCGTATTTACCTCATTAATGTTGAGTCAGGAAGATCGCTATTGACTCGCACATTTAGCTCGTTTATATTAATCTATGCCACAGTCGAAATGGCAAGTTATTTAACAAATTGCAGAGTTTATTAAAACGCTGTTCACAAGCATATTAGCTATTCATCATGGTCAAAGGCATTTCTTAGATTCATTCTGATTTCTTT
Source organism: Urechis unicinctus (assembly GCA_034190875.2). Taxonomy (NCBI): domain Eukaryota; kingdom Metazoa; phylum Annelida; class Polychaeta; order Xenopneusta; family Urechidae; genus Urechis; species Urechis unicinctus. The sequence continues at coordinate 31,282,861 of CM067343.1, forward strand.
TTAGTCTAATTGAATGTTATCATCAGAATGAGCTATAGACAAGTGCTGTCATAGAGTTTATGATAGGATTATTTGATCGAACATGATAAATCGAAGCGTCGCTTCAAACCCCTCTCAATTCAGCAATTACATTTTGGATTTTGCCAACTGATGTTTTGTAGTTATCATTTCCAAGGAGACCATGTGAGCGCGTACGCAATAGCAATAAAATTACCCTAAACAGTCACTCATTATCATAGTGGAGCTGCTAGAATTCTGCATTGTTGCCTACATTTGTCCTGGCATGGTGAGTATTGAGTTTAATACATTAGGGCATTTAATTCTAGTGTTTTGGACAAAACAAATAGTACTCATTAGTTAACGTAAGGCATTATGGTGATTTGTATGTGCAACATGTCGAAGGATCCGGTTGAGTGCATGAACTTGGGATTCTCACCCTTGAGTCGGTGCTAGGTACCCTAGCTTAACTGCACAAATATATAAGCAACGCGAATATCGTACAATTGGTCTTCTAATTCGTATATATACGTAGCGGTCCAATTAGCGAAATTTTGAGGTCCCGATGTGAAGTCTAGAAGAAGAGCTGGTTCGACAACCGTTTGTGCCCACACGCCAGTTCCCCTAAGTGTGTGACATTCTAGTTCAATAACTCGGTTCAAATAAGATTTAAGACATTCTACGCTTACTTTTGATTGTCGGTTTTCAAACTATAAGGACTCGGAATAAGCAGCATGTTTTCTGGATGGGGGAGCAAATCCCCAGCCAGTAGGCGAGAAGAAATGAACGGCGAACAAATTTGCTATCTCCTTTCTGAAATGATACACGAAATTTGCTAAAACTATCTTTAACCATATCTTTTATCCATCGACACAAAAACCGAAGTTGTCGGAAAACCCAGAGACTTAATAACTAATTGGCGCTATTGTTTATGCAAGCATTACCTCCGGTGTGTTATATGACCATAGGTGGCAAACACTGTACATTTATTTCAGGTACTATAATGGAAGACAGTCTAATGCGCACCTATAGGATAGGTGATATAACACCGATCTGGCCTTTATCAGTTACCTAAATGGGCCTAAACTGGAATTGGAATCATTATCGTGAGATTGGTTTTGGTAAAAAGTACCTTTAGTGGGAAGCTATGCCACAATAAATATATATCAAAATGATTGTCGTTGATGTTCCTTGACAATGTCAATGCTTAGACTAGATACAGAGAAGTAATCGCTCCTATGAACATTTTTCGGGCCATAAATAATACGATCAATGTGAAAAACAAGTTGAGCTTCATCCGGATATTGACGTAAGCTTGTCTCTGTATCCAATAACAAATTGGTGAATCAATGGGAGTCCTAAGCCGTCACCGTACTTCTAACAGCGTGTTTCTATAAAGTAAAGTAAATCTGAAGTGCTTTATCCGTATTTCATTGCACCAACATTTAGGATTTTCAGTCCCATATTGGCCGGTCGCTTCAATGTATATCAACACAGACGAATCTTAGTTTTTGAATCGAGTTGTCATGTCACAGATTTGTTACATAAATGCAGCCACATGATCTGCCATTAGCATGTCACATGAACTGATAGTGTCATTTGTTTTAAATAGGTAATTTTAAAGTTTTTGACCAGTTGCACGAATCATTGCTTAAGCAGCAGGCACTCGTTTTAGATACATGCATTGCGGATCTTCCTTACAGGGACAATCCTGATCATTTCTATGCAATTTTAATAACCAATACATGTCATTGACCACGTAACTATTTTGACGAAGTAAAATGTTATCAACCTAAATGCAAGACTTAAATTGAAGCGTGAATGCCGAGCATTCATTAATTATCAAGTCCGCTTAAGAGCCGATTGTGCGTTTCTATTACTATTTTTCATATCCTTCTTGGTGAAAGATGCGTATTATCGCGTAAGCCGTGACCGTTGCCCATAATTTTGAACATTCTCTGGACACATTGGGCGACAGGTAACCAACATGTCCAACTTATGTCTGTGAAATATGTTTTGTGTGTCTTATGCTGTAATGTTGCTTTGCTACCCCTACGAGGTGATCGTGTTATGGGGTGCGGGAACAGAATATCCAAACTTTAATGGCAATTTCAGGTTATTAATTCTGTTGACACACACTACAAAGAGAATACTTCACTATCAGACCGCGTTATGCCCCGTTGTATCCCATATTGCGTGACGACGATTTGCAACTGCAATGAGGAAATGGTCAGGCAAATGGTTAAAGCAGTGTTTTGCATCACGCTTCTGCTTGGCAGAGATTTTATCATCATTTTATCGCAGGATGCCTCGTTAAGTATAAAGAGTCCGTGAAAGTTGTCTTAATTATATTTGCGAATGCATAATGCAACTGCAATGTTTTCGGCCATACAAAGCGTTGGGGCCATTGCAATCTACAAGACGTAGGGTACTCATAAAAGTGCTGCATACAAAACCTTGCTAAGTGGTTTATCAGATTTGCTCACCCATTTCCAGCTTCAAACAAAGACCAACAAATTGTGCCATTTATACAGTTGCAATCCCGGGCTAAAGGCGTATTTGCATATTCGAGAGCCATTCTTGTCTTCCTGTGTATCGAAGCAGATATTTTAAGACACCGTAAGCGCTTTGTTCGCCGCTTCTCACTAGAACATTAACGTCAATTTGTTTCCGTATCATCTAACAAAGACCGACAACTTGGCTCAATGGGAGAGAGATTGCTTAACTAGTTTGTGCACCTTGTACCAAAAGAAACCATCGCTATTATTCACAACAACCATCGTACTGATATCAGCGTGTATCTGAAAGCCTGCGCTAAGTGCAAGTGTTCAATTTTTTTTATTTTTAGCCTTATTTTCTTCAAACGCTTGCCGTTTTGGCACATATCAATGTAGACAAACCGCATAATTTATTGTTGCAAGTTTACACCATTTAACCCACGTTGCATGTTTAGTACACTAATTGTTGCAAAACGATGCGTCATTAGTTTGAACAAATTGCGCGTTGACTGCCTTAAGTCAAACTAAAGGTTTCCGGGTAAAATGTTAATATCATCTACAGATTGCAAGCGCTACAAATGAAGACAATCTGCAGCTGACGTGGCAAAGAGACGAATAGCTCGACCAATAACCTTGATATCAACTTGAAGCCAATCAATTCCTCTATCCTTTTGAGCCTTCTTTTTACAGGATAATTTCTGGGCTGACATAACTCGATCTCCAAATGACTCAAGAGGCAGAACCGATGATTTAAACAACACATGATATGAGTTACAATAGCAGCTTGTACTGTGCTTGCATCATAAGGCCGATTGGAGCAATAGGTTTCGGTATCCGAATTTTCGAATTTTCCCCCATGACTGGCTTGGTTGGCGCGTTGTCAATTTACTAAATAATTCACCAAGCATCCATCAAGTTCAGTTTGCTTTCCTCCATAAAAGTGATGTGGGTTGATAACGATTCCATATTGTGATACAGTCATTGGTATAAAATACATGTTCCGTAACTGGCCAATTGCTGGCTGGTTCGGGTCGTCATCTACTCAAAGACACTTCGCACGTAGTATAGTACTTGGTCAACCAGTACGTATGTTAACGTATCCTCAGACTATGCTTGATCCCACAGGACCCTTCGCCGTTGATGGTGCGGTGTGGTTTTTGGTGATGCCCTCCTCTCGTTCGTGTTCTAGGCCGTGTGCAGACGGTGATAGAGATCAAAACATCAGTGATTAATCACATAATGTAGTGCGTGTATTACACATGTATTTAAATGACTCTTAATGCAATTCGGATGTACTAACATGGTCGCCTTCATGGGAATTTTACAATTGTAGTACTTTTTTTATGTTCGTGGATGTCAATGCCCGCTATGTCGTTGCTGATCACACGTGCAAGATTTGTCGCATAATTGTTATCAGTAAATGGCGTCTTTAGATACAAAAAAGTGCGTGATTGTTAACCATGCACAAGCAGAGTGTGTCCAGAGTATAAGACATCAACCACATTGTTTTTATGCTTAGGGCTATCAAAGTCCTAAGTTTAAATGACAGTGAGGCTTGTGGAATAATGTCATGGTATATGGCGAGAGTAAGGTATTTTATACTCTTAATGGAGCTAAATGCCGAATGGTTGAACAATAGAATTTTACCATAAAATTAAGCTGAAACCATGTTACGAGAAAAACAACCCGCGTAACCTAGGCGATTTGGATCGGACAAACAGTGTCGCATGTCACTAAATTTCAACAACACAGCCCCACTGCTGGTCCGGAGATAGAATAGGCCCACTGCATCCTCCTGCATGTCGAAAGAGGCGACTAATAGGGGCATACTGTTGGCCGTGGGTTTTGACTTGGGTGTCTTGGCAAAGGGTTCCGGTGTTTCTTGCTCGCGTCTCAGGGTGATATATACAACACACCACTTTGGCCCGGATTTTCATGTTTATGTTTTTCATCTTCATCCACGTTTTTTCCATCTTTTATCCCATTTATCCCCGAGAACGGCTGCTCTTTCAGGTCAATCTTGTCTCATTTGTATTCATTCTACCAGTCGAGTCAACATATAACAATAGCTTTGGTGTGCCTTTAAACCCTAGGCTTACTTTCATACTCAAGTGCACAAATCGGATTTCCTTTTACAGCTACAGTCGCAACAAGCTATTGTTTGGTTGAACGCATAGGTTATAACGGAATTGGTTGTCATCAGTACATGGGAACAGATTGCGATCTTCCTACACCCCAAAATATATCACAAAGAGTCCAGGCGCAAGAGGAAGCTTGACTGCTTGATTGCCCAGATGTCCCTGTACCACGGGCTTGTATCGGAACCAATATGAATAAATACCGTAGTTGATCATCCAGCTGGTAGATCGGTAGTCTTGATGGGATATTGCAAATTGTATCTCCGGCGCCATAGACTAAAGCTTTAATTTAGTTCAAACCCTATTTGGTTGATGGACAATAATCTATGACTAATATTACTGTGGATTTTCCTTATATCACACCAAGCCCTGACACCAGCTCGTCCATGCCTGCCTACAACAGTGGCGGTGATGCTTTGAAGGATTGTTGATATTTAGATATAATAAGCATGCATTGAACCGGAATGATGGTAAAGCGAAAAACACTAACGCAACATAAATTGTGTTGTTGTTATTTATTATTGAGAGAAACGGTCGCAATAGAGAACACGAATCACTTTGGAATCTCAAATAATGGTGTACATCTGCACTTAATGCTTGGATCATTTGTACTCGTGATAAATAAAAATAAATACATTTGAGGTAATATATATAAAACCAAACGTTGTTACTTTATTGACTACTCACTTAAAAATGGATCAAGTTTTTGTTTGTGGGTACCACATTGCCGGCGTAAATATTAGATTATTTTGATTGTATTTATTGCTTGCGCATCCATGATACATAAAAACCAGACGGTAATCAGTCAACGATGTCTACAGGGCACATGTGAGAATATTAAGTCCCATAATGAAACCAATAAACTGGTAATATTCGAACGCCTTGAAAATAGAACAGCCACGCAAGAAAGTACATTATTCTGTAACTACTCACAGTCGAGGCTCAATATCTGCTTGTGGATTATATGCAACTGGTAGTCTAGACAATATATAGACTTGGTGCCGACTTGGCCAGTGTTCAGAACCTCGTGCTATTCGAACCATTACTGATTTCCTAATCTGTTACACGTTTGCAAAGCAAATACTCATAATGTTAGGATAATTGCTTAATATATACGCAATATGCATCGATGAAAAATGCCAATCAATATATCTGGCTGTATCCAACTATTACAAAAACATCAACGACAGCCATATATTCATGATTTATAATAGCAATTAAGAAAGCTATGGGTATGGACGCGCTGAGTCGATATATGACGCGCTAGTATATTAGATAAACAGGCGATCTCAAACCATGTGCGTCGTTTGGTGTATACCAATTGAAAAAATGATAATGAATCTGCTTTCTCTCTGCGGTTTTTGCCTTATAACTGAATTATAGACCAAGGTGTTGTGGGTTTTTATCACCAGCCACAATACATTTGATTATTAGTGTTTCCAAGTGGATTGCTTATGCACAATTACAGACAGTAATGCATAATACTGGCTCAGCTGTTGTAATTTGACTGGCCAGACTTTAGATAGGCGCAGCTGACTATCAAGCAATCTAATGTAATTGTTCAAGTGGAGTATATATAAGCAGCTCAGTTGCCTAATAAACATCACTGAAGTCTCACTAGTGTCAAGTTTTCAAATGTTAGAGATAGAATATAGCCATGAAATCGCGTCACTATAATGAATCGATTGGGTGTTGTTCTTACGGCATGCATTTCTTGGTATATTGAATGTTGTACACCACATGCCGCAAAACAGCGATATTGTCTAATGTACGAACGTGAATGAAATAATATGGAAACTGCATTTAGCCCTGTGATGTATCTCTGTATTAATGTAACGGTATAACATGACTTAATTCAAAATACCGACGAAGCAGCGCACAACGATAATATGTGCGTCATTGTAAGTTACATACTGTGCCAAAGAATCGGACGTGATTCCTCGAACGTGATCAGGTCATGGGTACCATTCATTAAACGAAACCATAAGACCGCGGAAAAGGTTTATTTTTATTTTGGATTTATGTTTCTTATAGATTCCTATTTGACACTAATACGACTAATACAATTTAATTCGTTGTTACTTCATGTGGTATTCACTTAGGTCAGCTAACCGTACATGATTTTATTACGCATTCTCAAACCTTCATTTTGTTTGTCAGCTATGGCACGACATAGTTCAGTACAGCTCTTTTTTACATAACTTATTTACGGACGTTATGATCACTAGTAGTACATGCCTGGCAATATCTATTTCAATGGAACTGTTTTACTATATAATGGTGTGGTTCTCTGCACTTATAGAAGGGCGTTAACGACCGTACATATACACATCTCGAGTATTTGCTGTACCCCATTAAGCAAGTGTCTGAGAGAGCGTCAGAGGACCAGACAACCGCGTATATGGCCTATCTCGAAAAATGTTTACGCACGTGTAAGTCTAAGCTAGTTTGATAACACAAGAGGGTAGTTTACAGATAGTTGCCTGATTAATCGTGTACTATACGTGAACATGTAACATGCTGTGACCAGCCTTAAAAGACTACAGATAAGACGCGCAACTCACAAAAGGTATACATTTAGATATATGTGAAGCCTTTTATAATAATTTGCTGATACAAAGGTTTTTGTGGGGTTTTTTTACCAACACTGCTTATACTAGCTAACACCGGAGTTATTGGCTCATGTTCGTAGTGTTGTGTATAAATTGCTTTGTATGAAATATCTATAGTTAATTCAAGTCACCCTAGGCAAGGATGCTCGTATTTACTAACGCACTTTTATACGTAGCTACAAAGAAATTATTCGTAATAATGGCGTTCAGAAGTTCCGTGAGTAAATGTGTCGGTACTGTCGTTGCATTATATATTACATAAATTTTGTTCTCGTCAATCGAGTCATAAATCCTAGATAAATGACATCCGTTCTCTTTCATTGCACAGCATAAGCCTACAATGCATCATATACATACAATACATCATATGCCTACAATACTTCATATGCATACGATATATTATAATCAAGAGCCTACAGTAGCTTCGAAATGTTACATGTTTTTGCTGTTCAGCGTTCACGAAATGCAAAGTTACAGATTGATCTTGCCACCAATAGCGCAAGGTAAGATAGCATGCCTGTATATTTTGCAAGTTGGTAGGTTAGATGGATGGATGTATGTAATTTTGTCAACAAAGATCATTATTAACATATTATAAGAACATCTTGCATTTTTATCATACTAAACTCTTGAGGCAAATATTTATATAACAGCTTTACATATATATACAAAGGAGCAGAATAACGTTTGCTAGATAATAGATAATTTCGTCATCATTTCATGTCGGATAGAATATCATCTATTGGAATTATGGTTAAGGGTCAACACATGGTGCAGGATGGTTGAAAATGGCCTGTGCTTGTATATCCTTTGCTAGATACATAATAGACGAACAAAGATCTATATAGCTATCTATACCAGCCATATAAGGCCGTTAGGCCTAGACTTAGCTATTCAAATATTAGTACATAATGATATAGCGATGAGTCCCTATGTGAGAGAGAGAGGTTTCTTTTGATTTGATTTTATTCATTTCGTAACCATAAAATGCCTTGGAGTTTGCTTGAATATTATTTGCGATGTCCTAAAGTGATAATTTTGCTTTAGTTATTTCTATTTTACTGTAATATATTCTTTAATAATATGGAAACCTGTGGTTCTGTTCAAGTAAACTTTTGCTATAGTCTAGTTGTTCCGTTTATAGCACTCTTGACTTTGTTTATGACCCTCTTAATGATGAGCGATGGTAATGCCTCACATACAATAATGATTAACCTAGAACTGCATAATGCGGTGTGAGTATTGATAATGACGCATTATTAGCTAACGATATTTTTGCGCACAACAAATTTAGCACATAATCAGACAGACAACCAAAGACTAGTCTTATCGGTTTTATAAGCGCATCTCCTTAAAAAACTGGCTGGTCAGACGATGCATATTTATTGCATGGATCACCATAGAAACCCTTTCAACAAGCATCTATGGGATGCATCGTATAATACTATCCCGGTCCCTATTATTGCCATGAGATTGCTGTTGGTACCGCAGACCCATAGGTTCGTATCACTGTCACTCTAAATACGTATTACAATTATGGACTTTGATGTTGAACCTTTGACGGATAATCCCTGGCATGTATTACCAAAACATCGTGCAGTTGTTTCAGGCGATTTGGGTTCGGAATCTTACGTCTACTCGGGTGAAACACAAAGCCCATTATTCATAACGCAAGTTCGCGAAGCCAATAAACGTTTCAAATGTATTGACATTAACTTGTCTTTTGGCTCTGACAGATTTCAACCGTAACACTTTTGCACCAAGTTGGCCAATAAGAGGCTATTATCTTTCATAACCAGCACCATACTGATGTCGCCGTGTAACTAAGAACCTGAGTAAAACTCGAGTGGTTTATTTCATTGAGGGATCGAAGTGATACACTGAATAGTCTCTTCGACACATATTAACACTAGCACGATCCATTGACTGATGGCTGATACACGATTCGACAACTATCGGTGTCACGTTATTGCAGTCAAAGTTGTTAAAAATTGCACCATTAAGCATTCGAGGACAAAGCCAGCAATGACCATAATCACCAACCGCATTCCAACAAAAAGCGCTATGCGATAGCTACGGTAGCCAATGAAAGATAGTTTGGTCTATAATCTGATATAAAATTTTCGACTTTATGTCGCATGTATGCCAAAGTGCAATTGTTCATTGACAGTTACGATGGACAGTCTGGAGATACTTCATGATTGGGGGGGAAAGCATGTCGCAGGGCCTGGTTAAACTATATTTTCCAAATATTCCCATCTTAAAATCATCGACAGTTATTTTTTCTAAAAAAAATATCGGGCAGAGTTTTAATTGCGTGTAAGTTGCTAAAACTGAGTCTAAAACATTTTTTTATTATTGCAGTTTACCATCTTGTAACAATGAGCTTCTCTGTTTGAACGCTTCGGAAGCCTTAAGCCCAGGATTCTATCTAAGGTGATGTCAATCCATGAAACACAGAGGCGCCTCCTTCACAGGTAGTATATTCTGTTCGACCATTTACAGCATGTTATTGAAAAATATGCATCCATTTTTTCCCGTTTTGCTTTTTCATCCCCTACACTCTTCTGATACAATATTAGCCTGAACATAAAAAATGCACAGGTATAGAATATTATCATGGGCTCCCAACCTTTCACCAAATACTTAAATACCATTGCCAATCGACACTTTTCCCCAATGGGATGAGTACAAATAATTGCTGATAGTCTTATGGGCAATTCATTCATCAGAGCATGCCAACAATCTTGCTGTGTCTCTCCCCCCCCCCACCCACTTTCCATAATCAATTCAGTGTGTTTTGGCGGCCGCATCGTTTTATCCATTCCAACGACAAGTAGTTTTGTTTCGTTTAATGTTAGACCGACTGTTACTATTGCATGTACCCCATGCACACCGCTGAAACATTGTGAAGCTTTATGATTGACGATACACTGCACACGACGATATTACGAGTGATAATTATCCGCGGCTTACAGCGTTTGCTTGTTTCTAAACATGGCGGTAGATTGTTTTGAACTCTCATTGGTATGTCACTTGGCGGGAACAAAAGGTCAATTATGAAACTTCGTGCTCGAATGTGTGATGTTTTAAGTGCATGTTTGAATGAACTATGACAACGGCCCGGCGCTAGATCTATTGAAACTCTAGCATTTAAAAATCCTTCTTTTAAGGGTTATTGGATTTTTGTTTATTCTTAATACAGTATCTCTGAACCACTGGTCAACACAACCCATACACAAAATATAAGAGCCGGTTACAGCGGAGTAGCGGTAAATTGCGTCGCCTTCTGACACTCAGGATGCGGATTCGATACCAAGGTGTAAAAACCTGACTGGTTCCCCGGGGCTCGGATGATCACGTTAAATGGCGGGCCCATCTCTGAAAGGGGGTGCACCCGACCCAATTGCTCAATTGTACCGTGTTGGACCTTTTTCCTAGCGGCCTGGGTTTTGCCGCAGCCTGGTCTGGGTAACTTGTTTGTGCCAAGTGAACACTGGCTCTTAAGGGGAGTTGTCCAATCATCGCAATCATCTTCATACATCACCATCATGATATCACCTTGTTGTTGGAAGTGAGTGAAAACCCCAATATTATTATTTCCAAATATCAAACAATAAGAATGAGTTTTCTCAAGGATTTTGTATACATTTTGCGGTAGTTTGTCTGAAATAACTTTATAATTAGGGCGTCGGTGAATTTGCCAGTAACATCACAACATTCGAATAACAATTGCCAAAAACATTAATTGCTACAAACAAGCCTTTCAATATACACCTGCTATACTGATAAGAACTAACGTAATACCAGTTAACTCGGCGTCAGCAAGATTGGCTAAATGTCAGTTTAAAAGGCCGAATTGAGGAGGTTATATGCAGCAAATTTATTTGCCTTTATGATATTATAGTTTCGTTCCATTTGCACCGCAATCTTCCCGAGATAGTGCTTTCGTTGCTACGTTCTAGCAAACAAAAAGCTTTGTGCGACATTATAAACAAACTATCAGACAGAAGGGCTGCAATTCGCGCATATCGTTATTCTAAGGGAGTTCCCATAACCATCATTATGACTGACAGCGGCAGAATGTAAACCCCAATAACTTTTGTAGCTCAACAAGGGAAATATAGTTATCCGTGATGACTGTCGTGGTCAGTTTATGTAGGTTGCAGAATCCTATTATCCGCAGCAGTGAGGAAAATGAAGTAGTGTACTGTCGCTAGCAAATGCCTTCCTCCTCATTATATAACTGGTATGCAGCAGTGTTGGTGCATGCTTTCATCCTGTCACCGTAAAGGTAGTTTTTACTACCAATGTCTCGATGGGAAAGCCTATTACTAAGGGTTAATCGTCTTGCCGCTCATTCACTAAGTATAACGAATGATCGAAGGGATCATAAATAATCGGACTTGATTGCAGTGCAACAAAACACTTTTAATACTAATTAGCGCTGAATAGCGTTGACTTAAGGACTATATTGTGGAATTAATGTAGCACTGGACTTTATCTACTTATGGAAGATATCTTGCTCGGAGCCGCTGGCAAACACTGATTCTTCTCAAGCAGCTGTTTGTACCTGAAATAAGTTACTATGAACTATTTGCCATTGCTACGGTATCTAAACTCGTTCCCTGCGACGGTCCTATGTAGAGATTAACCATGCCGTCAATTTTAACGCTCAGCCAAGAGTGCTGCGCAATGATTGCAGCATGTAGTAAATATTTTCTATTTGATACCTAAGCAAGGAAATTGAGTAATATGTAAATTTTGCGAAAGTGTACCTGCATTTTGGCGTTGATAAGACACGATGCAGATACACAATAATGGGTCAATAGGGAAGGACCCGTTCGCAGAAAGAGCTTAACCATATATGAAGTCCCATTAATTATCCCTTTAAAATGCTGCAAACATAAATCGGCCTGTTTTCACTCCGAATTATGACTTCCGCATGCCTTTACGCGAACGTGTTTGTATTTCGGCAAATCTGCTTAACAAACTGACGCGCACCCAACACGAGACAGTCGAGTATTCCCATGAAATGCACATCACATTCTGTATTAATGCACTATATGCGCATACAACATGTACTGTGCGCAGTAAAAAGAAAATTGCATCTTACAACGACTCGCGGTCTATGTCATCAAACTGTGGTACTGGCTTAATTGAATTCGACATCAGACGAAGAAATGTTATTAGTTTTAAATATATATGCAGTATTATAGTCGTACAGTAACACGCGCACTTTGGATTAATAATCAAACCACCATGCGTAAATATATGTTCTTCACTATCTCCCTTTCTCCCTCCCTTTCTCCCACTCTTCCTCCCTCCCTTTCCCCCTCCCTTCCTATCTCCCTGATACACCCCACCTACCTCCAACCCTCCCTCCATCCCTACTTCTCTCAATCTATCTCTCTCCTTCCATCTCTATATCTCTATCACTCGCTTTCCTCTTATACCTCTCTATACCTCTTACTATCTGACGCGCAAGCACACAAGCGCAAATTGGCCCTCAAGTTCCCTCACTTTCCCTCTTGTGTTCAATTCTTCTCTCACCCTTGCTTCCCATATTTTTATGTCGATTCATGTATATATCTACATTAATATAGATATATATTCATATGTATTTATATGTATAAATATATATATATATTTATAAATATATATATATGCATATATATGCATATATACATGCATATATATATCGATATATGTATATATATATATATATATATATATATATATATATATATATATATATATATATATATATATATATATATATATCTTTCTCTCGTCCTCTTTATCTCTGCCTATTTCTCTCGCTCTTTCACTGTATATTTCTGTCATTGCTTTCTTCCTTTATCTATCTCTCACCATCTCCCTCCCTCTCTTTCTCTCTCTTTTATCCCTCCTTTTCTCTCATTCATTCGCTCTCTTTCTTTTTCTCTCCCTATCGCTGTCTCTCTCTCCCCTCCTTCTCTCAGTCTATTCCGGTCTCTCACTGTCTCTCTCTGCCTCTCTCGCTCTATCTCTCTCTCTCCCTCTCCCTCTTCCTATTACTCACACCCTCTTTTGATGAAGATGTAACTCCGCTTTTCACCAAAAGATAAGAACGTTGACCAGGATAAAGTATTAATCCACTGATCATATTGTCACAACCGAGCACCATATGCAAGCTGTATATGGTGTACAGTCATCAACTATCTGCAACGAACTACGGAGCGCTACGTTAGCTTTAACGTATATTCAAGACATGGCATGGGTAAGACTAAATGAGGCTTTAGATTGATCTTAGCTGCCAAGATAACAATATAAACAACCTGTTTTCATCCATAAGCATAGCAACATATATCAAGCTGAATACGTTACATGAGATTGTTTGGTTGTTAGACATTGAGCGTGCTGCAATAATGTGTAGCTTACCCGAGATCGTACTCCAAAACGACTAATCTTTAACCCTACTACGATCTTCTCTTCCCAATAAGTTGAATTAAATATTGGCGATATTCAGCATTTTGTTTATTCCCGAAATCAAACATAAAGAAGGATTTTGTTGGAGTCTTCCATTCAAAACGCCTATTTTGATTTTGATTCTATTGGGATGCAACGTCTATCTACATACGTACTCAATAAGCCCATCAATTGGTGTTATGCGCCAACCAACATGCATATTTTGTATGCTTTGATTAACTTTGTAGCTGCTCTATTTTATATTATGAAGCAGCTCGTAACCTAGTGTAAGAAAGCTCCTTCAGCCTGTCTACCTAACAGTACTTTCATCGTATCGGAATAAATTCATACGCTAGTGGTACATCAACACACCACCAACTAATTTGGAATGATTCAAGCTAGAAAATTGCGCACGTTGTTTGAATATGTTATACATGAATAAGCATTAATAGAAAACGCACACTCGTTGTTAACGTCTTCCCCTCAATAGAACAACTTGTATTTTCAGCAACTCTTTAAGATCAAGTTCGACAGACGTTCGACTATCATTTTAATTGCCTAAATCTGACCAAACAGGTACACTTTGCTAGAAAAATTTTGATACGTCTTTCGTTTACATTCGTCGTTGATGAATGAACGAACGTCGGATTCTGTTAGCTGTCACAATTATGCCATGACCATGATATCTCACTCGGAACTGGATACATATTAAACATTAATACAACAGACTTTATAGAAACATATCATTGCTCTAGAAGAAAATAAGCATTTGCTTTTAATGATCTTTAATGCGGATTTAAATGAACAAGGAAAGGCATTTGTGTGTACTGACAATATCGTATGCATCATCGTGTAGCTAAATGTGTGGTAAAGGGACGATAAATTAGAAATAATCGATGTCCATGCATGAGCCAACATACAAAGGCTCAAAATATGTCTGCACATTAACTCATTAAGCATGCGTATGGGTTATATCATTGACCCCGTAAAGGTTTTGCAGCGGCACTAGGCAAACATGATTGACATATAATTTACACGTCGCGGCGTTCGACGATCTCGATGAATAAATTAGGAAATGTTCCTACCAGAGCCACTCGATGAATCGCAATAATCAAACGATGGTTTTATTGAATGATGTTCGACGTAAACCCATTGCCCCACCGCATAGTAGACTCTCGCCACTGAAGCAATGTGACACTGGTGATCCAACGGAGCAAGGCCTGCAGTATTGCATCTACATGTAAATGCTACACCGAGTGCATGACTAACATTAAAAATCGGCGCATGCATTTAATTTAATGGGTGGTTCCGTTACATGGAATCCAAATGTTCCTTTTTTGTAGAATTAATACAAATCGCACCAATTATACTCCTAATTGATCATTACCGTTAGAGCAATGGACAACTTGCATGACACACCACACCCAATACCCAGACAGAAAACACATTAAAGGGTCTCATACAAATGTAGCCTAGTGACTCATCCAGCATGCATAGGTGGTGGTAAAAGTGGATATCGTGCAGAATATATATATATATATATCTATATATATATATATATATATATATATATATATATATATATATATATATATATATATATATATATATATATATATATATATCTATATATATATGTTATATATATATATATATATAATATATATATATATATATATATATATACATATATATATAAAATCTCTCTAAAAAGCATATATATATATATATGGATTTATATATCTATATATGTATATCTATTATCTTATCTATATATTATCTAGATATGTATTATATATATGTATATATATATATATATAGAGGCGGCATATCTAGAGCCTCTCTCTAGAGAGAATAAATCTAGATATCTCTATATAGAGATATGCATATATAGATATGCATATAGAGATAGACATATATATCTATATAGATATCTAGAGAGAATATATATATATCATAGATATATATATATATATATATATATAGTATATATATCTATATATATATATATATATCTCCTATATATCTCTATATATATCTCTATATATATATATATATATATCTATATATATCTCTCTCTATATCTCTCACAATCCCATCGCTGAAATAAGCTGTCCATCCTCGTTGGTACGACGGTGGGGTGTTGTAGCCTAGTCACGATGCATATTTATCAAGTGGCCCTTGGCACTAAAGCACAGCTTACAAAACATCTTAGCAATTCACTTTGATCACCGTCATATAATCTCTACATCGCTAGTGACGAAAAAAACCCAAAACTCCTTATTTCATGTGATAATGCAGGCGGATCAAATTCTCAACTTAGACGTCTAATGTCTACTCTAATGTTGTGCTCTTAAAGTGACTATCGCACGGAAAATCTTTCGGATAGTCATTTTACACAAACGACAAGTTCGACGTATCCTAACGACGAGCTCAAAAATAATTAATCGCCTCCGCGTGACGTCAGACCGGCAATGTTTGGTTTGCGAGGCGGGCGTTAGCGGCTGGTAGTTTCGCTATTTCATCATTTCTGGGGAGCGACGAATTAACATGACATGGCACAGATCATTTGTAGACCATTGTTGCCTCGGCAGAGCAAATCTTTTCCTAAAGATTCGAACCAGAAATGAGCGTTTCAGACTTCTCTGCTGCTGCGCCAATGGGTCTTACTCAAGCGGGTCATCCTGCCAAAGACATAGTTTGGCGGCAGAACAGAAATTGGAAATCTATGTCTGATCGTATGTATGCTCTAATTCATCCTATATGTGTTATTATATAACGTGTCAGGGTAATCCATATATTTTACAAACAAAGTTCATATAACCTATTTCCTCTTATACATTTTGTTATGCTAACAATCTAGAGATAATTTTTTTAACACATTGCCCTAACACAATTATTTCTACCCTTATTATGTGTTTTAATGCAAACAATCCAAAGCTCTTAAAAATCCATAGAAATATAAAAGTTCAAAAATACTATAAATATGGACCATTGAGTTTGTTGGGAGCCTGGTGAACACCAAAGTTACAGAAGTTTATTTATTGACCAAAGTAACATGAATGCTTAAATAAACCTCACGTAAACCGAAAGCAAACAATATACCACACAGCTTTACAGCAAATAATTCTTCTATATCAGTTTGCCCATAAATGATGGCATAAATGAAAGTATAATGTGACTTAAGCAAATGAAGGTTACGGTATTGTTATTATGGTCAGTGTTACATGTTAGTTTCAATGAATGTTAACAGCTAAAACATCTTTACCATTCAATATGCCATCTCTAATGACATACATTATATATCCTCGTCACTACATTATGTAACAGGTGTCTATGTAGCTACTGACAACCAATGGCAGAGGTGGAAGAATCTGTATGCTGCATTGAGATTCCTTGAGTCAGTACCTCTCTTGAGAATAGCCCAATTCCTATTGGCAAAACCCACCAGCCAGGTGTCAGACCAATCGGTGGAAACACTCGGACCTCACAATTGGCTTAGTTCTCGAACAGACAACAACACGGGCACATGTCTGTTAATGGTGTACATAGATGAGGGATTTTGTATTACCATTTTACTAACACATACAAAGGCTTACAGTCATTATCTACAATTTCATTATATTTATTGAAACCTGCATGACAGAAAACATTTGAGCATGGATAACGCGATATTGTTATTTTACATGGATGGCAGGTATACAGCATACAGATAGTTTGTTCCGTGGTGCTGAGAACATCTGGACAGAAGATAAGATTTCCTTCATCAGCCTGTGCGTTTACAATAATAAATAAAATAACCTGTTTCCATCCGGCCATTTCTTCCTAGCATGTATCTGCACTGGTGCTGTCCGGGTCAAAAATTGGTATATATTTGTCGACCATATCGTAGTCAGAGATAACCATAACTAGTTTCAAAGTCTGTATATCTTCGGAATTATCATATTTTTTCAGATCCATAAATTTGCTGCATGGTCGAAATGTATTGTATCATCCTAGCAAAAAAGGGATCATTGAATTAATATCAATGCAACAAGAAGGTCATCTAGTCTCGACCTCTGCTTCTCTCTATTTATATGGGCAGGTCTGCTTTTTTGGGGCTGGGGTGGGAGGGGATCACTTGTCTACAATTCTTTTTGCCTGAAGGCAGAATCCTTCGCAAAAAGAGCACGTACAGCATCTGACATAAAACCCAGTTTACTACGTGGAAGACCATCAAACCAAGCTTTTCTATACGTTTCGGTGCGTGCTCAAAACACCCCTCGGTAAAATGTTAACCGGGTCTAGCCATTTGTCTCGCGATCGTACTACTTGGACAATCCATTGCTTATTTATATCGTCCTGATCAGGAAACGTGAACAAACTCACGTCGTCCAAACTTGTACGCGAGCAATCCCCAGCACAACAACGATTAGCCATTGTGTTTGGTCGGTCACAAGATGGAAGAAAACGAACAAATATCCAAAAACGTGAGACGACAAATCACAAAGTTAACAACGGAGAATTCTCTGCCTCTCAGGGAACAGGCTCACTTTAGTGACGTCACACGATCGTAGCCTTAGCGCCAGTTTGGACTGTTATTTTATCAAATTTTGGCCTCGATAGATCAGATACAGCGGTTATTGGACCGGTTTGAGTTTATTGATCACATTATGAATTGATTTCAGAGAAGTACCTTTAACCGTGCGATATGCACTTTAACAGCGCTACATTCGATAGATAGTCATTCCGATTAGCTGATTATTAATTTCAATGTGGTTTCCAACAACTACAAACGGGCCTCGCTGGCAAAGCTTCATGTTCAATTGTGCATAAACAGACATTTGATATGGTTGTTAAGATGATTGAGAATGACTAAACTGCTGTACGATGCGAAGTGCCATACGTTTGCAATTAAATCCTCCTGTTTCATGGTCAATATATATTGAGAAGAGGTATAGCCTTTGTTTTAAATACGTCTAAAAATACGATGCTTTATCGACGGATTTGACGGTCACAAGAATGATTTACATTGTAACAATTCTGGTCTTGGTATTTGAGTCCTGCTTACCAAACAACCTGTTCAGTTTAATAATGCTCGACATATTGGGTGCGCATCACTTGGACACATATATTGCTATATACTTATTTATTATTTGTCAAATGATTCACCAAGCAGTTGCAATGTAATAAATATTTTTTCAATAACGATATAGCCTATACATTGTTTGTTATGTGCAACAACAGTGCAGTTACACTGCCGTTTAACAATGTGAACATATTTGAGTTGAGTTCACATATTTTAGCTGACATTTGACATTGACATTAAGCATCCCTGGAACCCTCTGAACAGCCTTCGATGGTTGCTCAAGGTGAAGTTAGAGGTTCTCTATATTAGAGTTGCAACTCGACTTTAAGATTGTATAACGATAGAATTTGATTAAATATCATATGTATATGGGGTTAACATAAACAGTACGGTTAGATAAAGCCAAGCGATTGTCATTTATTATCTCACGGGCTATTTGGGTTGAGAATAATGCTTGGACAACGGGTTGTATAACACGAAACTGTAAAAGTCGTTTTTGTTCAATCAGCCGAAATGGTCAAACAATAATAGCACAAGAATATTTCGATCTAGTATGCACCGAATGTGCAAAGACACCATTCACGTCCAATCGCAACGCAGAATTGTGCTGCTTCGTCGATCAATTGCCCTTATGTCAAGTTGATTTCATTGCGTGAGCCCAGTAAGCCATCAAAATGGCGACAAATAGCATTAAGTAAGCATGACTGTGTCTCGAGTAGTGCAACTTTAAAACTTTTGGCGTGTTTACACAAACTATGTAAATCAAATTCATAATGCTTCAATTCGATGAATTTAGACTATCAGTAATTTTATAATCGCTCTGACCATGGCGCGTCTAAAGGTTTGTCCATGCATCACGGCTATTGCGTTACGGCTACTTGTAACCTTCATTCTTTTTAAAACATAGAGTCTTGATGCGATAATAGATGTTTTATAATTAGACATAACGACGATGTCTATCGACTTGCAGCTTGATGTCAACTTTGATGGTAGTATTAAATTCATTGTCAGTATAATGCATGCTGGTTAGTCAATCATACCTAACTGACTTGAGAACATTCCGTGCTGGTATTTCTATCAAAATTTCGGAGCATTCCTACTTGTTATATTGAGTTTTCAGAGAGGGTGCTTCATTGAAGCATGAAAGCCGTGAATATTGATGCAGACACTGCCTCTCCTTCTATTTCATTTATATTCAACTCAGCAGGCCACAATCAATATGGCGACGCCTTAAATGCCACTTAAGAGTCTTGATATCGTAAGTCTGAATGTACCTAAATGATTTATTATTTATTTCAAGTCGAGTTCAACTACTATCCACAGAAAGAGTAGCTTATCAGCTCTTAAAGGCTAAATTGATATGTTCAACCACAGTTTGCTTATAACACGTCGGGCACAAATAGCAGATAATGCTTCAAAAGTACAGCATATATACATGGATGCTTCTTTTAAGGATCAAGTGTTAGTGAATGATATAGTATTGATCATAAAGCTTAAATAATGTAAGCGAGTGTTGAGGTGGCTAAAGTACGGAATTGGTCGTACTCGATGGTGATGGGGTGTTATGTGAATTGCAGTGATGCGCAACAATGCCGATATAACATGACACATCAGAATTTAGAAAGGTGCCACTGATTATAAATCACTCGTATATAAATTTGTTGTGAACCATTTGACTGATTTCATTGAAATATGTCGTTGAGCGGACGCCTGGTAGCATGATAACTGATTTGTTGGGAAATTCCACATGGTATGGATCCCTATTTACTCATAGATCCCTATTAAATACTTCAAAAACCGATGAACACACATTCATGATGTTGAGAGCAGCTAATCGATCAGACTGAGACCCTACTATGAGGTTAATCTCTACTATCTCGTATCTATATTGTAGTGTGCTATTTGTTTTATCAAATGAATCGATATCACGCCTCAAATGAAGATCAAAGATGCATTATTGGGAAATGAGGGATCAGGAATAATCAATTTTGCGTTCAGCTCATGTTAAGCTGGTGTATCTTATCCACTACCAGACTTATGGCACATGCCAGGGTAACCCATAGGGGATTATTAAATCACATATTTTGGGCGTTATGACCTGTAGGAAAAGGGTTGAGCAGACACAAAAGTAGGAAAGCAACTAATTTTTACATTTGGTCTGCGACAATAAGCATATACGCCCAGACACCTATCTACCTCATCCATATAAGGTTTGTTTCCATCAGATCGAACTGAACTCAAATATTCAAATATCCGAAAGTTATCATGCAACACAGAGCGCCTGCAAGCCCTCAAACGATGCATAATTGATATTACATCGTCATTTAACGCGATAGTGGGAGATGAAACATAAAACCGCACACAACACATTGTGCGCGCTGCAATATTTATATATATGTATGTATATATATATATATATATATATATATATATATATATATATATATATATATATATGTATATATATATATATATATAAACATATATTTATATTTATATATATATACATTTATAAATATATATATTTAGCAGTTATATATATATTTATATATATATAATATATATATATATATACATATATATATATGTTTATGTATATATATATATATATATATATATATACGCATTTATATATATAAAATTATATATATTTATGCATATATACCAATATTTATATGTGTTTATATAAATATGTATAAATATATTTGTGTATATAATTATACATATAGATAAACATATATAAATATGTATATATATGTATATATATACATAAAATATATTAGATGTATGTAGATTAAGATATAGGAAGAGATTAGATCTATAGATATAGATATATCCCTCTCTATATCTCAGAGAGGGATCTCTATATATAGAGAGATCTATATATAGATAGAATAGATATATATATCTCTCTCTATATAGATAGATATCTCTATATATATCTCTCTAGATATCTCTCTCTATATATATATATATATATATATATATATATATATATATATATATATATATATATATATATGTGTGTGTGTGTAAAGTCATCCACTATCGGTTAGTTAGCAGAATGCGCTGTCATGGCTTCAATGTATATAACAGACAGGTCCTTTGCCTGACTGAATGAAGCCGTAGAGAGAGCCTAGCATCATAGATGGTAAAATATCCGTTTTGAGAATTCACATTACTGTTGCATTCAAAAAATGTTAGTGGTTATTGTATTATTTCATCATCCCTTCAGAAAGCGGATGATCACATATACTTATCGCATCTAAACGCCAAAATGTATGCCCCTCAGCAAAACCGATAAAAGAATATATAACAAGGTTAGATCTGCTTAATTGCTGCATCTCTATCGAGTTAGTGCTGTACGTTTATTTCTACGCCCGGCCAAGGTTTGTTGGTCACTCGTGGTCCCTTATCTTCTATTTTGTTAGGATAGGCGCGATGGTACATCCATGGCTCGGAAGTCTTATTTTAAAATGCTGTCGGTAATCGCGTTCGTTATATGAAAACGTACTCTAATTTCGCTAATATTTCTTTGTAGTACAATTCTATTACCTGATATATTGCCACAGTCACAACCATTTTTCTTTAGTTCATTTGCTTTGTAATAATTTGATTGTCCAATAATTTCAGATACATGCCTTTGTATAACATATATCGACAAACATTACTCCAAGAGCTATACTTTGACATTCGGAATATCTTACCAATGCTCAGTCGCGTGCTTTGTGTACGCACTTGGTGAATGGTGACATATGTATAAATAAACATTGGGCCTTGATTTCATATTAATTCATCTTTGGCAATAACGACTGAGTTCATCTATTTGCAGCTTCAGATGTGCTCTACAGGAACTACTGTCACACCCAGGGTACGAATTAACCCTCAAAATTCTGTATTATTTGCAAATTTGCTACCACAAGTCGGCTCGTTTATTTATCTTGTTTGCATTCAGCTGTGCAAATAATATAACGACGTCTTTTATGTCGTTAGACAGACTGGATGTAATTAAATGATACACTGTGTAGAATCGTAAATCATACAAACTTGGGTTTAATGCCAAAACTGGGGATCAAATATCGAGACATCATCGTTTTTAGGACAACTATCCTTGTGATCATGTGAACATCGTTAGCTGATCATTGAGATCGCGGGTTGTGGATACAGTTAACGGATTGCCTACAATATGAATCGTACAGGTATTAACGTATATTAGGCGACTGTGTGGAGTAGATATACGAATACGGCGATTCCGGTTCATTTCTTATGCAGAATGACTGACGAGTTACTCAGTGGTCTATTTACAAGCTCCTTTTAAACAGCAAATACAATTCAACCGGCCGTTACTTTTTTTGCAATACTTTCAGCCAACTCACGTACACCAGGCAATGAAATAGGCACATAAAATGCCGTTTAAAACAATTTAACAAGAAACTTGATGCCTTACACCCAAGAAAATAAAAATAGCCAGCATTGTACGGCTCCTCGCTTGCCAATTGGAATGTTTAGCGAACGTTTACGTTAGCCAGTGCGAATTGTTTGCATGGTGCCAAAGAATACATATTTAGCTCCATCTTGACGTCATTTGAGAACATTTCTTTCTGCACCTGCCATTCGTATTAAATTTCAGAAACAAGGGCGTAAAGTTGCTATGGAGCAACAGATATGGTCACAGAAAATTGAGTAACAATAATTCAATATAGTTTTGTCTTTTTCTCTTAAGCTTCAGGATTCAGGATTTTTACAGCCGTCCTTGATAGGACCATTCTGGATTAAACATTTTCAAAAATGTGATAAAGATTCACAAATTTATTTAAGCATTTATTTAATCCCGACAGATATTGTTCAGGAAGCTTCCCGAGTGAGCTGTTTCTAACCGATTTGTCCCAATTCTCTCGTTCTCAATCCGCATCTGATCCGATTTGTTTCCCGAATGCTACTGGACTCACCGAATGTCGGAAGTGCTTGGCTAACCTCCCTAAACCTTTCCCGATCCGTAGGACTTTGCTACGAACGCTCAGACACTGATAGGATTTTCCAAATCATTGAGGAAAGGAATTCGACCTTTTCACTTTTCAGGTCGTAGCGCTGCATGATCTACTTATAATTCATACAAGAGCACCTGCTGAAATCATATAGCTGTGGCTCATCTCACAGAAGTGTGTTTAGGCGCTGACTTTATCTGTAACGCCTTAATTATCAAACACAGCACACGAAGTTTGTTGAAAGATCCAGGTAATGGCATTCTTTATTTTGTTGAACTCGTCAAATGAAGGCGATCGGGGTCTGTCTTTTTTAATAGGATTCATAAAATTATCGATAATTCATTGACATCAGGCCCCGAAAACAGCTTCAGATCTAGCTTACAAAAGTTGCATATGAGTTGACACTAGGTAAAATATCTTAGCCATATTTGGCCATTGTGAAAATAGGCCACTAAATTAGTTGTGGATAAATAAATCTGCAAAAAATCGTAGCTTGTCAAAAGTACGAGGTATGCACATTCGGAACTCACTTCCGTCTCTCAATGGATACGAAATTAGCAGAAACCGTTTTGTATCAATTGTCCAAGGTTTCAATTAAACGCATTTTAAATGCCTCATAGGAAGCAAAAATGAGCCATGGATGACGTCCCGTCTCGTCATGTATTAAATTCCACTAATAAAGTATGATTTATATATTTTATTCCATTCAATACAAAACGACTTTTTGTAGGCAATAATGGTTAACGTACAACAGAATTATGCTGTGTATGTATTTATAATACCCAATTCGTGCACAAAGCATGTAACAGACAATAAATCAAGAGACTGGCATAACAGATTAAACGGGCATATCTTCCTGATAATTTGGCTTGTCGTAGATCACAATGAGGCATCTTTGGATATGAGGTAATTTATTATGCTGGTTTCTAGCACTACCATGCGATTGCACGTGGTAGCATATATCCATAGGTTGGTATCAATGTTATCATAGATATATATTATAATGATTGCGGCAGATTTTGATGTTTATGTAGATAAACACGATTATTCCTTAGAATGAATTATCAAAACAAAATGCAGCTATTCAGAGACTCGCAAGCCTTTCTTGGTATATTACTAAGGCAAAATACATACCGTTATTTCATACAGCAAGTTTAACCTTACCGACATATTGACGTCATTCTTTTATGTATCGAATAACAAATTCATGAGGTGTCGCAATGCGAGATTGCAACCATAACACGTTTTGTGAAGAGTTGGCAAAAAGGAAACTTAGTTATCATTTTCAACCATACCATACTAATGTCAGCATATAGCTGAGTAGTTCATTTTGCTTTTCTTATTTCACTTACATGAAGGATTAGAAGTGACCCACTGGAGACACCTTTCGACACCGACGAATTGAATTCGTCTAGTTTTACATCAAAACCAAATAAATCAACTTGCACCATTCATTGATTGATGGCTTATATTCGGGTCAACAAAATTCTGTGCAAATGATCTTGTTATTGTTGAAAGTCGCATGAAAAGTAAGAGAGCACAAGGGTACCATCAACCGTTTAATTCAAAAGTAATGAAATGGCGAAAATCTACCTCCGGATACAAACAGCATACGCCCAGCTGTAGCTGCGGTTGTCAATTGAAAAGTAGATGGGCCCATAACCTTCATATCAAATTGAAGCAAATAAATTCCCTCTATCTTGGCATTCCGTTGACAGGATGATTGGCGGGCTGTCGACACTCCATCTCAGTAAACGATTATATTCTTATATAGACTGACTCCAGTCGACGAGCCGTACATTTGGAAAACGCTTCGGGCAGAATATTGTGGTAAAGCTCTGTGAATCAGACTTTTCTGCAGTTTTCATTTCCCTTTAGTGTCAGCTCTATGTATCCGGATAGTGGAATAACTCTTGCAGATTTGATAGAGATATGCAAGCCTTACTTTGCCAAGGTGATGTAATAAATAACAGCAATAAGATGAATTAGAGTCTGGTTACTCGAAAATCCCTTATTACTTACAGAGTAATCGCCAAATGCACTAACCTGATATTATTGTTGGCAGTATCAGTATGAAGCCCAACATCTCGAAATCTGGAAGGTTTCATCTAACGCGACAGGTTCGATATACTTGCTTCAGCGAAGCGATTTTTGACTGCTTATACGATAGTGGGGGTAGCAGTGCGACAGTCATCACAATATATACTCAAGCTTATAAACACTGTGTACTGAAGGATTGGTTGTTTTCTATTTTGATCAACTTCATATGCAAATAATATTGAGACACCGTTGCATACTTGTACAAATGTATTTCGCCTCCATAAGCTGCTATGCCAGCGACTGTAACGATTAAAATAAGAAAAAACATACAGAAAGTACGCCTTCGATTTAGCGGATGGCTTATGTGTATTCTCGTATAATACGCCCAAGATATATCTATTGCATTGCTAAAATGCAGGGTAAGGTAGCATATAGGTTTGCGGCCAACACTTCCCAATTAAGTTACCGAGTCCTCAAACAGCACAAGTGAGAGTTTACAATAGGCCTGCAAGGATAACGAAGGTAATCAATTTTGACGGTTTTTGTGGGAAACACTGAACTCAAGCGCTCATGTACTGATCAAATCGGAAAGTTGTTCGATTACATGCTTTATCCCAGGTATCTTGCAGTACTCTGTTCATCGAAAACACTAAAACGGTAATTTCTGCCAATATTTGTACCATTAGAACTGTTTTTTATACGAGTATGTCTAATGTATGCCCTGCAATGAATGTAAATATAAATAATATGACACTTAGATTGACACATTAATCTGTTCCCTCAACCAAGAAGTCAAGGATATTGCAGTATGCGAGCACTGTCATGTTTCAACTCAACCCTGTATATTAACTGACAAAACCTCAATGTAAATTTGTGAACGGTGGCAGCGAAGGCGTTTGGTAATGTTGTAGATCAAAACCGGCAGACTGTGGCAGCCGTCGAGACGATATTACCTAGCTGATCTCTCCCCATTGGATTGGAATCGCTCGTTGCATGAGATTTTTTTGGGCAACATTCTTTGTAAAGTAATGATCGTTTTTTTATTGGAGGTACAATCAATGTATGGGTCTAAACCTGCTAAAGCAACCTCTGTGGAATTAACCGTACCGATTGTTACAACCTTATCACAATGGCTAAACAGACATTGTGTATGCTTGCCATTTCGGCGGGGATCAGCGGCAATATAAATCCTTTCTTCATAAAAGTCGTCCCTCACTCTAGCCCTGTTTGGCGTACTTATTGGAACACTCGTTTAAGCTGCGTTGCTATTCATTGATTCTATCTGTAAGAGCAACATTTAATTTTATGCCAGATCAACCTTTTCCCTCAAACGAATGTTCATAATTAAAATCCGGGTATCATCTCAAGTTTTCAACTGTCGCCACCTAACTACGTTGCAGCTACATTCCAGTATGGTCAGAACGTGGAGAATTTTTTTCTTCAAAGATATGATCATCTATCAGGCGCCTTGCAAAGTTATAAATTTGCAGTTTAATGTTTAAATCATTTTCGGTCTTATCTACAACAGTAGCCGAAATGTGCCATTCGAGTGACGGTATTTTTTTCCCCGCAACTGGACACCCGTGTTTATTTGCAAATGAAAACAATATATGACAGCGGTATACGCAAAGTTAAGATTACTCGCATGAAGCTTGTCGTTACAGATACGCCCAGGACACATTTTTAGTACAGACATTGCGTGTGTACAATAGTTGGGATTCAAAGAAAACTGATCTGATTCGTGGATCGAATAACACAATATACGGACGGCACTGAGGTATCGAAAATGTAAATGTGCGTGATGCGCACATCTTTTCTTGTGTCGACGAAGCTAGTAATACGTAGTGTAAGGTACAAAACATTAATGGCTTACAGATAAATAATTAATATAGGTCAATAATTGTAAGCTTTAAGATGGGAATATTGCTTTCAGAGATTAAGCCATTTAATGCGCTGGCATCTAATGAATCTCACTAGTAATCCTTTAACGTTAAAGCATAGTTAGATCTGAATAATGTGATATTTGCTCTGATTAATGGCATGTTATATCATACATTCCCTGTGTTGCAGATAGACGATAGAGCACAAAATTCTTAATATAAACAATAAACCGTCGGATTAGCCATACACAATGAATCAGGACAACGATGCAGTGATTGTGTCCTTGATAAATAAGTCAAAAAGGTTCACTAGACAAAATAGATATCAAGTGACGAACAAAAGGTTCGCTCTGAATCCTTCGGAATTAAGTTAATATTGCAAAGCGTAGATACTTCGTTATTCCGTGTAAGCTCCAATAACCATCACGCCGAATATAAAACCCGAATGACTTTTGGTAGATCAATAAGGTCAATATAGCTCTATGTGAGGCCGTTCACCGCCGGCATTGGTAGGCTTCAGCATCGTATTATCAATGTCATGTAGATGATGGCGTAGTGTGCTGCTGATGGCAACTGTCGTGCTGATCGTTACGGTTTAGATACAAATGTCATGAATGAAAAGACAGATGTGCAAATAAGCGCCACAGAAAGTTGCTTTAAATACACGAAAGCATTGACATCTAGACTAAGGTATAGAAGATATGAAACACCGGGCCAACCGAATGATTGCATTATCAACGATATTAACTGTTGTAATACTAGTAGATAATTGGGTACACATATAACCTGATCGAAGCTGCTGATTCACCAACAGCTGACGTATATTATTCCCCTGGAAGTTACTATGAACTATTTTCAGTGGTTATGACATATACAAATCGTTCCCTGCTATATTCATATGCAGGGAATGAATATTGTTTTAAGCCTGTGGTTTGGTGTTGACTAACTTAAGTATGCTGTGACTTATAACGCTCACCCCAGAGTGCTGCACTATTGTTGAAGCATGCATTAAGATTATAAGGTTGAACAACGAGCCAGCGCATTACGTATGTATGTTTCGCAAAAGAGTACTCGCATTTTGTTTGTGAGAAATATTCAAAACACGACACAGTTACACCATCATTGGGCAACAGGGAGGTGCTCGTTGGCTGAAAAAGGCTTAATCTTACATAACATACCATAAACTATCTCATTAATATGCGGCAGGCATCAATCGGTCTGTTTTCAACCAAGATAGTGTTTCCCGCAAACCTTGCCACTGACGTGCCTTGGCGTGCTGATTTATCAGAGCAACCGGCAGCCAGGCAAGGTGCTTACTCAGACCACATTAGATAAAAGATCCCACTAAACTACGTGCTGCAAAAAAAAGACATATGCAATATGAGAGATGCATATTTAGATGGTTTACTCCTTTCATTATATCACAGTATGTGAGCTAAAAGGATTGTTTTATTACAAATCTTAAAGCAAGTACCTATTTGCAAAAACTGTATGCACACATTATACTGCCCTGCTGCTTTAGGGTTCGTATGTCGAAGCCAACATATAGCCTCTTCCTCCACCTCTAACTGTCTTAATCTTACTCTATCTTTCTCTCTTTCTCTCTAACTCTCTCTCCTTCTCTCTCACTATCACTCTCACTCTCTCCCACATCCTCCCTATCTCTCTCGTCGGCTATAATGTATATTCAAGACATGACATGGCTTAATGAGTTCTGGAGTAAGCCGTGCTGCCAAGATAACAAAAGAAAAGAACCAAATGCATAATAATTTGGAATTCAATTTTCTGGCTAGATATGTCATATGATAGGGTTTGATTGGCTGCCATACAATGTGGCTTAGACGAGATGATCAATCAATCATCTTCAGATACATAAACCAGCTTTATATTCACCGACTTTGTTAGGATACATAATATTTAAAGAGGCAGAAACAGAAAAGGCACACTCGTTTGTAACAACTTGGTGCAAAACTGCTCCAATTAAGGCCATTTTGTGTAATAGACACGTTAAAAAAAGCAGAAAATTTCATCGAACTAATCAATAGGACTATCTTCACCAAAGAAGAGAGCGAATTTTACTTGGCGCCAGTTATATCTCTTGTGCCGCTGACTTTCTGGAGAGAATTTAACAAGATCATGTTTCTGCCACAAATGGAGCGTGACGAAAGCGGTTGGTTATTGCCTTAGTCATGTGAATAGGTCAAACATTTTCCTGACAAAGGATTGACTTTTTTCCTTTAAAATGAAAGTATAAAAAAATACAGTTTTAATCCAATATAAGCGAAGAATTATAACGCTAATCGGCCAGATCCGTTGAACCACATATTTTAAAGTGATTTGTTGCATATCATGCTCAAGACTTAATAGTTTCTTATTAATTTTCTGTGTGGGCACCATAATAAGGCGTGCCATTTTATGACTGGTTATCTAGGAATAATTCGCATATATTTATTTTACCCACAGAAGACATTTTATCATCTAAAATAACACCATTAAAAATCTATTTGTAGCTTTTACAAAAAGTATTGACGCTCCCATATCCTCCATGCTGGAGTTTACATACTGTCTTACTATCTGTTTTCAATAACTTCCTGTTTATACCTTTTTTTCGCACTTTTCCATTGCTTTCTACCTAGTTTTATTGCAAGACGATTTTGGCGGAAATCGTGTGCTTTTCTTATTGTCAAGGACACCATGGCCATTGAGGACAACTTCTCGGGACAATAACTTACTTATTTGTCTCATTAATGTTGAGTCAGAAATATCGCTATGGACTAGTATATATTAGTCCATGCCGACCACAGTCAAATGGCAAGCTATTTAACTTATTGAAGAATTAATGATTATTGTCATGCAAAAATGTTATCCACAAGAATATTAACTATTCATCTTGTCAAATTGAATGTTAATATCAGAAAGAACGCGAATGTGACAATTGCAAGAGATATATAATGCACTGGGTCTATAAACAAGTGCTATTTGCGTATTGGAGCAACAAGTCCAACTTTCGACTTAGAGTATCTACATTAATTCGCTTCTATGGTGTGTAAATGATAGGATAACTTGATCGCCTCAAATGTCGTCATGCATCTGATTATTGCTTATTAGGTACAATACTGGTGACACAATACCAAAGTATCGACTAAATATTTATGAGAGCGTTTCTCGCCAACTAAATGTTTGGACCATAGAGGACGTCGGCCGTACAGATAAATGTAGATATGGGGACAATTTGATAGAATAAATATGAGATACGTGTGGCTGCACCCTATCCCCTGGGCAGAAAGCTTACTAATTCATCAGGCAATCAACAGTCTCCCTTAATGCAGCAAGTACATTTTGGATTAGCCATATGAGGAACTGTAACAAATTATTTATGTACGCTAGAACACAATAGCAATAAAATAACCCATAACTCGGTCATTCATCGTTGCAGTGGAGCAACAAGAATCACCCTTGTTTTCGCCATTTATCTTGGCTTTGTGCGCAGTGAATAGTTGCTTTTGATAAAGAAAGGTCTAATCGGGGTCAGCCTTCTCTACGCAGCTCCTGGCTTAAGTTGCCATGTTGGGTCTTAATGGCAGAGGATTCGCGTGACTAGAAGCACCAATGGCTTGTTTGGAGGGCTGCGAAGATACCGATGCTTCACCTTGCATCCTATGTCCGGTATGTTGTGTGTCACGG
Source organism: Urechis unicinctus (assembly GCA_034190875.2). Classification (NCBI taxonomy): domain Eukaryota; kingdom Metazoa; phylum Annelida; class Polychaeta; order Xenopneusta; family Urechidae; genus Urechis; species Urechis unicinctus. The sequence goes on from CM067343.1 coordinate 31,314,213, forward strand.
AAAGGTCTTTGTGAGTCGATAAGTGTAGCACTATTCCACTTTTATACATTCATTGTTGCATCTTCTTATAATTTTAGTCACAAATTATAGATGAATGGTAAGGGTAGTCATTTATTCAACGATACTTTACGTCTATTTGTTTTAACGGGGGAGATTTTCCAGATAGTGTGAATGCAACGACAGGGGCCAACACATCCGGGCATGTAGCTCTCACCCACAATGCAGAGCATATGCTTATATAATAGGGTACAATATATTGCCGTATCACTCAATTTCAACGACACGTACCTGCACCTTTAACCCACAGCAACCGCAATAGGCGCATGCTGATATTGCACAGGTTAAATTTCCATTGTGCCATGGTGTAAAAGAAAGCCTACTGCTTGATTGAATTTTATGCTTTTTATCTCATGGACTTCTATCAGAGCCATATGAATAAATAACGCCGAGTGTTTTCTCACAAGAAGACTATTTGAGTATATTGCCAATTATACTTCAAGCGTACTACACAAGAGCTGGATTCCGGTGCGTTATTTAAACTATTTATACTCGGCATTAGCAAATTATGTCGTGTGCGTTATCTGCCCGTTCTAAGTTTAGTGTTTTAAATCACCACTTCAGCACTGGGAGAGATATGATTGATGCGTCATCTCTTTCATTTAGGTACGCTTTGCAAACCTATCCACAGCCATCTTGTTGATATGTTACAAATAATCCACGTACATATCGGCGCCATGATAGATCGGACCTTAATAAGCATTGTAAAAAAATAACTGTGAGGGAAAACATGCAATAAAGAGAAAGCGAAAGACCTGCTTAACTGATCAGAGCTTGGAATAATTTGTAATATACACATGACCTTTGACACTATGTTGCGTTTACACTGCTGAAGTGTCGTAAATACCCAGCATCACCAAATATATATTACTCCTTCAAGAGGGCTCTACAACAAGTATGCACTTAGTACAACCAATATTTACAGCTGATTATCATATTGCTTTATGCAGTGATCAATTAAGTTAACCGGAAGTGCACAGCTATATTGTGGAAAGTGAATCTGTAGCAGCTGTTGATTGATATAACCAACAGAAGACATTTGTATTTATACAGATGCCAATTGTCTACGCCAACGGGATGAACAAGCAATCGAATTAAGCACAGAGAAGAAGTAATGTTGTACTAAGAACAGCAATATATTTAGAAAAAAGTATAGTATTTGAGTTATATTATAAGTTATGATGAGCTCTGCAGGAACAATTGACATACCCAGTCACATGAAAAGAATATCGTTCTGTTTGGTATCATTGCGCAAAATTTTGTTCGCTCCAGTTGATTATATATTGAATTGCAGGACTGTCTAAATCGGATGCTATTTGCTCCCCCAAGGCTGAAATAGGACAATTGATGTAGACATAGCCCTGTATGTTATATTCATCTGTGCAAATAACATTGCGACGCTTGTCAGGTCGACATCCTGGATTTAGTTGAAAAATACATTGTATTGTATCGTCAAGCAAACTTGGGTGTCTTATCATCTTTGGGACAACAAGAAAATTGAACATATTGAGCGCGTGTTGTCTTTTTAATTAACCGGCTGCCTACAATATTTACTGTGCAAGCAATAACATTGACTATTGTTTGGAGTAATTATAAGATTACGACGACTTCGGCTTATTCCTTATGCAGAAAGACAGACGAGTCAATCAGTAGTCGATCACACAAACGTCCTTGTCACAGCAAATACGATTCGTAACAGCCGCCTACTTTGGTGCAATAATTTCAGCGAGCCCAGGTTTACGAGGCAAAAAAATAAGCAAGAACGAGTAAAGTGACATTTATACATTTTGTGCATACAATACACAAAACGGGTTGTCGGCAACGATGGCTCATGAACAGAATGATGCTGTGTATGTATTGATAATATCTGGAAAAAAAACGGCTAACGACCACTACGTTCTTAAACCATTGCAACCGACTAAAAACAAAGAGACAGGCGTTACCAATTATTAGAGCTATAACGGTTAAAATGACAGAAAACATATAGAACGCACGCTATCGAATGGCGGGTGGCTTATTTGTATTGTCGTATTATACACCCACGATATGACATGTAGTACATTACAATGCTACAAGTATCTAAAATTCATGCATGGCCAGGAGTCACAAAAAGCCATTTTAAGACATGTGGTTAGCGACAAGTATAAAATGGTGTTTGCAAAGCATATCGTCGGGGATCGGCGACAATATAAAAATTATCATTCTAATATTCGTCACTCACTGTAGTCGCGCTTGGCAAACTTATTAGAACACTCGGTTCAGCTGGGCTGCTGTTAATTGATTCAATCTGCACGAGCAACATTTCATTTTATGCTAGATTAACCTTGTCCCTCAAACGCATGTTCATAATTGACATCCGGGTGTCTTCATAAGATATCACCTGCCGCCAACGTCGCAAACATAAAAGAGTAAGGTCAGAATGTGGAGTTTGTTTCCCTCAGCGATATGATGTCGCTATTCGGAGCCTTGCATGGTTTGTCGTCTGCAGTACAATCTTTAAACTGGTTATCGGCCTTATATACAACAGTAGTATATTTTCGAAAAACACTTAATGAACATAACAATGTATATTCGATTACAGATATGACTAGGACGTATTGTTAACACAGGCGTTGGAGGCGTAAAATGGATAGGATTTAAAGTAAACTGATTCGATCATCTGATCTAGTATCACAATATTCTGACGGCATTAAAGGATCAACATATATATGTGCGTGATGCGTACACCTCTAAATATGATGACCAAGACGGTTATTCGAACTGTCTGGCACAAGGCATCAGTACCTCATAGATAACGTATTATTATAGGTTAATATTCGCTACCCTTAAGTTCATCAAGTCGGTCACAAAGCGGCGTAATAGTTTCTGTCCGCATCTATAGAGAGTGACTCTGACCATCTATCATCATGTCGCCATTGCACGGCACCCTTTGTGCAATATTTCATCGTTAAAATGAAGTCAAGTTATAAAGATGCCTGCCTGCTGACGATCGGATTGGCCTGCTGTCACTTACGACGAGCCAAAGATATTGCACTGCTGTATATGCCAATTATGTTCAGGCGATTTCATGTCGGAACAAGCCCAGTGCAAGTTCTTCGCACCTCGCATTTTTGCGCTTCAGGTTCGTTTTAAAGAAAGTTATCCCTCATTCAAATATGTAATGAAAAATTTCCATACAAATTCACTCTTTTGGATGGCTAAGAACAGCAGAGAGGAATGGCCGACTGGGATGTAAATTGTGTAACGCTAACGTTGATTGACATGAAAAGTAGGAGCTTTTATCATACTTTTGGAATAATTTTCCTCATTGTTGAATAGCATTCGAGTTCAAGACAAAATATTGTTCATGACATTAATCCGGTACAATATGATTCAGTATTGTCCATGCAATCATAACTCATAACAGCTGTTGGTCATGCGCTTTAGCCAGCTTTTTTATGTTTCAATGACGGTGTCGGGTGGTCATGCAAATTAAAAGTCCAAGCGCTATTTTCGTAACTATAAAACATTTAAGCCCGATTATGTTGCAGTTAGTACTGATACACAACCCCCATTATACTACCGCATATCACTTGTAATATCGCATGAGTCGTGAACTCAAATAACATGATTTGTCCATGTAACAGCGGCAATGACAGGAAATGTTCTCTCAAGTTTCATCAAGTAACGAATAGTCACTGAAGTTATAACCGCTACTGCTGCAACGCGAAGTATATAGTATGTTGTGAATTTCCGAAAACACATTTTCTCAAATTCAATTTATATACTTGTGGGGAGCATGTTTTATAATACGAGATGGTTAAATATATGCAGCTAGCACCAACATCAAATATACTAGTTCTGCTAATTAAAAAGAAGAATGTCAAATATGTTCTATCAATACGTCCGGTGCTTCAATATTCGAATATTCTATCACGCTAAGCAACCAAAGAGATACACACAGCACAAAAAATTGTAACAATTATAGATTATTATTGTTTAATTGGTCACAAACCATAATATCAAAGTAATTTTACGGATCAAAATAGTTGCCTCGAATATTCTACAACACTGGCATTCAACCTCTGTTTACCTATCATTAATGGCCATAGTTAACTAAAACGATTCGTATGCAACTTTTTAACGGAATGTGTGTATAATGTCCGAAGGAACCACGCCAATATGACTCATCACTTTAATTATCTGTATTTAAACCTACGAATAAAACGTTATTGCTCGCAGAATCACTTTACTCCAAATTTACTATTTGGTAAAGTTATTGTGAATCAATGCATCTGGTGGCTTTCGTGTTCTAAATATTTGCTAATCACACGGAGAGTAATGCTCACTCGACTACACTCATTGCTGCACATGGTAGTTTTATGAAGTGCTATATTCGACACGCATATTTGTGGATAGGAATCGCTCATCTACAGGAGATCGATTAATCAAAGCATATACAGTGCGCTAGCCGATGCAAAGTCGGTTGTGTCAATAGACTTAAATTGGGTTTCCTTCGCTGTTTCAAGGACACAGTATTGTAACAGTTCTCATGCAAGACGATTTAAGAATGTAATCCAGCGTTGTTGACAGTTGCAGTGTGAGTATAGTATTTGCTTCCACCGAGGACGCGATAGGATTATACATCAATATTCTATACAGCCTGTCCACGTTTTCAACAGAACCATCGTGATATGCACATGAGTACTTCTTTCTATGAATTTTATGTATATATAAATATATATATATATAGGTATATATTTATATATATATATATATATATATATATATATATCTACCTATATATATATATATATAAATACATATCTATAGGTATAGATATATATATATATAGATAAATAGATATATATATAGATAAAGATATATCTATAGGTATATATAGATATATGTATATATATAGATATATAGAGAGAGATATATATAGAGATATATATAGAGAGAGATATAGATATAGATATATATATATCTATATAGATATATATATCTATATATATATCTATATATATATATATATATATATATATATATATATATATATATATATATATATATATATATATATAAATGCATATTTATATATACATATATGTTGGGAGTGTCAATTGAAAAGAGCCCATCTTCTTGTCGCTAATTCACCGAATGGTTTCAGCATTGGGAAATCAATGGATCCTGAATCACACCGCCTATTGTATTCAATCAGCAGTGCTAATAGGCGCAATTGATCAATACTAAATAGTGCTTACTATGGTCCAAAACAAGTTGAACGAATGACCGCCCGCATCTGCGTTACTGCGAAGCATCATCGACACTGGCTTAATTCAATCTAATATAGGAAAATGGGTGGTTAGTTATTATGAATATTCGTTTCTATCTTTCTATCTATCTATCTATCTATCTATCTATCTATCTATCTATCTATCTATCTATCTATCTATCTATCTATCTATCTATCTATCTATCTATCTATCTATCTATCTATCTATCTATCTATCTATCTATCTATCTATCTATCTATCTATCTATCTATCTATCTGTCTGTCTGTCTGTCTGTCTGTCTGTCTGTCTGTCTGTCTGTCAGTCTGTCTGTCTGTCTGTCTGTCTGTCTGTCTGTCTATCTATCTATCTATCTATCTATCTATCTATCTATCTATCTATCTATCTATCTATCTATCTATCTATCTATCTATCTATCTATCTATCTATCTATCTATCTATCTATCTGTCTGTCTGTCTGTCTGTCTGTCTGTCTGTCTGTCTGTCTGTCTGTCTGTCTGTCTGTCTGTCTGTCTGTCTGTCTATCTGTCTGTCTGTCTGTCTATCTATCTATCTATCTATCTATCTATCTATCTATCTATCTATCTATCTATCTATCTATCTATCTATCTATCTATCTATCTATCTATCTATCTATCTGTCTGTCTGTCTGTCTGTCTGTCTGTCTGTCTGTCTGTCTGTCTGTCTGTCTGTCTGTCTATCTATCTATCTATCTATCTATCTATCTATCTATCTATCTATCTATCTATCTATCTATCTATCTATCTATCTATCTATCTATCTATCTGTCTATCTGTCTGTCTGTCTGTCTGTCTGTCTATCTATCTATCTATCTATCTATCTATCTATCTATCTATCTATCTATCTATCTATCTATCTATCTATCTATCTATCTATCTATCTATCTATCTATCTATCTATCTATCTATCTATCTATCTATCTATCTATCTATCTATCTATCTTCTATCTATCTATTTATCTATCTATCTGTGTCTATCTTTCTATAGTTCTATCGTTATATATGTCCCTTTGCTCACCATCCCATCGCTATAAGCCGCTCGTATGCGTCATGTGGTCGATTACATATAAAAACATCCCTTTTTCTTTCTGTATCTCTCTGTCTCTCACTTGCTCTCTCTTTCTTCCTCTTTATCTCTTGCTCTCTCTCTCTCTTTATCATTCTCCCCCTCCCTCTCTCTCGCTCTCTCTCTCTCCCTCTCTCTCTCACACCCACTGGCGCATAACACCACTTTCTACCTATAGTTGAGGCAGTTTGAATATATTGAGATAGAAATCCTTGGCTATGATATACGTTAATCCACATATTATTATAGCTGTGTACAATAAAACTTTTTGGCTTTAACGTACAAGACATGACTTGGGTACAGCTTAAATAGGCTCTTGGGAAAGCCTTGTTGCCAAGATAACCAAAGTAACATCCATAAACATAGTCGTTTATCTTTCCATTATCTAGCTTGATATGTTATATGAGAGGGTTTGGCTGTTTAACAATAAGCTGACTGTCATATAATGTGGCTTACACGAGATAAAACGACTGATCCATGAATCATCTACAAAATGCTCTTATCAATCTATTGTAATGGATATAGGCTACGATATGCATTTTTATTTGTGCACGATATCAAATATCAGGTCACATTATGCTGCAGTCTTCGATCCGAGTTGTCAACCATGAGTTGACTAGTGGTGCACCGTCTATCTATACGCGTACATAACAAGCCTGTGTATTTTGGTTCTGCGCAGACTAAGTTGCATGTTTTTATGCTTGTATATAATATGCTATATTTCAGTTTTGCTTTATGAGACAACTCGTTGCCTCAACTCGTGCAAGACAGCTCTGTTAACCATTCTATTTGTCAGTACATTCAGCACAACGGAAATGCATGCTTTAAGGACGCGGAGTAAAAATTATAGCTGGCGATACATAAACATATAACGAAAGAGTTTCGTCCAGCGCTATATTCGCCGACGCTGAACCGACCTAACGTCCCCAGAAAGCAGGGCAACTTATCTGATATACAGAAATAAGAGCACTGCAAAATATTTCAAGAGTGCTTGTATGGATCAGAGCCATAAGACAGAATATAGAACACGGGTATGGGTTGTCATTTATTCGACAAAACTGCGTACGGCAAGGTGTTTTACTCGAATAACAACAGATGCGAAGGCAATGACAGAGACCAACTCATGCATGCTAAAAGCTCTCACTAACTAAGGGACACATAACGTACTATGTACGCAGCATATGCTCATAAAATAGTGTACAATAGAATGCTGTATCACTATTTCAGCAACACGTACCTCCTCCCCGTGAACAACCGCAAACACAATAGGCGCGTGCTGATATCGCACCGCACAAGTTATATTCGCACCGTGCTATGGTGTAAAAGGAAGCCTTCCAGCTTGATTGTATCTTATGTTCTTTATCCCATGGGCTTCTACCTGAGCGGTATGAATAAATAACGCCGCGTATCTATTCACAAACAGAATATGGCGGACTTCTCTGACCTTTTGAGAATATTGCCAATTGTATCTAAGGCACCATATATATATATATAACATAAACATGCATACATTACAACGATACCCTCAACCAGAGGGTCCAGCTATAGTGTTTTGACCTCCTGGATGTTTTATCATCTGACTATGCAACGCTTGAATCAGATGCATTACTTGCTGCAAGTTTGCACCTGGGCTTTTTATTATTGGAAAGGCTGGTATTCGCAAGTAGTCAAAATCATTAGCTTTTACATAAAGGAATAACATTAAAAGTCATCAAATTGCAAGGTATTTAATACTGGCGCAATGCAAAATAAAATCTTGAAATAACAAAGCAGGGCACGGTTACCAAATGCCAAAGATTTTTATATTGTGATTATTGACAGAAAACCTCGCAGCTTTAGGGACCGTTAAAAGAGACTCGAAACGAACGAAGACACGCGATGTCGTGCAGTGCTAACAAATTCGCATGGGCAATTTGATGAATGAAAATGCTTGGATTACACTGAAGCTAATCGATTTGGCTAAATATGTTTGGCTGCTACGCCCTGATTTATATGCATAAATTGCTTATTCAGTCCACCTAAATCAACGCAATCTCTCGTGGTCATCTATAACAACCAAAAGAGTAGGTTTGCACTCTTCCTGGTTAAATGACGAGACCGAGCATGCCATGAATGAGATGAAGCTAATTGCCCGGATGAATGCTACTCACATGGTTTAGCAAACGAAATTTGTAAACCGAAATCTAAATAATAAGATACATATCGATTTCAGAAGTAGCCACAATAAATTACAACGCGTGACTGTTCGAATACGGCTCTCCATAAACAAAGGAACCCTCGTTATTGTGTTGAGATTGAAATCTTAGTGTATTTTAACAATTCTGTAAGGCGTTGATAATTGTGACCAATACGTTCTATACTTCTAGTCATTGTATGAACTGTTGCACCACACATGACTCAGTTCTGCATGGGAAATAATTGTTATGTTGTGAATTTTCACAAAAGCGGAACCACTGAGACAGCCGACCGGGCCCATTTCCTTTTGGTAATTGTACCACATCTAAGAATGATTCATAGTCACATGGTTGGGACACCTTGTATGGATAAGACCACAACAACAAGGAGGAAATGAAAAGTGGTTCAACTAGCCTTATATTCCATTACTATTAATACTACGAACATATCGCTGGTTGGTGTTTTCAATCATCGCTGCAAGTCGGTAACTATAGCTTGCAGTTTGAAAAATATTAGGCATGGCCATCAAACGTAATGAAGAAAATGATCGATACGAACACACTCATGAATACACTGATAGCAACATTTACTGACAGATCAAAATAAATCACAATATCACCACCGGGTGGGACAATATAATCCAGTACCAGGTCGCCCTTCAAAAGTGATGTAAGCGCTGTAATTGCCTGTCACTTGTCCCCGCTTTATACCCACACAGCGAATTGTACATTTTACACTCTACCAAAGATCCGCACTATCACAGAACTGGCATCTTAATTCGCCTTGCAGCGTTTGAACAGCCTAAAGTATGGGTGACGGCCTTAAATCCCCACACGGCAGCATAACCATTAGCGTATATCGGACAGCGAGGGTAAGTCAGGTAGGCATAAATGACAACTTCATTAAGAAATGTAGTGGCGTTTCAGAACTGCATTGGAAGTATCATGGATGACACATTCTTTTCTTCAAAGGATTTGCCAAGTTGTAATACAACAAAATAAGCATGTTTTACATGATAATATTCATCTTTGCTAAGAATTCTTTTTCATTTAATAAGCAATTTCCTTATTTGATGTCAAATAAACATCGGATGTGAATCCGTATTTGATAGTAAGTGCATTCATAATTAAATGAACTTAGCGACTTAAGCTTGTGGGTAAAATGAATTTAAATTTATCATATATGATGACTTGTACAATCCATGTGTATCTCGTACGGTGGATTATAATTTACGTCCAACAGTTGGGTGAATAGCAATGTATTCATGAAATGAAACGCGACAGTATCAAGCAGTATTACAAGTTCAACTTTTCGATTTCAAGAACAAGCTGACGGCCAAAACACTTAAACTGGCAACTAGTGCAGATGATACACGACGATGGGTCGAGAAGTTATAACGTGCGTCCTGCTACACTGTTGCGGTCACATGATATTTGATTTAGTGCAAGGTCCATAAAAATGGTTCCCTTATAAACTCTCAGCCTTTCAAACACAACATTCTAAACAATGGTATATTGATAGATGCATAACCGTTTATGATCCTTATTTGATTGTCATAAATTATCTTCACCATGTGTGCGAAATAAATGCTATTATTGATAACAACCCAAAATCACAACGCCAATGGTTTCTGAAGTCATCGGCTCCTTTTATGGATCGTTATGCTGTCCAATCTACGGACTCAACCATTTGCGACTCGAGTTCTAGTTAACAGCAGATTTTGTTAGTGTCATCCAGTACATTTAATCTATCACTAACTTCATCCATCACAAATATTCAGTTGAACGTGTTCTAATCTTGACCTGCTAGCGCCTTTGCTCATCCATCGTTGTCCACAAACGCTGTATTACGTAGGGTGAGATCTCTCTCTATGATTGAATATTTGATTGCAAGGATTGAAGGACCGCACAAAGTGTGCACAATCTTAAATTCAGTATTTCTAAACCACAACTGAGTCGATTGCAATCATGAGCTTCAATTTAAGAAAGACTTTACGAATACACACATTGTTCAGCAATGACATTTACATTAAAGCACCTGTTATACATGTTACCTTAGCATTGGTACAGCCTCATGAGAGTAAGCATTCAGGCATGTGTTGCAACGCCTACAATTTTTCCTTTATTCGTTCTTAGAATAGTATGCCAACGTAGAGTCATCACTAGAGTTGCAAGTGTCGGGAAATGTCTAACATATGTTATAGAGTCAACCAATATAACTTCTCAATCATTTATTAATAAGCAATATGGACAATGCTTATAATATTTATGTTGACAAAGGACATCATACATATTAATATGTCCGATAAGTCAAAGCTCTAAATATCATTGACAACTGTTGATGGCTAAGGTCGTTGGTCATCTCAGACAAGTTTATAATCGGATGATGTTAGCGAGCAGCTCATTGATAATTTTGTTGATGTTTCTCCGCGCGGCGGCATATTAAAATATACAACATCAATGTAGCATCAATTATGTCCAAATCATACTAGTTCAGCCAATTGTCAATCTTATGGCGAGGCCACAAGCGCGAAAAAGAAACTATTCATATTATAGCATGTGGGCGTAATTGCTCAAGCGTTGGGTCGCAACTGCACCGATGTTACAGGGATACCAGATGGGATAATCGATAGAAGCCCGATGCGTCATCGAGAAAGGCGACGGGACAAATCGGTTACCAGTTTTCTGTATTCGGTATGAAGCAGAGAGCAATTTTGTTCAGTGCATTCGTTAAAGCAATGCGTAACGTTAAATTGCTTCCTGCGATTGTCGCCTGTGTTTGATGCTATTCATAGGAATTTGTACATCCTTGTCTATGTCGGCGTCGACATGGAACTAATTGCTCCGTGGCGATTGTAGGACAGGCTATGCAGAGGTCGTATAATGACGATGTGACAGTCAGTATAATCAATTCAGTCAGTATAAACAATGCAATTGCATGCGCTTCTATGACATATCACATGCAGCCGCGTCATTCGGATCAGTACAATAGTAGGCGAGAAATACGTCTGGAACCGTACTATGGATAATCGAATACAGTATGGCACTGTTTTACTTAATATGGTTGTCATGATTGTTCAACGTGTTGATGTAGACGAAGCTTTTCTGTATGGAACCAATACTCTCACTATGCAATAGTGCGTAAAATCGATCAGGAGAATATGTTTTATGCAATAAATATAAGCATATTGCTTATTGTTCCAGTTCTGAATGGATGGATTAGAGCTGCATCATACACAGTCTATTGTACTTGCTACATATTGTGTCAGCAATTTGATTTCAACCCAATCCTATGGGTTACTCTATTTCTTTTATCAGGCAACAATTAATTACGTACAAAGATGCACCATAGATTACGTAGTCGTTCATTTGAGTTTGTTTCACATGATAGGTTAGGATAATGTTCAATCGACCGTCACTACAAAAAGTGCACAATCACCAAACAGAAAGGTTATTACACCTTTCGATCGATCTACCAACCTTTATCTAAAGGAGTAAAGAAGTTTAAAACTCATTCTGAGAGATCGGCTGTGCATTGCAATACTTCCTTACATTTATGTAACGGCATTTGTTTATGAGTATGGACAATAATACAAGTGAGAAGTTGAACGTGGGTGTTGTACACTACGATAATGACCCATGTTACATGTAATATATCTTCGTGTTTCTTTGCTAACATGTTCCGAAAGCCCGGTGACCATAGCTGTACATTGCACCCAATAGGATTGGAGCAGTAACATCAAGGGAATATATTATATTATATACTAGACAAATCATGAGGCTAGCTATCTGCGTTACACGTATGAAATAACGCCACCGTTGTTCTGGTTATTCATGGGTATGACACATTGATATGTAGGTGATATAACAATCAATCTGGTTCAAACGGCATGAAGTGACAATACACCGTATATACTGTATATTATATAAGGCATTGTGCCCAGGAAAGATGCCTGATATTACCACAAAATAAGTGCGATTAAACATACATGGAAATACATCTACCAGCACCGGGTGACCTAATACACGCTCCACGGGAGTATGGCTCAACACGAATAACATTCTGAAGGTCTATTATTAGTTTCGCTAACCATAAGGGCAGCAGAAATTGATTACATACTCACGAGCGATAAAGGGGGGTAGATGCAGTGATCCAAGGCACCAGCCGGCTTGGCATATACTTGGTCTGGATCACAGAACAGCAAGAAGATGGAGATGCAATGCAATAGAACAAGTAGTCGCCTTCTATTCCATTTATATTAATGCATCGAGAATATAGTGGGTGAGTGTTTCTATATGCGCAGCTTCAAGGCGGTGACAATAGCTAGCGGCTTATGCAACAACGCAATATATAATGATGGTCAACATAGCAGAATGGATTTGTATGAACATAGCAGTGTCCCATTTAGACACATGTACCTCCCCGTTGGCATTTGCGTTACATTTTATTCGTTATCTACATAACGGTTTGGCGAGTTGGCCAAAAAGTCTTTTAAGTTGATGCTTGGCGTGATTCGTGCGACAGTCAGAAAGGAGCTTTGTACCGAATTATGTATAAAATTGTCGACGAGCAGTGATCACTTGGCTGTGTACGGTGGAGGTTATTCAAACGACCTATGGCACAACCCTGCATGCACGAAACGTATGTCAAGTAAACAATGTTAATTAATATAGCAGATTGTCTGGCTTATAACGCCAGGAACTTGCTTCTACATTGGTTATGTTCGGAAACGATGGAAAAGCTGTCGCAAAAGTCCTGAATAAGTTGTAGTATCGCCCAGATTGAAATCATCCGAATTGGTGCGCATTTAGGTATCCAAATAAAAGGATGACATCTTAACAGAGAAAATATTGCAGTTGAGTGAAAACATATCCGTTTTACTCACTTTCAGCATTCAATTTACCGCATATTGATGTTAATCATGCGTCTCCTGCAATCATACAGCCTAATGCTTCAGCAGGATGTATCTGCTTTAGTAAATATAAGACCACATTGCCCTGCATATTGAGGTGCGATGATGCTTGAGTGATTTGATTTCAATTATTTATGAGATGTATATGAAATGAGCTTAGTGACTTACGCATATGTCTAATGACCTATATTATATGTATGTATTAGATATCATGACTTGTACAATCCACGTGAATCTCGTACGGTGGGCAAGTTATGATAATGTCCACAAGTTATCAAATATGTATTTGGTTACAAATTGATGATATAGTGAGCTCTCCAAATTCAGAACTCAAGCAAGACATAAGTAACAATTTCTTATTGTTAAGGCTTAATAACATTTGAGATAGGACTGTGCTTTAGATTGGTAGAGACTGTATTGCATCGATTCCGGTATTGCGAGAATGGTAGCTGCTCCGACTCTCTAACGTTATGTAATGCAACACAGCAACAGCACATTTGTTTGATATCTCTTAAACGACATTATGTATATATCATCTGTTAAAAAAAAGTCATTATTGACAAGAATGAAGTCACAAAAATGGTATTAATGCATCGTTTAAACCGTGTTGTCAAAAAGCCTTCAAGTGAGAAATTGGCGGAAATTCATATAATTCGAAAAAAACTTATTATTCCACGTCAACCACGTGTATAACCCTTGCTCAAAAGCTGTTATAGAGACTAAATCATACACTCAATAAATTATTGGGAGCACAGACTAACAACTTCTGCTGTCAACCGCTCAAGATAACAATTAAAAGTCATGACCTGTGGCTTTGCATAATTTCTAAAGACCTCACCGAAGTGCACAGTTGATGATCAATCAACACACAATAAGAGCATGCAACAATCCTGAGATGACTGAGGAAGTGTCAAACAAAGAAACCGTTTCATGTGAATAGCACTTGCGGTGTATATAACTCGGCTTTCAGTGGCATACAAATAGATCGCGAATGCAGGCGGTACACTGCTATTCAGGCAGTATAGCCATCCTGAAATCTTGTGTATAACATATCATATAATCTTTTGTTTCTTAAGTGGCATGGTTTGCATTTATTTATAATTTTGAGTCTGCCATGTCGTGCTGATTTAAGCAGAATATTACTTATGAGCAGGTCAATCGCACCGAATAAGAGCCGTTTGCATTTATGATTTTATCAGAGCAACCGGCAGGCAGACAGGCAAGGTTCTTACTCAGACCACATTCGATAAAAAATCCCACTAAACTACATGCTGCAAAAAACCAAAACAAATGCAATATGAAAGATGCAAAATTTATATGGTTTACTCATTGCATCATATCACATTTTAAGCGCTAAACGGTTGTTCGATTGAACTGCATGACGCATAAATCTGCCCCTCTGCTTTAGGGGTCGTATGTCGAAACCAACATACAGCCGCTTTCTCCGTCTCTATCTGTCTCTGTCTTATTGTTTCTCTCTTTCTCTCTCTCTCTCAATCTCTCTCTTTCTCTCTCACAATCACTCTCACTTTCTCACAAATGGCAAGCTATTTAACTTATTGAAGAATTAATGATTATTGTCATGCAAAAATGTTATCCACAAGAATATTAGCTATTCATCTTGTCAAATTGAATAATAAAATCAGAAAGAACGCGAATGTGACAATTGCAAGAGATATATAATGCACTGGGTCTATAAACAAGTGCTATTTGCGTATTGGAGCAACAAGTCCAACTTTCGACTTAGAGCATCTACATTAATTCGCTTCTATGGTGTGTAAATGATAGGATAACTTGATCGCCTCAAATGTCGTCATGCATCTGATTATTGCTTATTAGGTACAATACTGGTGACACAATACCAATGTATCGTCTAAATATTTATGAGAGCTTCTCTCGCCAACTAAATTTATGGACCATAGAGGACGTCGGACGTACATATAGATGTAGATATGAGGACAATTTGATATAATAATTATGAGATACGTGTGGCTGCACCCTATCCCCTGGGCAGAAAGCTTACTAATTCATCATGCAATCAACAGTCCCCCTTAATGCAGCAAGTACATTTTGGATTAGCCATTTAAGGAACAGTAAGTATTATTTCAAGACAGTCCATTAACGCTAGTACACAATAGCAATAACATAACCCATAACAAGGTCATTCATCGTTATAGTGGATCACAAAGAATTCGACATTGTTTTCGACCTTTATCCTGGCTTTTTGCGTAGTGTATAGTTGCTCGTGAAACAGAAAGGTTAATGATCAAGGAAATACCTGCAATGTGTTTCAATCATTCACTAATTCACTGTCTAGCTAATCGGGGTAAGCCCTCTCTACGTAGCTGTGAGCTCTTTGCTTAACTTGCCATGTTGGGTCTTGATGGCAGAGGATTTGCGTGACTAGAAGCACCAATGGCTTGTTAGGAGGGTTGCGAAGCTACAGATGCTTCACCTTGCAACTAGTTGTATGTTGTTTACCAGGCCACGACAGGTCCCTGTGAGTCGATAAGTGTAGCACTATTACACTTTTTTATAGTCATCGTTGCATCTTCTCATCATTTTAGTCACAACATTTAAATGAATGGTAAGGTTAGTCAATTCAACGATACCTGACGTCTATATGTTTTAACGGAGGAGATTATCAAGATAGTGTGAATGCTACGACAGGGGCCAACACATGCGGACAGGTAGCTCTCGCTCACTATGCAGAGCATATGCTTATAAAATAGTGTACAATACAGTGCCGTATCACTCAATTTCAACAACACGTACCTACACCCGTAACTGACAGCAACCAAAATAGGCTCACGCTGATATAGCAAAGGTTACATATGCAATGTGCCTTGGTGTAAAAGGAAGCTTACTGCTTGATTGCATTTTATGCTTTTTATCTCATGGGCTTCTAACAGAGCCATATGAATAAATAACGCCGAGTGTTTTCTCACAAGTAGAATATGGTGGTCTTCGCGGACTATTTGAGGATATTGCCAATTGTACTTCAGGCGTACTAAACTAGAGCTGGATCCCGGTGCGTTATTTAAACTATTTGTACTCGCATTAGCAAATTATGTCGAGCGCGTTGTCTGCCCGTTCTAAGTTTAGTGTTTTAAATCTTCACTTTAGCCATGAGAAAGATATGATTGATGCATTATCTCTTTTATTTAGGTACGCTTTGCAACCGTATCCACAGCCATCTTGTTGATATGTTACAAATATTCCTCGTATATATCGGCGCCATGGCAGCTCGGACCTTAATAAGCATTGTAACAAAATAACAGTGAGGGAAAACCCGCCAACAAGGTAAAGCGTAACACCTGCCTAACTTATCTGGGGTTGGAATAATTTGTAATATACACCTGACCTTTGAAACTATGTTGTGTTTACGCTGCTGAAGTGTCGTAAATACCCAGCCTCACCAGCTGGATATTACTGCTTCAAGAGGGTTCTACATCAAGTATGCACTTAATACAATCAATATTTATAACTGATGATCATATTGCTTTATGCAGTGATCAAATAAGTTAACCGGAAGTGCACGTCTATATCGTGGAAAGTGAATATGAAGCAGAACACTTTGAAAGGCAACAGCGGTTAATTGATATAACCAACAGTTATACTAAGAAAAGCAATATTTTTAGAAAGACGTGTAGTATTTGAGTTACATATTAAGATATGATAGTCCAATAATACGATACGACTTCACATTCACAATTAATTCGCCTGTCGGTATTCTTGGCATTCCCGAATGAGAGCTTGTAGTGGGAATTTTGCCGGAATATAATAACAAAATTGTGTAAATCACTGCGTCAAATTCATTATAGGCTGTAGCGCCCTGAAGCGAGAGAGGCTCTCATTTTTTGACAGCTTCCGCAAAAGGATGTGCGTTGCCCATTACCAATTTATGGCCTTGAAGCTAATCGAAGACAGGCACCTGATAAGTCATTAAATTGAATTGTCCACAAAAAGCTGCAGCTGCTAAAACCTGATTGTTTTGTGCGAAAGCAACAATACACATGTAATGTTATGAGTAAACTTTAAAAACAACTAGGGACGTTGACAAAGTTATTATGTATGGATATGGTGCATATGTTTATTGATTGCAATGTTCCGCATTGTGAGGGAAAGCCTTTTAGATGGATTGCGGCTAATATTCTAAGCCTAATGGTTTGTATCTGAGCCGATTTGAATAAATATCACAGTGTGTCTTCTCCCAATAGGGATTTGAGGGAGTTTGTGGGATTAAGGTTTTTATTGCCTGTTGTATATATAGCACTAACGGATAGTGCTGGTCATTGAGTTCAATACAGCCTAGCCGTATTTACCCCGCACCATGCATTATGAAGACAAGGTAAGCATACCGTTAATCATGCAGTTTTCAATGGGAATATACTGGTGCATTTAAGATGGATAAGGCAAAGTCTATTGGAGACGCGATAAAAGTCAGTCATTTGTAGATGAACTACGCCAATGGGTTACTCTTTTTATGTTTTTAGGCTATAAGTAATGATGGTACGCAGCAGCGCAATCGATATTGAAACCTTCTTTGGAATTTTATCACATGTTAGGCCAGGATAATGTTCAATCGACAGCTCAATCACGCCTCACTATATACTAAAGAACCCACGTTATTGTATTTAAATTGAAATCTTAGAGTACTTTATCAATGCTATGCTGATATACAACACTAATGATTCAGGATGCAACTAAAGTATCTTAGGGCTTTTTCACATATTCCGAAAAGTCAATGACAATAGTGTCTGAATAGGCACCAAAAAGATATGTGCAGCAACATTGGGGGATATATTTCGAAATCACGGTTCCTATCTGCTATACGATATGTATATGTTTTTGCTATGGATACGTGTGTAAACGATGAAAAAATTGTCACCTAAGTCACGACTAAGTGTTAGTATTGACGTTCCTCAGATGGACGGTCCGCGCTGAAATGATCCAAAATGGTGCATATATACGAAGCGAAGTGTAAAGATGACAACTGACGTGAACACATATTGCAGTTGAGTGTAAATATGACCACATATAGACCAATAATCAATAATCCTGCGTACTTTTACATGTCAGCACGCAACAAATAATGCAGATAGAAAGGAGGCTCTGAAACTAACTAGGTGAATTTTTGCAACATTGCTCTAATGGTTGCGGATTATTTCCTTCGGATCTAAGTAGGTTGCAAACGAACAAGAGAGGTTATTTTGACTTCATAAGAATAGTATACATACTGAACTGAATATTAGTGTTTCCGCTGTATCATAAATATATTTTTATCTATACATATATATCTATGTATGCATATATTAATATATATATGTATGTATATATTGATATATATATATATAAATATATATATATAAATATAAATGTATATATATATATATATATTTATATATATTTTATTTACATATATGGATTTATATATGAATATATATGTATATATCTATACACATATATATATATAAACATATATATGCACCTACATTATATATATATATATATATATATATATATATTGTATATATATATATAGTATATATATATATATATATATATATATATATATATATATATATATATAATATATATATATATATATATATATATATATATATATATATATATATATATATATATATATCTATATATATATATATATATATATATATATATATATATATATATATATATATAGTACGTTCCAGTTGATTCTATGTTGAATTGCGAAACTGCCTAAAGCGGATGCTATTCGCTCCAACATGGCTGAAAAAGGCAAATTGGTAAAGACATAGCCCCTCCATTTATCTTGTTTATATTCAGCTGTGCAAATAATATTGCGACGCTTGTCATGTCGACAGCCAGGATTTAGTTGAATAATACATTGTATTGTATCTTTCAAGAAGGCAAACTTTTGTGTATCATCATCTTTGGGACAAAATGCCTCGTTAACCTGTGAACCAAGAAAATTGAATATAATGAGCGCTTGTTGCCGTTTTAACGAACCGACTACTTACAATATTCATCGTGCAGGCGCCATTACATAGACTATTGTAAGGAGTAATTAGAAGATTACAGTGACTTCGGCTTATTCCTTATGCAGAATGACAGACGAGTCAATCAATAGTCGATAAACAAGCGCCCTTGTCACAGCAAATATAATTCCTAACAGCAACCTTCTTTGTTGCAATAATTTCAGCGAGCCCAGGTGTACGAGACTATAAAATAAGCAAGAACAAATAAAGTGAGATTTATACATTTTGTGCATACAGCCCATAGCAACGGGTTGTCGGCAATGATTGCTCTAGAACAGAATGTTGCTGTGTATGTATTGATAACATCTGAAAAACGGCTAAAAACAAAGTGACAGGCGTTACCAATTATTAGAGCTATAACGGTTAAAATGACAGAAAACATACAGAATGCACGCTATCGAATGGCGGGTGGCTTATTTGTATTGTCGTATTATACACCCAGGATATGACATGCAGTACATTGCAATGCTACAAATATCTATTGATTCGTCTAAATTCATGCATGGTCAGGAAGCACAAAAAGCCATTTGAATTGATGTGGTTAGCGGCAAGCACAAAAAAGTGTTTGCAAAGCATTTTGGCGGGGATCGGCGAAAATATAAGATTTATCATTATAATATTCGTCACTCAATGTAGTCGGTTTTGGCGAACTTATTGGCTGCTGTTAATTGATTCAATCTGTACGTGCAACATTTCATTTTATTTTCATTAACTTTGTCACTCAAACGCACGTTCATAATTGACATCCGGGTGTCTTCATAAGATATCACCTGCCGCCAACGTCGCAAACATAATGTGGAGTTTTTTCCCTCAGAGATATGATGTCGCTATTCGGAGTCTTTCAAAGTTTTTGGTCTGCAGTAAAATCTTTAAACTGGTTATCGGCCTTATATACAACTGTAGTATATTTTCGTATAGCACTAAATGAACATAACAATGTATATTCGATTACAGATATGAATAGGCTGTATTATTAGTACAGGCCTTGGAGGCGTACAATGGTTAGTATTTAAAGTAAACTGATTCGATCATTTGATCTAGTAACACAATAATCTGACGGCAATGATGGATCAAAATATATATATGCGTGATGCGAACACCTTTAAATATGATGACTAAGACCGTCGGGTACAAGCCATCAGTAGCTCATAGATAACGTATTATTATAGGTTATTGCCGTTACCCTTAAGTTTATCTAGTCGGTCATAAAGCGGCGCGACAGTTTCCGTCTGCAGTATACAGCGGTATCCACAGACAGTGGTTCTGACCATCTATCACCTTGTCGCCATTGCACGGCACCCTGTGTGCAATATTTCATCGTTAAAATGAACTCAAGTAACAAAGATATCAGCCTGTTGACGAACGGATTGGCCTTCTGTCACTTACGACGGGCCAAAGATATTGCACTGCCGTATATGCTAATTATATTCAGACGATTTCATGTCGGCCTCATATATGCATGAGGAACATGCCCAGTACAAGTTCTTTGCACCGCGCTTTTTTTGCGCTTAAGGTTCGCTCTAAAGAAGGTTATCCCTCTGTACCTTACTTTAGCCTATTAAGATATAAAAGGGTTTTTAGATCTTTTGGAGGTTGTGTCAGCTGTTTATTTTAACGCGCGTACTTGCGCATCAAAACATATCCGTTCATATTTTGTATGCTGCCATTTCAATAGCTTGAAAATTAACTGGAAGCTGTTTTACTGTTAACGATATTGTTAGTAGCCTTCATCAAAATCAAGGCCATTTTGAGACAATGAGAATCATTGAATGTCAGCTGAGGTCCTTACCTTAACGTTGAATATACAGCTGAAAGTTATAACTAAATATGTTGCGATAAGATTGTGCTGGATGATTGCATGACGTGTCATTAAAATATGTAATAGACAATTTCCATTCAAAATCACCTTTGGTTGCAATCCTTCAAAATACTCATCTATTTCTGAATTGATGCTTATAATGTACGATTGATATA
>CM067343.1:31335834-31405834 GCA_034190875.2 Urechis unicinctus
TACGAATTATCCGACCAGCCGAAGCATTTCGGTTTGTCCGGGCGAATATATATCTGTCTCCAGCTCATTAGAAAACGTCGAAACCAAATATAGATATTTTTTATTCCCACTATCAAACGTCACGTTAATAGAATATATTTGTGAAGGGAGTAATTCTAAGCCATATATCAGAAGTTGGGATTATGATATATCGGATAATAACGAGAAACAAGCTGTTAAATGCAGAGTACCAAAATAGTCGTCAGTCCAATATATAAAATTTTTCAAACGACCCAAACTACCACCGGCGCGATGCAGGGGTTAAAGTCTTGCAATTAATGAATGTGAATGGAGATAATTTACCTGGTAACACGAATTTTAAATACAAACTTGCAGAACAAAGCACTCAAAACTTATGCATACCAGAGGAAAGTATGAGAGAATGATTTGTTTAACGTTTAATAAGGTAGTGATAACTCTAATCGTCAAATATCTGTGGAACCACATATTTCAAACTATTTTGTCGCAAATCATGCTTAAGTCTGAATAGTGTTGCTTAGTTACGTTATCCATGTGTACACCTGCTTAATGCAGTTAGTCATTCGGGAATAATTGACGCATGTAAACTGCAACTAGAGAAAACGTTTTTCAATATAATATAACACCAATGCGGAAGTTCTCGAAACTTCCATGCCTGTGTTAAAATGCTGCGAATAACAGTCATCCCCAGCGACTTCCAATAACTTTTTGTTTAGCAAGATTTCGAGCTATTCCGCTGTTTTCTACATAGTCACAACGTAAATTGGCTGAAATCGTGTGCTTTGTCATCATCAAGGACACCACACCCATTATTGACGACATTACAGCACAATAATTTGCGTATTTACCTCATTAATGTTGAGTCAGGAAGATCGATATTGACTCGCACATTTAGCTCGTTTATATTAATCTATGCCACAGTCGAAATGGCAAGTTATTTAACAAATTGCCGAGTTTATTAAAACGCTGTTCACAAGCATATTAGCTATTCATCATGGTCAAAGACATTTCCTAGATTCATTCTGATTTCTATTTGGTAAAATTGAATGTTATCATCAGAATGAGCTATAGACAAGTGCTGTCATAGAGTGTATGATAGGATTATTTGATCGAACATGATAAATCGAAGCGTCGCTTCAAATATTGTTATGCATCTGAATATTGGAATACTGATGACACCGTGCCAAAGCATCATAGCGGAAGTTAGACGCACAGATAAAAGAAGATATGATGACAATTCGGTAGAGTCAATATGAGATACGTGTGACTGCACCCCATTATGTAGGCTTAAAGCTTACCAGTCGATCATTTAATCAATAACCCCTCTCAATTCAGCTTATACATTTTGGATTTTGCCAACTGATGTTCTGTAGTTATCATTTCCAAGGAGTCCATGTGAGCGCGTACGCAATAGCAATAAAATTACCCTAAACAGTCACTCATTATCATAGTGGAGCTGCAAGAATTCTGCATTGTTGCCTACATTTGTCCTGGCATGGTGAGTTTTGAGTTTAATACATTAGGGCATTTAATTCTAGTGTTTTGGACAAAACAAATAGTACTCATTCATTAACGTAAGGCATTATGGTGATTTGTATGTGCAACATGTCGAAGGATCCGGTTGAATGCATGAACTTGGGATTCTCATCCTTGAGTCGGTGCTAGGTACCCTAGCTTAACTGCAAAAATATATAAGCAACGCGAATATCATACAATTGGTCTTCTAATTCGTATATATTCGTGAATGGCCCCATTAGCGGTCCAATTAGCGACATTATGAAGTCCCGACATGAAGCATAGAAGACAAGCTAGTTTGTGCCCGCACGCCAGTTCCCCTAAGTGTGTGACATTCTAGTTCAATAACTCGGTTCAAATAAGATTTAAGACATTCTACGCTTACTTTTGATTGTCGGTTTTCAAACTAAACAGACTCGGAATAAGCAGCATGTTTTCTGGATGGGGGAGCAAATCCCTAGCCATTAGGCGAGAAGAAATGAACGGCGAACAAATTTGCTATCTCCTTTCTGAAATGATACACGAAATTTGCTAAAACTATCTTTAACCCTATCTTTTATCCATCGACACAAAAACCGAAGTTGTCGGAAAACCCAGAGACTTAATAACTAATTGGCGCTATTGTTTATGCAAGCATTACCTCCGGTGTGTTATATGACCATAGGTGGCAAACACTGTACATTTATTTCAGGTACGATAATGGAAGACAGTCTAATGCGCACCTATAGGATAGGTGATATAACACCGATCTGGCCTTTATCAGTTACCTAAATGGGCCTAAACTGGAATTGGAATCATTATCGTGAGATTGGTTTTGGTAAAAAAGAACCTTTAGTGGGAAGCTACGCCACCATAATTATATATCAAAATGATTGTCGTTGATGTTCCTTGACGGTGTCAATGCTTAGATTAGATACAGAGAATTAATCGCTCCTATTGAACATTTTTCGGGCCATAAATAATACGATCAAATTGAAAAACAAGTTGAGCTTCATCCGGATATTGACGTAAGCTTGTCTCTGTATCCAATAACAAATTGGTGAATCAATGTGAGTCCTAAGCCGTCACCGTACTACTAACAGCGTGTTTCTATAAAGAAAAGTAAAACTGAAGTAAATAATCCGTATTTCATTGCACCAACATTTAGGATTACCAATCCCATATTGGCCGGTCGCTTCAATGTATATCAACACAGACGAATCTTAGTTTTTGAATCGAGTTGTCATGTCACAGATTTGTTACATAAATGCAGCCACATGATCTGACATTAGCATGTCACATGAACTGATAGTGTCATTTGTTTTAAAGAGGTAATGTTAAAGTTTTTGACCAGTTGCACGAATCATTGCTTAAGCAGCAGGCAGTCGTTTTAGATACATGCATTGCGAATCTTCCTTACAGGGACAATCCTGATCATTGCTATGCAATTTTAATAACCAATACATGTCATTGACCACGTAACTATTTGGATGCGTATTATCGCGTAAGCCATGACCGTTCCCCATAATTTTGAACATTCTCTGGACACATTGGGCGACAGATAACCAACATGTCCAACTTATGTCTGTGAAATATGTTTTTTGTGTCTAATGCTGTAATGTTGCTTTGCTACCCCTACGAGGTGATCGTGTTATGGGGTGCGGGAACAGAATATCCAAACTTTAAGGGCAATTTCAGGTTATTAATTCTGTTGACATACACTACAAAGAGAATACTTCACTACCATACCTCGTTATGCCCCGTTGTATCCCATATTGCGTGAAGACGATTTGCAACTGCAATGAGGAAATGCTCAGGCAAATTGTTAAAGCAGTGTTTTGCATCACGCTTCTGCTTGGCAGAGATTTTATCATCATTTTATCGCAGGATGCCTCGTTAAGTATAAAGAGTCCGTGAAAGTTGTCTTAATTATATTTGCGAATGCATAATGGAACTGCAATGTTTTCGGCCATACAAAGCGTTGGGGCCATTGCAATCTACAAGACGTAGGGTACTCATCAAAGTGCTGCATACAAAACCTGGCTAAGTGGTTTATCAGATTTGCTCACCCATTTCCAGCTTCAAAGAAAGACCAACAAATTGTGCCATTTATACAGTTGCAATCCCGGGCTAAAGGCGTATTTGCATATTCGAGAGCCATTCTTGTCTTCCTGTGTATCGAAGCAGATATTTTAAGACACCGTAAGCGCTTTGTTCGCCGCTTCTCACTAGAACATTAACGTCAATTTGTTTCCGTATCATCTAACAAAGACCGACAACTTGGCTCAATGGGAGAGAGATTGCTTAACTAGTTTATGCACCTTGTACCAAAAGAAACCATCGCTATCATTCTCAACAACCATCGTACTGATATCAGCGTGTCTCTGAAAGCCTGCGCTAAATGCAAGTGTTCAATTTAGCCTTATTTTCTTCAAACGTTTGTCGTTTTGGCACATATCAATGTAGACAAACCGCATAATTTATTGTTGCAAGTTTACACCATTTAACCCACGTTGCATGTTTAGTACACTAATTGTTGCAAAACGATGCGTCATTAGTTTGAACAAATTGCGCGTTGACTGCCTTAAGTCAAACTAAAGGTTTCCGGGTAAAATGTTAATATCATCTACAGATTGCAAGCGCTACAAATGAAGACAATCTGCAGCTGACGTGGCAAAGAGACGAATAGCTCGACCAATAACCTTGATATCAACTTGAAGCCAATCAATTCCTCTATCCTTTTGAGCCTTCTTTTTACAGGATAATTTCTGGGCTGACATAACTCGATCTCCAAATGACTCAAGAGGCAGAACCGATGATTTAAACAACACATGATATGAGTTACAATAGCAGCTTGTACTGTGCTTGCATCATAAGGCCGATTGGAGCAATAGGTTTCTGTATCCGAATTTTCGAATTTTCCCCCATAACTGGCTTGGTTGGCGCGTTGTCAATTTACTAAATAATTCACCAAGCATCCATCAAGTTCAGTTTGCTTTCCTCCATAAAAGTGATGTGGGTTGATAACGATTCCATATTGTGATACAGTCATTGGTATAAGATACATGTTCGTAACTGGCCAATTGCTGGCTGGTTCGGGTCGTCATCTACTCAAAGACACTTCGCACGTAGTATAGTACTTGGTCAACCAGTACGTATGTTAACGTATCCTCAGACTATGCTTGATCCCACAGGACCCTTCGCCGTTGATGGTGCGGTGTGGTTTTTGGTGATGCCTTCCACTTGTTCATGTTCTAGGCCGTGTGCAGACTGTGATATAGATCAAAACATCAGTGCATATAATTGATTAATCACATGATGCAGTGCGTGTATTACACATGTATTTAAATGACTCTTAATGCAATGCGGATGTACTAACATGATCGCCTTCATGGGAATTTTACAATTATAGTACTTCCTTTATGTTCGTGGATGTCAATGCCCGCTATGTCGTTGCTGATCACACGTGCAAGATTTGTCGCATAATTGTTATCAGTAAATGGCGTCTTTAGATACAAAAAAGTGCGTGATTGTTAACCATGCACAAGCAGAGTGTGTCCAGAGTATAAGACATCAACCACATTGTTTTTATGCTTAGGGCTATCAAAGTCCTGTGTTTAAATGACAGTGAGGCTTGTGGAATATTGTCATGGTATATGGCGAGAGTAAGGTATTTTATACTCTTAATGGAGCTAAATGCCGAATGGTTGAACAATAGAATTTTACCATAAAATTAAGCTGAAACCATGTTTCGAGAAAAAAAACCCCGCGTAACCTAGGCGATTTGGATCGGACAAACAGTGTCGCATGTCACTAAATTTCAACAACACAGCCCCACTGCTGGTCCGGGGATAGAATCGGCCCACTGCATCCTCCTGCATGTCGAAAGAGGCGACTAATAGGGGCATACTGTTGGCCGTGGGTTTTGACTTGGGTGTCTTGGCAAAGGGTTCCGTAGTTCTTGCTCGCGTCTCAGGGTGATATATACAACACATCACTTTGGCCCAGATTTTCATGTTTATGTTTTTCATCTTCATGCGCGTTTTTTCCATCTTTTATCCCATTTATCCCCGAGAACGGCTGCTCATTCAGGTCAATCTTGCCTCATTTGTATTCATTCTACCTGTCGAGTCAACATATAACATAATAGCTTTGGTGTGCCTTTAAACCCTAGGCTTACTTTCATACTCAAGTGCACAAATCGGATTTCCTTTTTACAGCTACAGTCGCAACAAGCTATTGTTTGGTTGAACGCATAGGTTATAACGGAATTGGTTGTCATCAGTACATGGGAACAGATTGTGATCTTCCTACACCCCAAAATATATCACAAAGAGTCCAGGCGCAAGAGGAAGCTTGACTGCTTGATTGCCCAGATGTCCCTGTACCACGGGCTTGTATCGGAACCAATATGAATAAATACCGTAGTTGATCATCCGCTGGTAGATCGGTAGTCTTTATGGGATATTGCAAATTGTATCTACGGCGCCATAGACTAAAGTTGTAATTTAGTTCAAACGCTATTTGGGTTGATGGACAATAATCTATGACTAATATTACTGTGAATTTTCTTTATATACATCAAGCCCTGGCACCAGCTCGTCCATGCCTGCCTACAACAGTGGCGGTGATGCTTTGAAGGATTGTTGATATTTAGATATAATAAGCATGCATTGAACCGGAATGGTGGTAAAGCGAAAAACACTTGCGCAACATAAATTGTGTTGTTGTTATTTATTATTGAGAGAAGCGCTGTATAACGTCGGTCGCAATAGAGAACACGAATCACTTTGGAATCTCAAATAATGGTTACATCTGCACTAAATGCTTGGATCATTTGTACTCGTGATAAATAAAAATAAATACATTTGAGGTAATATATATAAAACCAAACGTTGTTACTTTATTGACTACTCACTCAAAAATGGATCAAGTTTTTGTTTGTGGGTACCACATTGCCGGCGTAAATAGTAGATTATTTTGATTGTATTTATTGCTTGCGCATCCATGATACATAAAAACCAGACGGTAATCAGTCAACGATGTCTACAGGGCACATGTGAGAATATTAAGTCCCATAATGAAACCAATAAACTGGTAATATTCGAACACCTTGAAAATAGAACAGCCACGCAAGAAAGT
This sequence comes from Urechis unicinctus, assembly GCA_034190875.2. Lineage (NCBI taxonomy): Eukaryota > Metazoa > Annelida > Polychaeta > Xenopneusta > Urechidae > Urechis > Urechis unicinctus. Next base: position 31,342,489 of record CM067343.1, read on the forward strand.
ACATTATTCTGTAACTACTCACAGTCGAGGCTCAATATCTGCTTGTGGATTATATGCAACTGGGAGTCTAGACAATATATAGACTTGGTGCCGACTTGGCCAGTGTTCAGAACCTCGTGCTATTCGAACCGTTACTGATTTCCTAATCTGTTACACGTTTGCAAAGCAAATACTCATAATGTTAGGATAATTGCTTAATATATACGCAATATGCATCGATGAACAATATCAAACAGTATATCTGGCTGGATCCAACTATTACAAAAACATCAACGATAGCCACATATTCATGATTTATAATAGCAATTAAGAAAGCTATGGGTATGGACGCGCTGAGTCGATATATGACGCGCTAGTATATTTGATAAACAGGCGATCTCAAACCATGTGCGTGAATCACCGTCGTTTGGTGTATACCAATTGAAAAAATGATAATGAATCTGCTTTCTATCTGCGGTCTTTGCCTTATAACTGAATTATAGAGCAAGGTGTTGTGGGTTTTTATCACCAGCCACAATACATTTGATTATTAGTGTTTCCAAGTGGATTGCTTTTGCACAATTACAGACAGTAATGCATAATACTGGCTCAGCTGTTGTAATTTGACTGGCCAGACTTTAGATAGGAACAGCTGACTATCAAGCAATCTAATTTAATTGTTCAAGTGGAGTATATATAAGCAGCTCAGTTGCCGAATAAACATCACTGAAGTCTCACTAGTGTCAAGTTTTCATATGTTAGAGATAGAATATAGCCATGAAATCGCGTCACTATAATGAATCGATTGGGTGTTGTTCTTACGGCATGCATTTCTTGGTATATTGAATGTTGTACACCACATGCCGCAAAACAGCGATATTGTCTAATGTACGAACGTGAATGAAATAATATGGAAACTGCATTTAGCACTGTGATCTATCTCTGTATTAATGTAGCGGTATAACATGACTAAATCCAAAATACCGACGAAGCAGCGCACAACGATAATATGTGCGTCATTGTAAGTTACATACTGTGCCAAAGAATCGGACGTGATTCCTCGAACGTGATCAGGTCATGGGTACCATTCCTTAAACGAAACCATAAGACCGCGGAAAAGGTTTATTTTTATTTTGGATTTATGTTTCTTATAGATTCCTATTTGACACTAATACGACTAATACAATTTAATTCGTTGTTACTTCATGTGGTATTCACTTAGGTCAGCTAACCGTACATGATTTTATTACGCATTCTCAAACCTTCATTTTGTTTGTCAGCTATGGCACGACATAGTTATGATTATTAGGAGTACATGCCTGGCAATATCTATTTCAATGGAACAGTTTTCACTATATAATGGTGTGGTTCTCTGCACTTATAGAAGGGCGTTAACGACCGTACATATACACATCTCGAGTATTTGCTGTACCCCATTAAGCAAGTGTCTGAGAGAGCGTCAGAGGACCAGACAACCGCGTATATGGCCTATCTCGAAAAATGTTTACGCACGTGTAAGTCTAAGCTAGTTTGATAACACAAGAGGGTAGTTTACAGATAGTTGCCTGATTAATCGTGTACTATACGTGAACATGTAACATGCTGTGACCAGCCTTAAAAGACTACAGATAAGACGCGCAACTCACAAAAGGTGTATACATTTAGATATATGTGAAGCCTTTTATAATAATTTGCTGATACAAAGGTTTTTGTGGGGTTTTTTTACCAACACTGCTTATACTAGCTAACACCGGACTTAGTGGCTCATGTTCGTAGTGTTGTGTATAAATTGCTTTGTATGAAATATCTATAGTTAATTCAAGTCACCCTAGGCAAGGATGCTCGTATTTACTAACGCACTTTTATACGTAGCTACAAAGAAATTATTCGTAATAATGGCGTTCAGAAGTTCCCTGAGTAAATGTGTCGGTACTGTCGTTGCATTATATATTACATAAATTTTGTTCTCGTCAATCGAGTCATAAATCCTAGATAAATGACATCCGTTATCTTTCATTACGCAGCATAAGCCTACAATGCATCATATACCTACAATACATCATATGCCTACAATACTTCATATGCATACGATATATTATAATCAAGAGCCTACAGTGGCTTCAAAATGTTACATGTTTTTGCTGTTCAGCGTTCACGAAATGCAAAGTTACAGATTGATCTTGCCACCAATAGCGCAAGGTAAGATAGCATGCCTGTATATTTTGCAAGTTGGTAGGTTAGATGGATGGATGTATGTAATTTTGTCAACAAAGATCATTATTAACATATTATAAGAACATCTTGCATTTTTATCATACTAAACTCTTGAGGCAAAAATTTATATAACAGCTTTACATATATATACAAAGGAGCAGAATAACGTTTGCTAGATAATAGATAATTTCGTCATCATTTCATGTCGCATAGAATATCATCTATTGGAATTATGGTTAAGGGTCACCACATGGTGCAGGATGGTTGAAAATGGCCCGTGCTAATATATCCTTTGCTAGATACATAATAGACGAACAAAGATCTATATAGCTATCTATACCAGCCATATAAGGCCGCTAGGCCTAGACTTAGCTATTCAAATATTAGTATATAATGATACTTCGATGAGTCCTTACGTGAGAGAGATAGGTTTCTTTTGATTTTATTTTATTCATTGCATAACCATAAAATGCCTTAGAGTTTGCTTGAATATTATTTGCGATGTCCTAACGTGATAATTTTGCTTTAGTTATTTCTGTTTTACTGTAATATATTCTTTAATAATATGGAAACCTGTGGTTCTGTTCAAGGAAACTTTTGCCACAGTCTAGTTGTTCCGTTTATAGCACTCTTGACTTTGTTTATGACCCTCTTAATAATGAGCGATGGTAATGCCTCACCCACAATAATGATTAACCTAGAACTGCATAATGCGGTGTGAGTATTGATAATGACGCATTATTAGCTAACGATATTTTTGCGCACAACATATTTCGCACATAATCAGACAGACAACCAAAGACTAGTCTTATCGGTTTTATAAGCGCATCTCCTTAAAATACTGGCTGGTCAGACGATGCATATTTATTGCATGGATCACCATAGAAGCCCTTGCAACAAGTATCTATTGGATACATGGTATAACACTACCCCGGTCCCTATTATTGCCATGAGATTGCTTTTGGTACCGCAGACCCATAGGTTCGTATCACTGTCACTCTAAATACGTATTACAATTATGGACTTTGATGTTGAACCTTTAACGGATAATCCCTGGCATGTATCACCAAAACATCGTGCAGTTGTTTCAGGCGATTTAGGTACGGAATCTTGCGTCTACTTGGGTGAAATACAAAGACCATTATTCATAACGCAAGTTCGCGAAGCAAATAAACCTTTCAAATGTATTGACATTAGCTTGTCTTTTGGCTCTGACAGATTTCAACCTTAACACTTTTGAACCAAGTTGGCCGATAAGAGGCTATATTCTTTCATAACCATCACCATACTGATGTCGGTGTGTAACTAACAGCCTGAGTAAAACTCGAGTGGTTTATTTCATTGAGGGATCGAAGTGATACACTGAATAGTCTCTTCGACACATATTAACACTTAGCACAATCCATAGACTGATGGCTGATACACAATTCGACAACTATCGCTGTAACGTTATTGCAGTCAAAGTTGTTAAAAATTGCACCATTAATCATTCGAGGACAAAGCCAGCATTGACCATAATCACCAACCGCATTCCAACAAAAAGCACTAAACAACGGTAGCCAATGACAGATAGTTAGGTCTATAATCTGATATAAAATTTTCGACTTTATGTCGCATGCATGCCCAAGTGCAATTTGTTCATTGACAGTTACGATGAACAGTCAGGAGATACTTCATGTTTGGGGGGAAAGCCTGTCGCAGGGCCTGGTTAAACTATATTTTCCAAATATCCCCATCTTAAAATGATCGACAGTTATTTTTTCTAAAAAAAAAATCGGACAGAGTTTTAATTGCGTGTAAGTTGCTAAAACTGAGTCTAAAACATATTTTTATTATTGCAGTTTACCATCTTGTAACAATGAGCTTCTCTGTTTGAACGCTTCGGATGCCTCAAGCCCAGGATTCTATCTGAGGTGATGTCAATCCATGAAACACAGAGGCACCTCTTCACAGGTAGTATATTCTGTTCGAGCATTTACCGCATGTTATTGGAAAATATGCATCCAATTTATCCCGTTTTGCTTTTTTATCCCCTACACTCTTCTGATACAATATTAGCCTGAACATAAAAAAAGCACAGGTGCGAATATTATCATGGACTCCCAACCTTTCACCAAATACTTTAATACCATTGCCAATCGACACTTATCCCCAATGGGATGAGTAAAATAATTGCTCATAGTCTTATAGGTTATTCATACCTCAGAGCATGCCAACAATCTTGCTGTGTCTGCCCCCACTTTCCATAACAAATTCAGTGTGTTTTGGCGGCCGCATCGTTTTATCCACTCCAACGACATGAAGTTTTGTTTCGTTTAATGTTAGACCGACTGTTACTATTGCATGTACCCCATGCACACCGCTTAAACATTGTGAAGCTTTATGATTGACGATACACTGCACACGAAGATATAACGAGTGATAATTATCCGCGGCTTACAGCGTTTGCTTGTTTTTAAACATGGCGGTCGATTGTTTTGAACGAGTGCTCCGAACTCTCATTGGTATGTCACTTGGCGTATGTCACTTCGTGCTCGCATCTGGCATGTTTTAAGTGCATGTTTGAATGTACTATGACAACAGCCCGGCGCTAGACTCATCGCAACTTCAACATTTAATAATCCTTCTTTTAAGGGTTATTGGATTTTTGTTTATTCTTAATACAGCATCTCTGAACCACTGGTCAACACAACCCATACACAAAATATAAGAGCCGGTTACAGCGGAGTAGCGGTAAATTGCGTCGCCTTCTGACACTCAGGATGTGGATTCGATACTAAGGTGTGAAAACCTGACTGGTTCCCCGGGGCTCGGATGATCACGTTAAATGGCGGGCCCATCTCTGAAGGGGGTGCACCCGACCCAATTGCTCAATTGTACCGTGTTGGACCTTTTTCCCAGCGGCCTGGGTTTTGCCGCAGCCTTAAGGGGAGTTGTCCAATCATCGCAATCATCCTCATACATCACCGTCGTGATATCACCTCATTGTTGTAAGTGACTGAAAACCCCAATATTATTATTTCCAAATATCGAACAATAAGAATGAGTTTCATCGAGGATTTTGTATACATTTTGCGGTAGTTTGTCAGAAATAACTTTATAATTAGGGCGTCGGTGAATTTTTCAGTAACATCACGACATTCGAATAACAATTGCCACAAACATAAATTGCTACAAACAAGCCTTCCAATATACACCTGCTATACTGATAAGAACTAACATAATACCAGCAAGATTGGCTAAATGTCAGTTTAAAAGGCCGAATTAAGGAGGTCATATGCTGCAAATTTATTTGCCATTATGATGTAATAGTTTTTTTCCATTTGCACCGCAATCTTCGCGAGATAGTGCTTTCGTTGCTACGTTCTAGCAAGTTAAAGCTTTGTGCGACGTTATAAACAAACTAGCAGACAGAAGGGCTGCAATTCGCGCATATACTTATTCTAAGGGAGTTCCCATGACCATCATTATGACTGACAGCGACAGAATGTAAACCCCAATAACCCATGGATCTCAACAAGGGAAAATATAGCTATCTGGATGCCTGTGGTGGTCAGTTTATGTAGGTTGCAGAATCCTATTATCCGCAGCAGTGAGGAAAATGAAGTAATGTACTGTCGCTAGCAAATGCCTTCCTCCTCATTATATAACTGGTATGCAGCAGTGTTGGTGCGTGCTTTCATCCTGTCACCGTAAAGGTAGTTTTTACTACCAATGTCTCGATGGGAAAGCCTATTAGTAAGGGTTAATCGTCTTGCCGCACATTCACTAAGTAGCATAAGCATAACGAATGATCGAAGGGATCATAAATAATCGGACTTGATTGCAGTGCAAAAAAACGCTTTTAATACTAATTAGCGCTGAATAGCGTTGACTTAAGGACTATATTGTGGAAATAATGTAGCACTGGACTCTATCTTGGCAGATATCTTGCTCGAAGCCGCTGGTCAACACTGATTCTTCTCAAGCAGCTGTTTGTACCTGAAATAAGTTACTATGAACTATTTGCCATTGCTACGGTATCTAAACTCGTTCCCTGCGACGGTCCTATGTAGAGATTAACCCTGCCGTCAATTTTAACGCTCACCAAAGAGTGCTGCGCAATGGTTGCAGCATGTAGTAAATATTTTCTATTTGATGTCTAGGCAAGGAAATTCAGTAATATGTAAATTTTGCGAAAGTGTACCTGCATTTTGGCGTTGATAAGACACGATGCAGATACACAATAAGGACCCGTTCGCAGAAAGAGCTTTACCTTACATGAAGTGCCATTAATTATCCCTTTAAAATGCTGCAAACATCAATCGGCCTGTTTTTCAATCCGATTAATGACATCCGCATGCCTTCCTGTGGACGTGCTTGTATTGCGCAAATCGGCTTAAAAATCTGCCGCGGCACCCAAGACGAGACAGTCGAGTATTCCCATGAAAATGACATCACATTCTGTATTAATGCACCATATGCGCATATATACTTTGCACGGTAAAAAAAAACAGCATCTCACTACGACTCGCGGTCTATGTCATCAAACTGTGGCAGTGGCTTAATTAAATCCGAAATAAGGCTACGGAATGTAATTAGTTTTAAATATAAGTTATATACATTATCATAGTTGTAAAGTAACATACACACTTTGGATTTTATAATCAGACCACCCTGCGTAAATATATGTTCTTCACTATCTCCCTTTCTCCCTCCCTTTCTCCCACTCTTTCTCCCTCCCTTTCCCTTTCCCTTCAACCCTCCCTCCATCCCTACTTCTCTCAATCTATCTCTCTCCTTCCATCTCTATATCTCTATCACTCGCTTTCCTCTTATACCTCTCTATACCTCTCACTATCTGACGCACAAGCACACAAGCGCAAATTGGCCCTCAAGTTCCCTCACTTTCCCTCTTGTGTTCAATCCTTCTCTCACCCTTGCTTCCCATATTTCTATGTCGATTCATGTATATATCTACATTGATATAGATATATATTCATATGTATTTTTATGTATAAATATATATATATATATTTATAAATATATATATATATGCATATATATGCATATATACATGCATATATATATATCGATATATACATACATATATATATATATATATATATATATATATATATAAGTTTTTCTATTAAGATGAAGAAGTTATACATATATATATATATATATATATATATATATATATATATATATATATATATATATATATATATATATATATATATATATATATATATATATATATATATATATATATATATATATATATATATATATATGTATAACTTCTTCACCTCAATAGAAAAACTTGTATTTTCTGCAACTCTTTAAGATCAAATGCGGCAGACGTTCGACTATCATTCTAATTGCCAAACAGGCAATCTTTGCTAGAAAAATTTGGTACGTCTTTCATTCATGCAATGACCATGAAATCTCATTCGGAGTAGGATACATATTAAACTTTAATAAAACAGACTTTATAGAGACATATCATTGCTCTTGAAGAAAATAAGCATTTGCTTTTAATGATCTTGAATGCGGATTAAAATGAACAAGGATCGTGTAACTGTGTGTGGTAAAGGGACGATGAATTAGAAATAATCGATGTCCATGCATGAGCCAACCTACAAAGACTCAAAATATGTCAGCACACTAACTCATTAAGCATGCGTATGGGTTATATCATTGACCCCGTAAAGGTTTTGCTGAGTGACATATAATTAACTCGTCGCGGCGATCGACGATCTCGATGAATAAGTTAGGAAATGTTTCTTCCAGAGCAATAATCAAACGATTGAATGGTGTTCGGCGCAAACCCATTGCCCCACCGCATAGCAGACTCTCGCCACTGAAGCAATGTGACACTGGTGATCCAACGGAGCAAGCCCTGCAGTATTGCATCTACATGTAAATGCTAGGCCGAGTGCATGATTAATATTTTATAATGTGCGCATACATTTAATTTAATGGGTGGTTCCGTTACACGGAATCAAAATGTTCCTTTTTTGTAGAATTAATACAAATCGCACCATTTATATTCCTAATTGATCATTACCGTTAGAGCAATGGACAAATTGCATGACACACTGCACCCAATACCCAGACAGAAAACACATAAAAAGGGTCTCAAACAAATGTAGCCTAGTGACTCATCCGGCATGCATAGGTGGTGGTAAAAGTGGATATCGGAGGAATGGTATATATAGATATATATATATATATATATATAGATATATATATATAGATATATATATATATATATATATATATATATATATATATATATAGATATATATATATATATCTATATATATATATAGACATATATAGAATATATATATATATCTATATATATATATATATATATATATATATATATCTATATATATATCTATGTATATATATATATATATATATATATATCTATCTAGATATATATATATAGATATATATATATATATCTCTATATATATATGCATCTATATATATATATATATATATATATATATATATCTATATATATATATATATATAGGCTATATATATATATATATATCTATATATATATATATATATATATATATATATATTATATATATATATATATATATATATATATATATATATATATATATATATATATATATATATATCTATATATATATATATATATATATCTATATCTCTCTCTCTATATATCTATATATCTCAATCTCTCTCAATCCTATCGCTGAAATAGGCTTTCCATCCTCGTTGGTACGATGGTGGTGTGTTGTATCCTTGTCACGATGCATATTTATCAAGTGGCCCTTGGCACTACAGAACAGCTTACAAAACATCTTAACAATTCTCATTGATCACCGTCATATAATCTCTACATCGCAAGTGACGAAAAAACCCCAAAACTCCTTATTTCAAGTAATAATGCAGGCGGATCAAATTCGCAACTTAGACGTCTAATGTCTACTCTAATGTTGTGCTCTTAAAGTGAATATCGCACGGAAAATCTTTCGGATTAACGTTTAACACAAACGACAAGTTCGACGTCTCTCATAATGACGAGCTAAAAATAATTAATCGCCTCCGCGTGACGTCAGACCCGGCAATGTTTGGTTTGCGAGGCGGGATCAGCGTTACGAATCTCGAAAAATAGCGGCTGGTAGTTTCGCTATTTCATCATTTCGGGGGAGCGACTAAGTAACATGACATGGCATTGTTGCCTCGGCAGAGCAAATCTTTTCCTAAAGATTCGAACCAGAAATGAGCGTTTCAGACGCCTCTGCTGCTGCGCCAATGGGTCTTACTCAAGCGGGTCGTCCTGCCAAAGACATAGTTTGGCGGCAGACCAGAAATTGGAAATCTATGTCTGATCGTATGTATGCTATAGTTCATCCTATATGTGTTATTATATAACGCGGCAGGGTAATCCATATATTTTACAAACAAAATATGTATAACCTCTTTTCCCCTAATACATTTTTTAATGCTAACAATCTAGAGATAATTTTTTCTATCCTTATTATGTGTTTTAATGCAAACAATCCAAAGCTCTTAAAATTCATAGAAATATAAAAGTTCAAAAATACTATAAATATGGACCATTGAGTTTGTTGGGAGCCTGGTGAACACCAAAGTTACAAAAGTTTTCTTTATTGACCAAAGTAACATGAATGCTTAAATAAACCTCAGGTAAACAGAAAGCTAACAATATACCACACAGCTTTGCAGCAAATAATTCTTCCATATCAATTTGCCCATAAATGATGGCATAAATGAAAGCATAATGTGACTTAAGCAAATGAAAGTTATGGTATTGTTATCATGGTCAGTGTTACATGTTAGTTTCAATGAATGTTAACAGCTAAACCATCTTTACCATTCAATATGCCATCTCTAATGACATACATTATATATCCTCGTCACTACATTATGTAACAGGTGTCTATGTAGCCCTACAAGACGTCTGCATAGACGTCTTACCGTTTCTCGAAACAACGCAACGCGAATATTTTTAGATCGATTCAGACAACTACCATCACCAAACATACACAAGTGATGGAGTTATACAATGCAATAATGTTTTACGGACGATTTTATCCCTTTTCGGCGGGGGATTTCATCCATGGTAATTATTTATAGTTTGATCAATTTGGGAAGCGGTAAAAAGTCAGAAACACAGCAACATGTTTGTTTATAAGTTCAAGACCACATGCACTGCGCATGCACAGAAAGACGACGACTCATGCTAAGCCCGGGGGGGGGGGGGGGCACTTAAGTGTAAAGATATAGTATACATGTGCCGCACGAAGGGGGTGGTTTTTTCGACATCTCGACTTTTACGACGGGTTAGACATTCGCATAATACCTTGTAAGATGGAGTATACTTTTTCTCATTCTCAACGAGTACAACGGGTACGGGTTTTCGAGGTCCCGCGGCACACCCCTATTCGAGTTAGGGTAAGTGCCCCCCACTTGGGATGCTAAGGCAATGCGGGAAATTGCGAGAATTAATAGTTTCCAAAATGGCAGACTTCGTATCGCGATTTGTTCGGAAACGAACTATAGATGGCATTTATTGAAGAATAGTGTCGAGTGGTGGTAAGTTTTTTGGAGCGAAAGGTCTATTTTTTTGTAAAGGCTCTTGATATATGTTATTTTCTAGGTGCGAAATATAGCCCATTTACTATCTCACGAGCTATTTGGGTTGAAAATAATGCTTTGACAACGGGCTGATAACACGAAACTGTAAAAGTTGTTTTTGTTCATTCTGCGGAAATGGTCAAACAATAATAGCACAAGAATATTTCGATCTGGTATGCAACGAATGTGCAAAGACACAATTCACGTCCAATCGCAACGCAGAATTGTGCTGCTTCGTCCATCTATTGCCCTTATGTCAAATTGATTTCATTGCGTGAGCCCAGTAAGCCATCAAAATGACGACAAAAAACATTAAGTAAGCATGACTGTGTCTCGAGTAGTGCAACTTCACTACTTTTGGCGTCTTTACACAAACTATGTAAATCAAATTCACAATGCTTCAATTCGGAGTCTTGGTGTGATAATAGATGTTTTATAATTGACATAACGACGATGTCTATTGACATGCAGCTTGATGTCAACTTTGATGGTAGTATTAAACTCATTGTCAGTAAAATGCATGCTGGTTAGTCAATAATACCTAACTGACTTGAGAACATTCCGTTCTGGTATTTCTATCAATATTTCGGAGCATTCCTACTTGTTATATTGAGTTTTCAGAAAGGGTGCTTTATTTACGCATTAAAGTCGTGAAGATTGATGCAGACAATGCCTCTCCTTCTATTTCATTTATATTCAACTCAGCAGGCCACAATCTGTATGGCGACGCCTTAAATGCCACCTCAGTCATGATATCGTCAGGAAGTCTGAATTTACCTCAATGATTTATTATTTATTTCACGTCGAGTCAAACTACTATCCACAGAAAGAGTAGCTTACCAGCTCTTAAAGGCATCACGACATATATATATTCAACTAAAGTTTGCTTATGACACGTCGGGCACAAATAGCAGATAATGCTTCAAAAGTACTGCATATCCACATGGATGCTTCTTTTAAGGATCACGTGTTAGTGAATGATAGAGTATTGATCATAAAGCATAATTCATGTAATCGAGTGTTGAGGTGGCTTAAGTACGGGATTGGTCGTACTCGATGGTGATGGGATGTTTTGTGAATTGCAGTGATGCACAATAATGCCGATATAACATGACACATCAGAATATAGAAAGGTACCACTGGTTATAAATCACTCGTATATAAATTTGTTGTGAACCATTTGACTGATTTCATTGAAATATGTCGTTGAGTGGACGCCTGGTAGCATGATAACTGATTTGTTGGGAAATTCCACATGGTATGGATCCCTATTTACTCATAGATCCCTATTAAATACTTAAAAACCGATGAACACACATTCATGATGTTTAGAGCAGCTAATCGACCAGACTGAGACGCTACTATGAGGTTAATCTCTACTATCTTGTGTCTATATTGTAGTGTGCTATTTGCTTTATCAGATGCATCGATATCACGTCTCAAATGAAGATCAAAGATGCATTATTGGGAAATGAGGGATCAGGAATAATCAATTTTGCATTCAGCTCATGTTAAGCTGGTGTATCTTATCCACTACCAGACTTACGGCTCATGCCAGGGTAACCCATAGGGGATTATTAAATCACATATTATGGGCGTTATGACCTGTAGGAAAAAGTTTGAGGAGACACAAAAGTAGGAAAGCAACTAATTTTTACATTTGGTCTGCGACAATAAGCGTATATGCCCAGACACCTATCTACGTCATCCATATTAGGTTTGTTTCCATCAGATCGAACTGGACCCAAATATTCAAATATCCGAAAGTTATCATGAGATACGGAGCGCATGTAAGCCCTCAAACGATGCATAATTGATATTACACCGTCATTTGGCTTATAAGTAACGCGAAAGTGGGAGATGAAATATTTGCAATATGAAATATTTATATATATAAATATATATATATATATATATATATATATATATATATAAACATATATATATATATATACATTTATAAATATATATATTTAGTAGATATATATATATATATATATGATATATATATATATATATATATATATATAATATATATATATATATATATCTATATATATATCTCTCTATCTCTATATATATATATATATATATATATATATATATATATCTATATATATATATATATATATATATATATATATATATATATATATATATATATATATATGTTAAGTCATCCACTATCGGTTAGTGAGCAGAATGCGCTGTCATGGCTTCAATGTATATAACAGACAGGCCCTTTGCCTGACTGAATGAAGCCGTAGTGAGAGCATAGCATCATAGATGGTAATATATCCGTTTTGAGAATTCAAAAAATGTTAGTGGTTATTTAATTATTTCATCATCCCTTCAGAACGCGGATGATCGCATATACTTATCGCATCTAAACGCCAAAATGTATGCCCCTTAGCAAAACCGATAAAAGTATATATAGCAAGGTTAGATCTGCTTAATTGCTGCATCTCTCTCCAGTTATTACTGTACGTATATTTCTACGCCCAGCCCAGGTGTGTTGGTCACTCTGCGTCCCCTATCTTCTATTTTGTTAGGATAGGCGCGATGGTACATCCATGGCTCGGAAGTCTTTTTTTAAAATGCTGTCGGTAATCGCGTTCGTTATATGAAAACGTACTCTAATTTCGATAATATTTCTTTGTAGTACAATTCTATTACCTGATATATTGCCACAGTCACAGCCATTTTTCTTTAGTTCATTTGCTTTGTAATAATTTGATTGTCCAATAATTTCAGATACATGCCTTTTTATAACATATATCGACAAACATATCTCCAAGAGCTATACTTTGGCATTCGGAATATCTTACCAATGCTCAGTCGCGTGCTTTGTGTACGCACTTGGTGAATGGTGACATATATATAAATAAACATTGGGCCTTGATTTCATATTAATTCATCTTTAGCAATAACGACTGAGAACATCTATTTGCAGCTTCAGATGTGCTCTACACGAACTACTGTCACACCCAGGGTACGAATTAACCCTCAAAAGTTCTGTATTATTTGCAAATTTGCTACCACAAGTAAAAAAAATTGCTATGCACATGGCTCGTTCATTTATCTTGTTTGCATTCAGCTGTGCAAATAATATAACGACGTCTTTTATGTCGTTAGACAGACTGGATGTAATTAAATGATACATTGTGTAGAATTGTTAATTATACAAACTTGGGTTTAATGCCAAAACTGGGGATCAAATATCGAGACATCATCGTTTTTAGGACAACTATCCTTATGATCATGTGAACATCGTTAGCTGATCATTGAGATCGCGGGTTGTGGATACAGTTAAAGGATTACCTACAATATGAATCGTACAGGTATTAACGTATATTGGGCGATTGTGTAGAGTAGATATACGAATACGGCGATTCCGGTTCATTTCTTATGCAGAATGACTGACGAGTTACTCAATGGTCTATTTACTAGCTCCTTGTTAACAGCAAATACAATTCAACCGGCCGTTACTTTTTTTGCAATACTTATAGCCAACTCACGTACACCAGGCAATGAAATAGGCACATAAAATGCCGTTTAATACAGTTTAACAAGAAACTTGATGCCTAAATTCCGTCGTAATGACTTCTCTATTAGCTTACACCCAAGAAAATAAAAATTGCCAGCATTATACGGCTCCTCGCTTGCCAATTGGAATGTTTAGCGAACGTTTACGTTAGCCAGTGCGAATTGTTTGCATGGTGCCAAATAATCCATTTCTAGCTCCATCTTGCGTCATTGGAGAACATTTCTTTCTGCACCTGCCATTCGTATTAAATTTCAGAAACAAGGGCGTAAAGTTTCTGTGGAGCAACAGATATGGTCACAGAAAATTGAGTAACAATAATTCAATATAGTTTTGTCTTTTTCTCTTACGCTCCAGGATTCAGGATTTTTACGGCCGTCCTTGATAGGACCATTCCGGATTAAACATTTTCAAAAGTGTGATAAAGATTCACAAAATTGATTAAGCATTTATATAATCGCGACAACAGATATTGTTCAGGAAGCTTCCCGAGAAAGCTGTTTCTAACCGATTTGTATTAATTCTCTCGTTCTCAATCCGCATCTGATCCGATTTGTTTCCGGAATGCTACTGGACGCACCGAATGTCGGAAGTGCTTGGCTAACCTCTCTAGACCTTTCCCTATCCGTAGGACTCTGTTACGAACGCTCAGACACTGATTGGACATTCCAAAACATTGAGGAAAGGAATTCGAAAACAGCTTCAGATCTAGCTTACAAAAGTTGCATATGAGTTGACACTAGGTAAAATATCTTAGCCATATTTGGCCATTGTGAAAATAGGCCACTAAATTAGTTGTAGATAAATAGATCTGCAAGAAATCGTAGCTTTTCAAAAGTACGAGGTATGCACATTTGGTATTCACTTCCGTCTCTCAATGGATACGAAATTAGCAGAAACCGTTTTGTATCAATTGTCCAAGGTTTCAATTAAACGCACTTTAAATGCCTTATAGAAAGCAAAAATGAGCCATGGATGACGTCCCGTCTCGTCATGTATTAAATTCCACTAATAAAGTATGATTTATATATTTTATTACATTAAATACAAAACGACTTGTTGTGGGCAATAATGGTTAACGTACAACAGAATTATGCTGTGTATGTATTTATAATACCCAATTCGTGCACAAAGCATGTAACAGACAATAAATCAAGAGACTGGCACAACAGATTAAACGGGCATATCTTACTGATAATTTGGCATGTCGTAGATCACAATGAGGCATCTTTGGATATGAGGTAATTTATTATACTGGTTTTAGCACTACCATGCGATTGCACGTGGTAGCATATATCCATAGGTTTGTATCAATGTTATTATAAATATATATTATAATGATTGCCGCAGATTTTAATGCTTTTGTAGATAAACACGATTATTCCTTAGAATGAATTATCAAAACAAAATGCAGCTATTCGGAGACTCGCAAGCCTTTCTTGGTATATTACTAAGGCAAAATAAATACCGTTATTTCATACAGCAAGTTCAACCTTACCGACATATTGACGTCATTCCTTTATGTATCGAATAACAAATTCATGAGGTGTCGCAATGCGAGATTGCAACCATAACACGTTTTGTAAAGAGTTGGCAAAAAGGAAACTTAGTTATCATTTTCAACCATACCATACTAATGTCAGCATATAGCTGAGTAGTTCATTTTGCTTTTCTTATTTCACTTACATGAAGGATTAGAAGTGACCAACTGGAGACACCTTTCGACACCGACGAATTGAATTCGTCTAGTTTTACATCAAAACCAAATAAATCAACTTGCACCATTCATTGATTGATGGCTTCTATTAGGGTCAACAAAATTCTATGCAAATGATCTTGTTATTGTTGAAAGTCGCATGAAAAGTAAGAGAGCACAAGGGTACCATCAACCGTTTAATTCAAAAGTAATGAAATGGCGAAAATCTACCTCCGGATACAAACAGCATACGCCCAGCTGTAGCTGCGGTTGTCAATTGAAAAGTAGATGGGCCCATACCTTCATATCAAATTGAAGCAAATAAATTCCCTCTATCTTGGCATTCCGTTGACAGGATGATTGGCGGGCTGTCGACACTCCATCTCAGTAAACGATTATATTCTTATATAGAATGACACCAGTCGACGAGCCGTACATTTGGACACACCATGATAGGAGCCGGAAAAGCAAGGTGTAAAACGCTTCCAGCAGAATATTGTGGTAAAGCTCTGTGAATCAGACTTTTCTGCAGTTTTCATTTCCCTTTAGTGTCAGCTCTATGTATCCGGATTGTGGAATAACTTTTGCAGTTTTAATAGAGATGTGCAAGCCTTACTTTCCCAAGGTGCTATAATAAATAACAGCAATAAGATGAATTAGAGTCTGGTTACTCTAAAATCCCTCATTACTTACAGAGTAATCGCAAAATGCACTAACCTGATATTATTGTTAGCAGTATCAGTATGAAGCCCAACAACTCGAAATCCGGAAGGTTTCATCTAATGCGACAGGTTCGATATACTTGCTTCAGCGAAGCGATTTTGCTTATACGATAGTGGGGGTAGCAGTGTGACAGTCATCACAATATATACTCAAGCTTATAAACACTGTGTACTGAAGGATTGGTTGTTTTCGATTTTGATCAATTTCATATGCAAATAATATTGAGACACCGTTGCATACTTGTACAAATGTATTTCGCCTCCATAAGCTGCTATACCAGCGACTGTAATGATTAAAATGAGAGAAAACATACAGAAAGTACGCCTTCGATTTAGCGGATGGCTTATGTGTATTCTCGTATAATACGCCAAAGATATATCTATTGCATTGCTAAAATGCAGGGTAAGGTAGCATATAGGTTAGCGGCCAACACTTCCCAATTAAGTTACCGAGTCCTCAAACAGCACAAGTGAGAGTTTACAATAGGCCTGCAAGGATAACGAAGGAAATCAGTTTTGACGGTTATTGCGGGAAACACTGAACTCAAGCGCTCATGTACTGAGCAAATCGGAAAGTTGTTCGATCACATGCTTTATCTTTGGTATCTAGCAGTACTCTGTTCATCGAAAACACTAAAACGGTAATTTCTGCCAATATTTTGTACCATAAGAACTATTTTTATACGAGTATGTCTAGTGTATGCCCTGCAATGAATGTAAATATAAATAATATGACACTAAGATTGACACATTAATCTGTTCCCTCAACCAAGAAGTCAAGGATATTGCAGTATGCGAGCACTGTCACGTTGCAAATACGATCAACTCAACCCTGTATATTAACTGACAAAACCTCAATGTAAATTTGTGAACGGTGGCAGCGAAGGCGTTTTGTAATGTTGTAGATCAAAACCGGCAGAATGTGCTAGCCGTCGAGACGATATTACCTAGCTGATCTCTCCCCATTGGATTGGAATCGCTCGTTGCATGAGATTTTTTTTGGCAACATTCTTTGTAAAGTAATGATCGTTTTTTTATTGGAGGTACAATTAATGCATGGGTCTAAACATGCTAAGGCAACTTCTGTGGAATTAACCGTACCGATTATTGCAACCTTATCACAATGGCTAAACAGACATTGTGTATGCTTGCCATTTCGGCGGGGATCAGCGGCAATATAAATCCTTTCTTCATAAAAGTCGTCACTCACTCTAGCCCTGTTTGGCGTACTCATTGGAACACTCGTTTAAGCTGCGTTGCTATTCATTGATTCTATCTGTAAGAGCAACATTTAATGTTATGCCAGATCAACCTTTTCCCTCAAAGGAATGTTCATAATTGAAATCCGGGTATCTTCTCAAGTTTTCAACTGCCGCCACCTAACTACGTTGCAGCTACATTCCAGTATGGTCAGAATGTGGAGAGTTTTTTCATCAAAGATATGATCATCTATCAGGCGCCTTGCAAAGTTATAAATTTGCAGCTTAATGTTTAAATCATTGTCGGTCTTATCTACAACAGTAGCCAAAATGTGCCATTCGAGTGACGGTATTTTTTTTCCCGCAACTGGACACCCGTGTTTATTTGCAAATGAAAACAATATATGACAGCGGTATACGCAAAGTTAAGATTACTCGCATGAAGCATGTCGTTACAGATACGCCCAGGACACATTTTTAGTACAGACATTGCGTGTGTACAATAGTTGGGATTCAAAGAAAACTGATCTGATTCGTGGATCTAATAACACAATATACGGACGGCACTGAGGTATCGAAAATGTAAATGTGCGTGATGCGCACATCTTTTCTTGTGTCGACGAAGCTAGTAATACGTAGTGTAAGGTACAAAACATTAATGGCTTACAGATAAATAATTAATATAGGTCAATAATTGTAAGCTTTAAGATGGGAATATTGCTTTCAGAGATTAAGCCATTTAATGCGCTGGCATCTAATGAATCTCACTAGTAATCCTATAACGTTAAAGCATTGTTAGATCTGAATAATGTGATATTTGCTCTGATTAATGGCATGTTATATCATACATTCCCTGTGTTGCAGATAGACGATAGAGCACAAAATTCTTAATATAGACAATAAACCGTCGGATTAGCCATACACAATGAATCAGGACGACGATGCAGTGATTGTATCTTTGATAAATAAGTCAAAAAGGTTCACTAGACAAAATAGATAACAAAGCAAACAAGTGACGAACAAAAGGGTTCGCTCTAAATCCTTCGGAATTAAGTTAATATTGCAAAGCGTTGATACTTCGTTATTCCGTGTAAGCTCCAATGGCCATCACGCCGAATATAAAACCCGAATGACTTTTGGTAGATCAATAAGGTCAATATAGCTCTATGTGAGGCCGTTCACCGCCGGTATTGGTAGGCTTCAGCATCGTATTATCAATGTCATGTAGATGATGGCGCAGTGTGCTGCTGATGGCAACTGTCGTCCTGATCGTTACGGTTTAGATACAAATGTCATGAATGAAAAGACAGATGTGCAAATAAGCGCCACTGAAAGTTGCTTTAAATACAAGAAAGCATTGACATCTAGACTAAGGTATAGAAGATATGGAACACCGGGCCAACCGAATGATTGCATTATCAACGATATTAACTGTTGTAATACTAGTAGACAATTGGATACACATATAACCTGATCGAAGCTGCTGATTCACCAACAGCTGACGTATATTATTCCCCTGGAAGTTACTATGAACTATTTTCAGTGGTTATGACATATACAAATCGTTCCCTGCTATATTCATATGCAGGGAATGAATATTGTTTTAAGCCAGTGGTTTGGTGTTGACTAACTTAAGTATGCTGTGACTTATCTGCACAATTGTTGAAGCATGCATTAAGATTATACTATTTCTGAACAACATGCCAGCGCATTACGTATGTATGTTTCGCAAAAGGGTACCTGCATTTTGTTTGTGAGAAATATTTAAAACACGACACAGTTACACCATCATTGGGCAACAGGGAGGCGCTCGTTGGCTGAAAAAGGCTTAATCTTACATAACATACCATAAACTCAAAAATCTCATTAATATGCGGCAGGCATCAATCGGTCTGTTTTTAAGCAAGATAATGTTTCCCGCAAACCTTGCCACTGACGTGCCTTGGCGTGCTGATTTATCAGAGCAACCGGCAGCCAGGCAAGGTACTTACTCAGACCACATTAGATAAAAGATCCCACTAAACTACGTGCTGCAAAATAAAAGACATACGCTATATGAGAGATGCATGTTTAGATGCTTTACTCCTTTCATTATATCACAGTTTGTGAGCTAAAACGATTGTTTTATTACAAATCTTAAAGCAAGTACCTATTTGCAAAAACTGTATGCACACATTATACTGCCCTGCTGCTTAAGGGTTCGTATGTCGAAGCCAACATATAGCCTCTTCCTCCACCTCTAACTGTCTCTATCTTACTCTATCTTTCTCTCTTTCTCTCTAACTCTCTCTCCTTCTCTCTCACTATCACTCCGTTTTCTCGCTTTCGCATGTATATTATACGCATATGTATATATATATATATATTAATATATATATATCTGTATGTTTACACATATATATATATGTATATATATATATATGCATATATATATATATATAAATATATATATATATACATTTGAGTGTTTGTATGTCTGTGTGTGTATTTGTGTGCGTGTGTGCGTGTGTCGATATAGTGCATCTTTGCAGCAGTAGCTGAGACGGTTTGAATTTAATAAAATAGTAGTCCATGGTTATGATAAATTCTTTATTAACATACTATAACAACTGAGCGCCATACAAACGTTGTATATGGATCACGCTTTCCAAGTGTTTGTTCCGCTACCCGAAGAGCTTCTTCGGCTATAATGTATATTCAAGACATGGCATGGCTTAACGAGCTCTGGAGTAAGCCGTGCTGCCAAGATAACAAAAGAAAAGAACCAAATGCATAATAATTTGGAATTCCATTTTCTGGCTAGATATGTCATATGATAGGGTTAGATTGGCTGCCATACAATGTGGCTTAGACGAGATGATCAATCAATCATCTTCAGTTTTCCATTGTTAATTAATTTAATTGAATAAAGCCATTGTTACTGTTGCATGAAACAAAATACATCAAGTATGATTATGCTGCAGTCTTTGATCCAAGATGCAACCTCTTCGTTAGCTAATGGTACATCGTCTATCTATTCGCGTACCCAATAAGCCCATATGTTAGTATTCTGCGCCAACATAGATGCATGTTATGTATGCTTATAAATTATATGCTGCAGTTCTATGTTGAATGAAGCAACTCGTAACCTAGTGTAAGACAGCCCTGTTAGCCTTTCCAGCTTTCACGATCTTCATCATTACATAAATATATGCTTTTAGGCGGCGAAATTATTTAAGCTGGAGATGCATAAACCAGCTTTATATTCACCGACGTTGCTAGGATACATAATATTTAAAGAGGCAGAAACAGAAAAGGCACACTCGTTTGTATCCAATTGGTGCAAAACTGCTCCAATTAAGGCCATTATGTGTAATAGACACGTTAAAAAAAGCAGAAAATTTCATCGAACCAATCAATAGGACTATCTTTACTTGGCGCCAGTTATATCTCTTGTGCCGCTGACTTTCTGGAGAGAATTTAACAAGATCATGTTTCTGCCACAAATGGAGCGTGACGAAAGCGGTTAATTATTGCCTGAGTCATGTGAATAGGTCAAACACTTTCCTGACAAAGGATTGACTTTTTTCCTTTAAATTGAAAGTATAAAAGAATACAGTTTTAATCCAAAATGAGCGAAGAATTATAACTCTAATCGGCCAAATCCGTTGAACCACATATTTTAAAGAGATTCGTCGCATATCATGCTCAAGACTTGATATTTTCTTATTCATTTTCCGTGTGTGCACCATAATAAGGCGTGCCATTTCATGACTGGTTATCTAGGAATAATTCGCATATATTTATTTTACCCACAGAAGACATTTTATCATCTAAAATAACACCATTAAAAATCTATTTGTGGCTTTTACAAAAAGTATTGACGCTCCCACATCTTCCATGCTGGAGTTTACATACTGTCTTACTATCTGTTTTCCTGTTTATACCGTTTTTTCGCACTTTTCCATTGCTTTCTACCTAGTTTTATTGTAAGACGATTTTGGCGGAAATCGTGTGCTTTTCTTATTGTCAAGAACACCATGCCCATTGAGGACAACTTCTCAGGACAATAACTTACTTATTTGTTTCATTAATGTTGAGTCAGAAATATCGCTATGGACTAGTATATATTAGTCCATGCCGACCATAGTCAAATGACAAGCTAATTAACTTATTGAAGAATTAATGATTATTGTCATGCAAAAATGTTATCCACAAGAATAGTAGCTATTCATCTTGTAGAATTGAATGTTAATATCAGAAAGAACGCGAATGTGACAATTGCAAGAGATATATAATGCACTGGGTCTATAAACAAGTGCTATGTGCGTATTGGAGCAACAAGTCCAACTTTCGACTTAGAGTATCTACATTAATTCGCTTCTATGGTGTGTAAATGATAGGATAATTTGATCGCCTCAAATGTCGTCATGCATCTGATTATTGCTTATTAGGCACAATACTGGTGACACAATACCAAAGTATCGTCTAAATATTTATGAGAGCGTCTCTGGCCAACTAAATTTATGGACCATAGAGGACGTACAGATAAATGTAGATATGAGGACAATATGATAGAATAAATATGAGATACGTGTGGCTGCACCCTATCCCCTGGGCAGAAAGCTTACTAGTTCATCATGCAATCAACAGTCTCTCTTAATGCAGCAAGTACATTTTGGATTAGGCATATGAGGAACTGTAACAAATTATTTCAAGACAGTTTATGTACGCTAGAACACAATAGCAATAAAATAACCCATAACTCGGTCATTCATCGTTGCAGTGGAGCAACAAGAATCACCCTTGTTTTCGCCATTTATCTTGGCTTTGTGCGCTGTGAATAGTTGCTCTTGATAAAGAAAGGTCTAATCGGGGTCAGAACTCTCTACGCAGCTGTAGGCTCCTGGCTTAACTTGCCATGTTGGGTCTTAATGGCAGAGGATTCGCGTGACTAGAAGCACCAATGGCTTTTTTGGAGGGTTGCGAAGATACCGATGCTTCACCTTGCATCCTATGTCCGGTATGTTGTGTGTCACGGAAAGGTCTTTGTGAGTCGATAAGTGTAGCACTATTCCACTTTTGTATATTCATTGTTGCATCTTCTTATAATTTTAGTCACAAATTATAGATGAATGGTAAGGGTAGTCATTTATTCAACGATACTTTAAGTCTATTTGTTTTAACGGGGGAGATTTTCCAGATAGTTTGAATGCAACGACAGCAGCCAACACATCCGGGCACGTAGCTCTCACCCACAATGAAGAGCATATGCTTATAAAATAGGGTACAATACAGTACCGTATCACTCAATTTCAACGACATGTACCTGCACCTTTAACCGACAGCAACCGCAATAAGCGCATGCTGATATTGCACAGGTTAAATTTCCAATGTGCCTACTGCTTTGTTGCATTTTATGCTTTTTATCTCATGGACTTCTACCAGAGCCATATGAATAAATAACGCCGAGTGTTTTCTCACAAGAAGACTATTTGAGGATATTGCCAATTGTACTTCAAGCGTACTACACAAGAGCTGGATCCCGGTGCGTTATTTAAACTATTTATACTCGGCATTAGCAAATTATGTCGTGTGCGTTATCTGCCCGTTCTAAGTTTAGTGTTTTAAATCACCACTTCAGCACTGGGAGAGATATGATTGATGCGTCATCTCTTTTATTTAGGTACGCTTTGCAACCCTATCCACAGCCATCTTGTTGATATGTTGCAAATAATCCACGTACATATCGGCGCCATGACAGCTCGGACCTTAATAAGCATTCTAAAAAAATAACTGTGAGGGAAAACATGAAATAAAGTGAAAGCGAAAGACCTGCTTAACTGATCAGAGCTTGGAATAATTTGTAATATACACCTGACCTTTGACACTATGTTGCGTTTACACTGCTCAAGTGTCGTAAATACCCAGCATCACCAAATATATATTACTGCTTCAAGAGGGCTCTACAACAAGTATGCACTTAGTACAACCAATATTTACTGCTGATTATCACATTGCTTTATGCAGTGATCAATTAAGTTAACCGGATGTGCACAGCTATATCGTGGAAAGTGAATCTGTAGCAGCTGTTGATTGATATAACCAACAGAAGACACTGGTATTTATACAGATGCTAATTGTCTACGCCAACGGGATGAACAAGCGATCGAATTAAGCACAGAGAAGAAGTATTATTGTACTAAGAACAGCAATATATTTAGAAAAAAGTATAGTATTTGAGTTATATTATAAGTTATGATAGTCGAAAAAGACTATACGACTTTAAATCCACAACTAATTCGCATGTCGGTATTCTTGGCTTTCCCGAATAAGAACTTTTTGTGGGAATGTTGCCGGCATATATTAACAAGATTGTGTAGAGTAGTGCGTGTGACAATAACGAGGTGAATTTTGGAACATTGCTCTCATGCTTCAGGTAAAAGTAGGGCGCAAAAACGACCCAAAGAACATCTTAACAAGAGAGGTTATTTTGACTTCATAGGAGTAGTTTATATACTGAGCTGAACGCGAATGCTTCCGCTCTATCATATATATTTATATATATACATTTATGTATGCATAAATTAATATATATATATGTTTATATTTATATAAAAATACATATATATATATATATATATATATACATATACATATATATACATGCATATATATATTTATATATAAAATATATATATATATTATATATAATATATATATATATTCATCTATATATATATATATATATATATATATATATATATATATATATATATATATATATATATATATATATATATATATATATATATATATATATCAATGCATCAACGTGTAAATGGTGTCGCACACTAAGCTCATCCAACTTTGTCGCAAACATTTGTCTTTAGCTCATTGGCTTTGTAATAACTTAATTGGCAAATTATTTACATATATACGCCTTTAACAAATTATTACTCCAAGAGCCATACTGTGGCATTTGTCGTGTTAGATCAATGCATGTTTACATGTGTACTATCGACACATAATTCATGCCATAATGTTAGCAAATGGTTTTCCTATATATTTATAGAATTATGGCGTCAAATATTGATACTCTGTCGGCGGTTCTTGTCGAGTTGATGAATCGACAACCATAAAATCAGATTGACAATTTTCTTTCTGTATACGTCAAAACTCATAAGTAGGATAGACGGAATGTCTCAACATAAAATACACCAAGGACTGTAAATAAAATCGAAGGAATCAAACTAATTATCGATTTCGACTGTGAAGCTGATTTTGTCCTGCCGCGTGCGCTGTGTTCGCACTTGGTGAATGTTCACTCAAGGCTAATATGGTAGGGCTTATCATTACACATCTTTAAAGATCATAAACACAATTTTTTTTTAAAGCGAAATTCGAAAGAATAAGCTTCATTAATGGTATTCATATGAATGGCGGTTTCTTTGGAGCACCCTATTCCTTTAAAAATGATTTTAAAGTGTATGTTTTTGTCTTCCACCCGTTCAACATCCCGCTCGGCAGCGTTCGGAATTATTTGGCCCGTGACGTCACGTTCGCTGCTCTATGCGCGCTGATCACGAAGGTCAACAAGCTTCGCCATTGTTGTCGCGTCTCGTTGATGGTTTATGAAAAAGTCTTCACGGTTTGTTACACTCACAGTTTGGATTATGCCTTATTGTTGTGCGGTTGGGTGTAGAGACGATGAGAGGTCGGGTAAGAGTTTCTTTCGGTTCCCAAAAGACCGAAACATGCATAAGAATTGGATTGCAAAAGTGAAGAGGAAGGATTGGAATCCGACCAAAACAACTGTTCTTTGCTCCGACCACTTTGAGAGGGACGCCTATGAAACGGACCCAGAGCTGCTCAGAAGTCTGGGGTTTTCTAAGCAACCTAGGCTTCGCCAAGGTGCCATGCCAACGCTTTTCAATTACATGGCTGTGAATCATGATCGAGTAAAACGTCGAGGTGCCTTTGAGAAAAGACGACGTCAACAGGTAAGATAGCTAGGACCATTCAATTTTCCTTCCCAGTCATGGTTGTGCCTTTGTGTTTGATTGACAGCTACATTTGTTTCTTATATGAATAGTCATACGACCCAAATGACTTGGCCGTGTTAAGGCTAAGGCATCACTGGTGAAGTAAGGCCCCATGGGCATGGCTCAATAACAGGTGTTTCCATGTGATCGCAAAATGCTTTCATACCATTGCCTGTTAATTGTTTAGGGATTAGGATACACTACACACTGTGTTTAATTGGTCCATTTAGTACTTATGTCATAGGACAAATTAGACGGTCTGTATATAGACGTATATTGATATAATAGGTGATTTTGATCCCTATTTTGGGAAATATCTTTGGTGTACAACTGGTCGACACTGAAACACATGATGCCTCTGTTTGTAGGTGCTGCATGAAATGTTAACTGGAGCTGAGAGGCATGATGCCTCCAGTGAGAGTGAGAACGAGACGAACGATTTGCCCGAGATAGAGGCCAGCTCAACTGAACCGGTAGAGGGCTCCCACAAATCGTTTGAAATTCAAACATGTTTGCTTGTAAGTCACCTGGATGTCGTTATTCAACTTAAATAGTTTGCATTTATAATAAAGCAATTACTTGTGAAACAGGATCAATCATAACTTTTCATTTTTTTTGAAATGCAGACTGCTGATAAATCGCTGCAAACACAGAAATCCTTGTTTCCTGGCACAAGGACATACTCGAGGGGCACTCAAGTCTTCCCAGTTCTACAGCACTTTGTAGGGACACAGTGCAGTATTCAGCCATCAACAGTCAGCAGGGGCACCCAGTACAATCCCCCAGATGAATCAGGTGATAGCGAGGAATTTGAAGCAGACGAAGTAGATGACATGTGCACGGACCCAGACTATGATTTTAACGATGACGTCGACATGGAAAGTGACGAGGATGATATGGATGAACATGCAGTGCATCAGGAAATGTAAGTGACAGTTTACTTTGAAAATACCCCTGTAAACAATGGAATTGTATTGCATACTTATAAAAGTCAGTGCTCTCTCATAAGCCTAATAAAGCACATACAACTTTGTTTTTATAGTGACATTGAGCTAGAGGATGGCCCTGGTCGAAGGCAAAAGAAGTTCATTGTCTACGAAAGCTGCATTAAGACACTTCTGGCTTCATGTTTCCTGTGCCTAGCCCAATGCAACCACGTCTATTGGTGCGCGGCTTCAAGCAATGGGGACGAGGCTGTGGTTCGAGCAAAGTGGCTGTCAGTGACGAGACATGTGGTCAATGAACACAGTGGACCTGGAGCTGATTACCCAGAATGTGAACATGAGCTATTGGAAGATAGGAACTGGGTGAAGAAGGGTGAGTAAGGCAGGAAAAAATCGGACACCAATATAAATCCCCATTGCTTGTTAATGTTTATTCCTGATTTAAAGCAAGTACATATCATATTCATGAGAAGGTTATTTATTGGCTTTTATATGAAGTGGGCAAACAAAGCTGGGGTAATGTTGTTGCAGAGTTTGTAAGGGCACTCATCCTTACGCATGACCATATATAACTTGTATCTTGTATTTTATGTTCATTTATTAAGGATCAAAGCCACACAAAGAAATGGAGCTTATTGTGAACAGCAAACATCTTCTGAAAGACATTGGCAGGTTATCTCCGTCTGAGCAGACTTCCAGCTTAGAATCTTTCCACAAGGTGGTGATCTTCTTTGCGCCCAAGAGTGTGCACTTTCCCTTTGCCACTATGGAAGCAAGGTAATTTAATTGAGCTTTACTGTGACTATAGTGTGGTGTATATTGCAAATACCTGATGTAAAATATGGGTTTATGTTGGTGATTATAAAGCTATGACATGCTGGTGTATTGAGCTCACATAGGCATGCCAGAACACCAGGCTATATCTGCTACTGTTGGTGCTTTACTTCCAGATTACTCCTTGCAGTTTTGCATTTTAATGAAAACTCTAATAGAGCCCAGGCAGTTACTCAACAAGGCCAGGCACAATGGGGAGTTTCCTTTCCAAAGGCCAGACAGGGGGATTCAGTGGTGAAGCCTGTCAAAGTTCCTATCACTTTTGGTTAGTATATATAACAGGATTTGTTGTTCCATATTTGTAAATATGAGTTAAACAATAATGTAATGCTGGCATTTATTAAGATAAATTTATTACGAGTCTCCGCTATGCCCATAGGGTAATTATACTGGCACAAAAGACCAAACATTCCATATAATGATACAAAGACAATTTATTACTAATCTTTTATTAACTGGTTATGCTTCAGATTATGTTGACGACCTCATTACTGAAGTGTTTGTGCTCCGTGAGAAATATCCCAGTTACAGACTGGCGAAAGTTCTTTCGGCGGAAAGAAGTGTTCCACCTCCTATTGCTGCTCAATTTGAAAAGCCAGCGAAGGACATTCTTGTGGGAGCACACCGATGCCGCTTCAATCATGTTAACAAAATCTCAGCTACTTTCTAGGTATCCTCTGTAAAGGCCCTCTGGATCTGGGAATGTAGATCTTATTTTGTTTATATACACATGATGGCAATACTTTTCTGTTATGTCTACCTAATCTGTGCCACACCCATTAGATGAAACGGCGATAGGCCAAATATCGGAATTACCTGGAGCAAAAAAGAATTGATAATATGAAAATAATGTTTTTTTTACCTCTTTTTTTTTCCATGTACTCCAGATATAAATGTATTGCTGGTTTGTTGTCATGTAGCATTGAACTTGATTTCCATATGTATTGCACTACATGGACAGTTAAGATAAACATTGTCCATGTCCAGAAGGGGCTGTACGTATAATATGTGCTTCAATAAAGGCATTACTTACTCATTTGTGTTAACATCATCCCCTATAGGTCCATCGATCTGTATGTACTCGAATTTAGATGCAAGCAGGACGTAATGATCCAAGCAGTTGGACTTGAACCCTGGATGCTCAGTCATACATGGCCACTCTTCCATTGTTGCCAGAGTCTTTGGGCAATTTCGACAACAAACACATTCCCGCAATGTGGTCATCTGATCGCAGTTGTTACAGCTACACCTGAAAGGTTGCCCAAATCAAGCTTAAGCCACTTTGAACTCCAAGTTAGATCAATCACATAACAAAAGCTGACCCAGCAGTCCATGTTTGTCCATGATTCACAAATTCTTCTGAGCATTCTGACTTTATTTGTGAGCAAAAGAGTAGACTTAGTCTTTTAAATATACACTGATGAGAGATATATTTACAGTACGTCTAAATTCTGAAAGTGGCAAGTTCACAGGCACCCAAGTCAATTCTATATATTATCATACATGTCATTATCGCTTGGGAACGCGCTGGGTGAATTTGTTGACTTGGGTGTGTGGGCCAGATAGACCCTGGGCCTGTAACACGGAATTGTTATTTCTGCTGGTTCTAATCCATTTAGACTAATAGAGACGAAAAATTTCTACCCACCACACTTCCACTGGCCTGAAAGTCAAAGCGTATTTGCTGCATTCATTTTCCGAATCGGAATCCGTTTCTGAGCTCCAAACATCATTATCTGACTCGAAAGTTTCAGGGAAAAAATCGCGGATCGTATAATTTTTCTCAGCATCCGAAATGCCGCCTTCGAATTGGTTTTGAGACGAGCCGCAAACGTGACGTCACGCGACCTGCCTCCTAGCGACCAACTGGTGCAAAATGGAAAAGGGAATTCAATCGGAATTAAACCCGAGCACCACATTCTCAGTGGATTTATGTCCAAAGTATTTGAGAGAATGTAAAATTATCTATCGTGGTTAGATTAAAAGATATTTTCCAACATTTTGAAACATATTAATCGGATATGCCAAAATACGTTAGTTTTGATCTTTAAATAACTTTTGTGCCTTGATTTTATATTTTGCAGTAACGTTTTAGTTCATCTATTTGCAGCTTCAGATGAGTTCTGCAGGAACATTTGACACACCCAGTCACATGAAACGAATATCGTTCTGTTTGGTATCATTGCTCAAAATTTTGTACGCTCCAGTTGATTATATATTGAATTGCAGGACTGTTTAAATCGGATGCTATTTGCTCCCCCAAGGCTGAAATTGGCAAATTGCTGTAGACATAGCCCTTTATCTTATATTCATCTGTGCAAATAACATTGCGACGCTTGTCAGGTCGACATCCAGGATTTAGTTGAAAAATACATTGTATTGTATCGTCAAGTAGGCAAACTTGGGTGTCTCATCATCTTTGGGACAACAAGAAAATTGAACATATTGAGCGCGTGTTGTCGTTTTAATTAACCGGCTGCCTACAATATTTACTGTGTAAGCAATAACATTGACCATTGTTTGGAGTAATTATAAGATTACGACGACTTCGGCTTATTCCTTATGCAGAATGACAGACGAGTCAATCAATAGTCGATCACACAAGCGTCCTTGTCACAGCAAAAATGATTCGTAACAGCCGACTAATTTGGTGCAATAATTTCAGCGAGCCCAGGTTTACGAGGCAATAAAATAAGCAAGAACGAGTAAAGTGAGATTTATACATTTTGTGCATACATTACACAAAACGGGTTGTCGGCAATGATGGCTCTAGAACAGAATGATGCTGTGTATGTATTGATAAAATCTTGAAAAAAAACGGCTAACGACCACTACGTGCTTAAACCTTTTTGGTAATTGTACCACCTCTAAGAATGATTCACAGTCACATGGTTAGGACACCGTGTATGGATAAGACAACAACAACAAGGAGGAAATGAAAAGTGGTTCAACTAGCCTTATATTCCATTACTAATACTACGAACATATCGCTGGTGGGTGTTTTCAATCATCGCTGCAAGTCGGTAACTGTAGCTTGCAGTTTGAAAAATATTAGGCATGGCCATCAAACGTAATGAAGAAAATGATCGATACGAACCCACTCATGAATACACTGATAGCAGCATGTACTGACAGATCAAAATGAATCACAATATCAACACCGGGGGGACAATATAATCCAGTACCAGGTCGCCCTTCAATAGTGATCTAAGCGCTGTAATTGCCTGTCACTTGTCCCCGCTTTATACCCACACAGCGAATTGTACATGTTACACTCTACCAAAGATCCGCACTATCACAGAACTGGCATGTTAATCCGCCTTGCAGCGTTTGACCAGCCTAAAGTATGAGTGACGGCCTTAAATCCCCTCACGACAGCATAACCATTAGCGTATATCGGAGAGCGAGGGTGAGTCAGGTAGGCATAAATGACAACTTCATTAGGAAATGTAGTGGCGTTTCAGAACTGCATTGGAAGTATCATGGATTTCCAAAGGATTTGCAAAGTTGTAATACAACAAAATAAGCATGTTTTACATGATAATATTCATCTTTGATAAAAATTCTTTTTCATTTAATAAACAATTTCCTTATTCGATGTCAAATAAACATCGGATGTGAATCCGTATTTGATAGTAAGTGCTTTCATAATTAAATGAACTTAGCGACTTAAGCTTGTGGGTGAAATGAATTTAAATTTATCATATATGATGACTTGTACAATCCATGTGTATATCGTACGGTGGATTATGATTTACGTCCCACAGTTGGGTGAACAGCCATGTATTCATGAAATGAAACGCGACAGTACCAAACAGTATTACAAGTTCAACTTTTCGATTTCAAGAACAAGCTGACGGCCAAAACACTTAAACTGGCAACTGTTTCAGATGATACACGACGATGCGTCGAGAAGTTAAGACGTACGTCCTGCTACACTATTGCGGTCACATGATATTTGATGTAGTGCAAGGTCCATAAAAATGGTTCCCTTACAAACTCTCAGCCTTTCAAACACAACATTCTAAACACTGGTATATTGATCCGTTTATGATCCTTATTTGAATGGCAAAACTATGTAGATTTTTGCTTTTAGACATGGCATAAGATTCCAATGTTTACTGTAGTTTCTTTCAAACCACCAGTGTTAATTCGAAGGTCGCAAATAATATAAGATATATTATGAGTGTCGTTAATCTTAATACTGCCATGATTTACGACCAGACCCTTACTTTTAATGATATTTCAAGCAAGCTTAGTCTGCCGAACATTGATCAAGATAGATGGAATATTGTTAATTCCATACAAGAACTTTGTGTGGCCTGTAGAAGTGAATATATTTCCGATTTTTTGAACGAAGATATCAATGTTTTACTTAATTGTATCTGAAAACAGTGATGGCACCCAACGCTTTGTTAAATGATTGCCCTTGAACTTGATTGTCATAAATTATCTGCACCATGTGTGCGAAATAAATGCTATTATTAATAACAACCCAAAATCACAACGCCAATGGTTTCTGAAGCCATCGGCTCCTTTTATGGATCGTTATGCTGACCAATCTACGAACTCAACCATTTGCGACTCGAGTTTTAGTTAACAGCAGATTTTGTTAGTGTCATCCAGTGCATTTAATCTATCACTAACTTCATCCATCACAAATATTCAGTTTGACGTGTTCTAATCTTGACCTGCTAGCGCCTTTGCTCATCCGTCGTTGTCCACAACCGCTGTATTACGTAGGGAGGGATCTCTCTCTATGATTGAATATGTGATGGCAAGGGTTGAAGGACCACACAAAGTGTCCACAATCTTAAAATCAGTATTTCTAAACCACAACGGAGTCGATTACAATCATGAGCTTCAATTTAAGAAAGACTTACACACATTGTTCAGCACTGACATTTACATTAAAGCACCTGTTATACATGTTACCTTAGCATTGGTACAGCTTCATGAGAGTAAGCATTCAGGCATGTGTTGAAACGCCTACAATTTTTCCTTTATTCGTTCTTAGAATAGTATGCCAACGTAGAGTCATCACCAGAGAGGCAAGTGTCGGGAAATGTCTAACATATGATATAGAGTCAAACAATATAACTTCTCAATCATTGATTAATAAGCAATATGAACAATGCTTATAATATTTATGTGGACAATTGACATCATACATATTTGTATGTCCGATAAATCAAAGGTCGAAATATCATTGACAACTCTTAATGACTAAGGTCGTTGGTCATCTCAGAGAAGTTTTTAATCGAATGATTTTAGCGAGCAGCTTATTTATAATTTTGTTGATGTTTCTCCGCGAGGCTGCATATTTTAAATATACAACATTAATGTAGCATCAATTATGTCCAAATCATACTAGTTCAGCCAATTGTCAATCTGATGGCGATGCCACAAGCGCGAAAAAGAAACTATTCATATTATAGCATGTGGGCGTTATTGCTTAAGCGTGGGGTCGCAACTGCACCGATGTTACAGGGATACAAGATGGGATAATCGATAGAAGCCCGGTTACCATTTTTCTGTATTCGGTATGAAGCATTGAGCAATTTTGTTCAGTGCATTCGTTAAAGCAATACGTAACGTAAACTGCTTCCTGCGATTATCGACTGTGTTTTTACTAATTGCTCCGTGGCGATTTTAGGACAGGCTATGGAAAGGTCGTATAATTACGACGTGACAGTCAGTATAAACAATACATTCAGTATAAACAATGCAATTGCATGTGCTTCTATGACATATCACATGCAGCCGCGTCGTTCGGATCAGTACAATAGTAGGCGAGAAATATGTCTGGAACCGTACTATGGATAATCGAATACAGTATGGCACTGTTTTACTTAATATGGTTGTCATGATTGTTCAACGTGTTGATGTAGACGAAGCTTTTCTCTAAGGAACCAATACACTCACTATGCAATAGTGCGTTAAATCGATCAGGTGTATATGTTTTACACAGTAAATATAAGCATATTGCTTATTGTTCCAGTTCTGAATGGATGCATTTAAGCTGCATCATACACAGTCTATTGGACTTGCTACATATTGTGTCAGTAATTTGATTTCAAGCCAATCCTATGGGTTTACTCTATTTCTTTTATCAGGCAGCAATTAATGATGGTACAAAGATGCACCATAAATTACGTAGCCGTTCATTTGAGTTTGTTTCACATGATAGGTTAGGATAATGTTCAATTGACCGTCACTACAAAATGTGCACAATCACCAAACAGATAGGTTATTACACCTTTCGATCGATCTACCAACCTCTATCTAAAAGAGTAAAGAAGTTTTAAACTCATTTTGAGAGATCGGGTGTGCATTGCAATACTTCCTTACATTTATGTAACGGCATTTGTTTATGAGTATGGACAATAATACGAGTGAGAAGTTGAACGTAGGTGTTGTACACTACACTAATGACCCATGTTACAAGTAATATATCTTCATGCTTCTATGCTAACATATTCCGAAAGCCTGGTGACCATAGCCGTACATTGCACCCAATAGGATTGGAATAGTAACATCAAGGGAATATATTATATTATATATAAGACAAATCATGAGGCTAGCTATCTGCGTTACACGTATGAAATAACGCCACCGTTGTTCTGGTTATTCATGTGTATGACACATAGATATGTAAGTGATTTAACAATCAATCTGGTTCGAACGGCATTAAGTGACAATACACCGTATATACTGTATATTATATAAGGCATTGTGCCCTGGAAAGATGCCTGATATTACCACAAAATAAGTGCGATTAAACATACATGGAAATACATCTACCAGCACCGGGTGACCTAATACACGTTCCACGGGAGTATGGCTCGACACGAATAACATTCTGAAGGTCTATTATTAGTTTCGCTAAGCATAAGGGCAGCAGAAATTGATTACATACTCACGAGCGATAAAGGAGGGGAAGATGCAGTGATCCAAGGCACCAGCCGGCTTGGCATATACTTGGTCTGGATCACTGAACAGCAAGAAGAGGGAGATGCAATGCAGTTGAACAAGTAGTCGCCTTCTATTCCATTTATAATAATGCATCGAGAATATAGTGGGTGCGCAGCTTCAAGGCGGTGACAATAGCTCGCGGATAATGCAACAACGCAATATATAATTTCAGCATTCAATTTACCGCATTGATGTTAATCATACGTCTCCTGCAATCATACAGCCTAATGCTTCAGCAGGATGTATCTGCTTTAGTAATTATAAGACCACATCGCCCTGCATATTGAGGTGCGATGATGTTTCAGTGATTTGATTTCAATAATTTATGAGATGTATATGAAATGAGCTTAGTGACTTACGCATATGTCTAATCACTTATATTATATGTATGAATCAGATATCATGACTTGTAAAATCCATGTGAATCTCGTACGGTGGGCAAGTTATGATAATGTCAACCAGTTATCAAATATGTATTTGGTTACAAATTGATGATATAGTGAGCTCTCCAAATTCCGAACTCAAGCAAGACATAAGTAACAATTACTTATTGTTAAGGCTTAATATCATTTGAGATAGGACTGTGCTTTAGATTGGTAGAGACTGTATTACATCGATTCTGGTATTGCCAGAATGGTAGCTGCACCGACTCTCTAACGTTATGTAATGCAACACAGCAACAGCACATTTGTTTGATATCTCTTAAACGAAATTATGTATATATCATCTTTTAAAAAAGAGTTATTATTGACAAGAATGAAGTCGCTAATATGGTATTAATGCATCGATTATACCGTGTTGTCAAAAAGCCTTCCAGTGAGAAATTGGCGGAATATTCAAATAATTCCGAAGCTTATTATTCCACGTCAACCACGTGTATAACCCTTGCTCAAAAACTGTTATAGAGACTCAATCATACACTCAATAAATTTTTGGGAGCACAGACTAACAACTTCTGCTGTCAACCGCTGAAGATAACAATTATAAGTCATGACCTGTGACTTTGCATAATTTCTAAAGACCTCACCTGAGTGCACAATTGATGATCAATCAACACACAATAAGAGCATGCAACAATCCTGAGATGGCTGAGGAAGTGTCAAACAAAGAAACCGTTTGATGTGAATAGCACTTGCGGTATATATAACTCGGCTTTCAGTGGCATACAAATAGATCGCGAATGCGGGCGTGACACTGCTATTCAGGCAGTATAGTCATCCTGAAATCTTGTGTATAACATATCATATAATCTTATGTTTCTTAAGTGGCATGGTATGCATTTATTTATAATTTTGAGTCTGCCATGTCGTGCTGATTTAAGCAGATTATTACTTATGAGCAGGTCAATCGCACCGAATAAGAGCCGTCTGCATTTATGATTTTATCAGAGCAACCGGCAGGCAGACAGGCAAGGTTCTTACTCAGACCACATTCAATAAAAAAACCCCACTAAAACTACATGCTGCAAAAAAACAAAACAAATGCAAAATGAAAGATGCAAAATTTATGTGGTTTACTCATTGCATCATATCACATTTTAAGTGCTAAACGATTGTTCGATTGAACTGCATGACGCATAAATCTGCCTCTCTGCTTTAGGGGTCGTATGTCGAAGCCAACATACAGCCTCTTTCTCCGTGTTTATCTGTCTCTGTCTTATTCTATCTCTCTTTCTCTCTCTCAATCTCTCTCTTTCTCTCTCACAATCACTCTCACTTTCTCACTTCCTCCCTATCTCTCTCTGTCTCTAGCTGTCCCATTCTCTCCCTCTCTCGCTATCCCCCTCTCTCTTCTCTCTTCCTCTCTCTCATCCTTTTCTCTCTCCTTTTCGCTCTCTCTCTACCGCTATATATATATATATATATATATATATATATATATATATATATATATATATATATATATATATATATATATATATATATATGTATATATATATATATATATATGAATTATGTATTTATAAATATATATATATCAATATATGTATACACTCAAATATATATGTATATATTAATATGCATATATATTTATACTTCTCACTCTATATATATGTATATATATATGTTTATACATAAATACCCATATACATGTATATATGAAAGTATATATATATATATATATATATATATATATATATATATATATATATATATATATATATATATATATATATATATATATATATATATATATATATATATATATATAAATGTGAGTGTGTTTTGTATGTTTGTGTGTGCGTGTGTCGATAAAGTGTCGCTTTGCCGCAGTAGTTGAGACGGTTTGAATTTTTTAAAATAGTAGTTAATTGCAATGTTAAATTATTTTTAACATACTATAACAACTGAGCGCCATACTAAAGTTGTATATGGATCACGCTTAGAATTTTTTTCCGCTACCCGAAGAACCTCTGGGGCTATAATGTATATTCACGACATGACATGGCTTAATGAGGTCTTTAGTAAGCCGTGCTGCCAAGATAACAAAAGAAACAACCATATGAATAATAATTTAGATATACGTTTTTTGGCTTGATATGTTATATGACAGGGTTTTAATGTGTAGCAATCAATCATGTACAGTTTTCCTTGTTAAATCAATTGAATTAAACTAAGCGCGTGTTTCTGGTGCATGAAATAAAATATCATGTATGATTGTGCTGCAGTCTTCGATCCAAGATGCAAACTGTTCTTTAGCTCATGGTACATCGTCTATCTATACGCTTACCCAATACCGCCATGTATTAGTATTCTGCGCCAACATAGATGTATGTTATGTATGCTTATAAGTAACATGCTGCAGTTCTGGTTTGCATGAAGCAACTCGCTACCTAGTGTAAGACAACACTGTTTGCCTTTCCAGCTTTCAGGATCTTCGTCATAAAGGAAATATACGCTTTAAGGCAGTGAAATTATTTAAGCTGGAGATACATAAACAAGCTTATATGCATACATAATATTTAAAGTGGGAGAAAGAGAAAAGGCACCCTCGTTTGTATCTTCTTCGCCTCTATGGAAAAATTACTCGGTGCAAAGCTGCTCCAATTATGTGTAATCGACACGTTAAAAAAGCAGAAGATTCCATCGAACTATTCAATAAGACTATGTTCACTAAAGACGAGAGCGAATCTTACTTGGCGCCAGTTATATCTCTTATGCCACTGACTTTCTAGAGCGCATTCAACAAGAACCTGTTTCTGCCACAAATGGAGCGTGGTGAAAGCGGTTGGTTATTGCCTTAGTTATGTGAATAGGTCCAAGACTTTCCTGATATATGATTGATTTATTCCTTCAAATTGAAAGTATAATAGAATACCGTTTTAATCCAAAATAAGTGAAGAAGTATCGGCGGAAATCGTGTGCTTTTCTCATTGTCAAGGACACCATGCCCATTAAGGACAACTTCACAGGACAATAACTTACTTATTTGTCCCATTAATGTTCAGTCAGGAATATCGCTATGGACTAGTTTATATTTTCCATGCCGACCACAGTCAAATAGCAAGCTATTTAACATATTGAAGAATTAATAATTAATGTCATGTAAAAATTTATCCACAAGAATAATAGCTATTCGTCTTGTAGAATTGAATGTTGATATCAGAAAGAACGTGAATGTGACAACATCAAGAAATACAGAATGCACTGGATCTACAGACAAGTGCTTTTTGCTTATTGGTGGATACAGGTCCAACGCTCGACTTAGAGTATCTACATTAATTTGCTTGTATGGTGTGTAAATGATAGAATAATGTTATCGCCTGAAATGTCTAAATATTGTTGAGAGCGTCTCTTGCCAACTAAATTTTGGACCATAGAGGACGTCGGACGTAAAGATAAATTTAGATATGAGGACAATTTGATAGAGTAATTATTAGATAAGTGTGACTGCACCCTATCCCCTGGGCAGAAAGCTTACTAATTCCTCATGCAATCAACAGTCTCCCTTAATGCAGCAAGTACATTTTGGATTAGCCATTTAAGGAACAGTAATAATTATTTCAAGACAGTCCATTAACGCTAGTACACAATAGCAATAGCATAACCCATACCACGGTCATTCATCGTTATAGTGGATCACAAAGAATTCGACATTGTTTTCGACCTTTATCCTGGCTTTTTGCGTAGTGTATAGTTGCTCGTGAAATAGAAAGGTTCATGATCAAGGAAATACCTGCAATGTGCTTCAATCATTCACAAATTCACTGTCTAGCTAATCGGGGTAAGCCCTCTCTACGTAGCTTTGAGCTCTTCGCTTAACTTGCCATGTTGGGTCTTAATGGCAGAGGATTTGCGTGATTAGAAGCACCAATAGCTTGTTAGGAGGGTTGCAAAGCTACAGATGCTTCACCTTGCAACTAGTTGTATGTTGTTTACCAGGCCACGGCAGGTCCCTGTGAGTCGATAAGTGTAGCACTATTACACTTTTTTATAGTCATCGTTGCATCTTCTCATCATTTTAGTCACAACATTTAGATGAATGGTAAGGTTAGTCAATTCAACGATACCTGACGTCTATATGTTTTAACGGAGGAGATTATCAAGATAGTGTGAATGCCACGACAGGGGCCAACACATGCGGGCAGGTAGCTCTCGCTCACTATGCAGAGCATATGCTTATAAGATAGTGTACAATACAGTGCCGTATCACTCAATTTCAACAACACGTACCTACACCCGTAACCGACAGCAACCACAATAGGCGCACGCTGATATAGCAAAGGTTAAATTTCCAATGTGCCTTGGTGTAAAAGGAAGCTTACTGCTTGATTGCATTTTATGCTTTTTATCTCATGGGCTTCTACCAGAGCCATAGGAATAAATAACGCCGAGTGTTTTCTCACAAGTAGAATTTGGTGGTCTTCGCGGACTATTTGAGGATATTGCCAATTGTACTTCAGGCGTACTAAACTAGAGCTGGATCCCCGTGCGTTATTTAAACTATTTGTACTTGGCATTAGCAAATTATGTCAAGCGCGTTGTCTGCCCGTTCTAATTTCAGTGTTTTGAATCTTCACTTCAGCCCTGAGAGAGATATGATTGATGCATCATCTCTTTTATTTAGGTACGCTTTGCAACTGTATCCACAGCCATCTTGTTGATATGTTACAAATATTCCTCGTATATATCGGCGCCATGACAGCTCGGACCTGAATAAGCATTGCAACAAAATAACTGTGAGGGCAAACCCGCAATAAAGAGAAAGCGTAAGACCTGCCTAACTGATCTGGGCTTGGAATAATTTGTAATATACACCTGACCTTTGACACTATGTTGTGTTTACGCTGCTGAAGTGTCGTAACTACCCAGCATCACCAGCCGGATATTACTGCTTCAAGAGGGTTCTACATCAAGTATGCACTTACTACAATCAATATTTACAACTGATGATCATATTGCTTTATGCAGTGATTAAATAAGTTAACCGGAAGTGCACAGCTATATCGTGGAAAGTGAATATGTAGCAGAACACTATGAAAGGCAGCAGCGGTTAATTAATATAACCAACAGTTATACTAAGAAAAATAATATTTTACGAAAGACGTGTAGTATTTGAGTTACATATTAAGATATGATAGTCAAATAATACGATACGACTTCACATTCACAACTATTTCGCCTGTCGGCATTCTTGGCATTCCCGAATGAGAGCTTTTAGTGGGAATTGTGCCGGAATATATAAACAAGATTGTATAAATCACTGCGTCAAATTCATTATAGGCTGTAGAGCCCTGAAGCGGGAAAGGCTCTCATTTTTGGACAGCTTCCGCAAAAGGATGTGCGTTGCCCATCACCAATTGATGGCCTTGAAGCTTATCGAAGACAGGCACGGAAGAAGTCATTAAATTGCATTTTCCAAAAAATGGCTGCAGCTGCTGAAACATGATTGTTTTGTGCGAAAGCAACAATACACATGTTATGCTATGAGTAAACTTTTAAAACAACTAGGGGCGTTGACAAAGTTATTATGTATGGATACGGTGCATATGTTTATTGATTGCAATGTTCCGCGTTGTGAGAGGAAGCCTTTTAGATGGATTTCGACTAATATTCTAAGCCTAATGGTTTGTATCTGAGCCGATTTGAATAAATATCACAGTGTGTCTACTCCAAATAGGGATTTAAGGGAGTTTGTGGGATTAAGGTTTCATTGCCTGTTGTATATATAGCACTAACGGCTAGTGCTGGTCATTGAGTTCAATACAACCTAGCCGTATTCACCCCGCACCATGCATTATAAAGACCAGATAAGCATACCGTTAATCATGCAGTTTCCGAAAACCCGATTACAATAGTGTCTGAATAGGCACCAAAAAGATATGTGCAGCAACATTAGGGGATATATTTCGAAATCACGGGTCCTATCTGCTATACGATATGTTTATGTCTTTGCTATGGATACGTGTGTAAACGATGGAAAAATTGTCACCGAAGTCACGACTAAGCGTTAGTATTGACGTTTCTCAGATGGACGGTCCCGGCTGAAATGATCAGCAATGGTGCATATAAACGAAGCGAAGTGTAAAGATGACAACTGACGTGACCACAAATTGCAGTTGAGTGTAAATATGACCACATATTGACCAATAATCAATAATCCTGCGTACTTTTTACATGTCAGCTAAAAAACAAATAATGCAGATAGAGAGGAGGCTCCGAAATTAACTAGGTGAATTTTGCAACATTGCTCTAATGGTTGCGGATTATTTCCTTCGGATCTAAGTAGGTTGCAAACGAACAAGAGAGGTTATTTTGACTTCATAAGAATAGTATATATACTGAACTGAATATTAGTGTTTCCGCTGTATCATAAATATTTTTATCTATACATATATATCTATGTATGCATATATTAATATATATATATGTATGTATATATTGATATATATATATAAATATATATATAAAAATAAAATGTATATATATATATATATATATATATTATGTATATTTATTTACATATATGGATTTATATATGAATATATATGTATATATCTATACACATATATATATAAACATATATACGCACCTACATTATATATATATATATATGTATATATATATATTTGTATAATATATATAGATATATACATATATATATATAGATATAAATATATATATATATATATATAATATATATATATATATATATATATATATATATATATATATATCTATATATATATATATATATATATATATATATATATATATATATATATATATATATATAGTACGTTCCAGTTGATTCTATGTTGAATTGCGAAACTGCCTAAAGCGGATGCTATTCGCTCCCACATGGCTGAAAAAGGCAAATTGGTAAAGACATAGCCCCTCCATTTATCTTGTTTATATTCAGCTGTGCAAATAATATTGCGACGCTTGTCATGTCGACAGCCAGGATTTAGTTGAATAATACATTGTATTGTACCTTTCAAGAAGGCAAACTTTTGTGTATCATCATCTTTGGGACAAAATGCCTCGTTAACCTGTGAACCAAGAAAATTGAATATAATGAGCGCTTGTTGCCGTTTTAACGAACCGACTACTTACAATATTCATCGTGCAGGCCATTACATAGACTATTGTAAGGAGTAATTAGAAGATTACAGTGACTTCGGCTTATTCCTTATGCAGAATGACAGACGAGTCAATCAATAGTCGATAAACAAGCGCCCTTGTCACAGCAAATATAATTCCTAACAGCAACCTTCTTTGTTGCAATAATTTCAGCGAGCCCAGGTGTACGAGACTATAAAATAAGCAAGAACAAATAAAGTGAGATTTATACATTTTGTGCATACAGCACATAGCAACGGGTTGTCGGCAATGATTGCTCTAGAACAGAATGTTGCTGTGTATGTATTGATAACATCTGAAAAACGGCTAACGACCACTTCGTGTTAAAACTATTGCAACCGACTAAAAACAAAGTGACAGGCGTTACCAATTATTAGAGCTATAACGGTTAAAATGACAGAAAACATACAGAATGCACGCTATCGAATGGCGGGTGGCTTATTTGTATTGTCGTATTATACACCCAGGATATGACATGCAGTACATTGCAATGCTACAAATATCTATTGATTCGTCTAAATTCATGCATGGTCAGGAAGCACAAAAAGCCATTTGAATTGATGTGGTTAGCGGCAAGCACAAAAAAGTGTTTGCAAAGTATTTTGGCGGGGATCGGCGAAAATATAAGATTTATCATTATAATATTCGTCACTCAATGTAGTCGGTTTTGGCGAACTTATTGGCTGCTGTTAATTGATTCAATCTGTACGTGCAACATTTCATTTTATTTTCATTAACTTTGTCACTCAAACGCACGTTCATAATTGACATCCGGGTGTCTTCATAAGATATCACCTGCCGCCAACGTCGCAAACATAATGTGGAGTTTTTTCCCTCAGAGATATGATGTCGCTATTCGGAGTCTTTCAAAGTTTTTGGTCTGTAAAATCTTTAAACTGGTTATCGGCCTTATATACAACTGTAGTATATTTTCGTATAGCACTAAATGAACATAACAATGTATATTCGATTACAGATATGAATAGGCTGTATTATTAGTACATGCCTTGGAGGCGTACAATGGTTAGTATTTAAAGTAAACTGATTCGATCATTTGATCTAGTAACACAATAATCTGACGGCAATGATGGATCAAAATATATATATGCGTGATGCGAACACCTTTAAATATGATGACTAAGACAGTTTTTCGAA
Organism: Urechis unicinctus; assembly: GCA_034190875.2. Classification (NCBI taxonomy): domain Eukaryota; kingdom Metazoa; phylum Annelida; class Polychaeta; order Xenopneusta; family Urechidae; genus Urechis; species Urechis unicinctus. Next base: position 31,385,998 of record CM067343.1, read on the forward strand.
CCGTCGGGTACAAGCCATCAGTAGCTCATAGATAACGTATTATTATAGGTTATTGCCGTTACCCTTAAGTTTATCTAGTCGGTCATAAAGCGGCGCGACAGTTTCCGTCTGCAGTATACAGCGGTATCCACAGACAGTGGTTCTGACCATCTATCAGCATTGTCGCCATTGCACGGCACCCTGTGTGCAATATTTCATCGTTAAAATGAACTCAAGTAACAAAGATATCAGCCTGTTGACGAACGGATTGGCCTTCTGTCACTTACGACGGGCGAAAGATATTGCACTGCCGTATATGCTAATTATATTCAGACGATTTCATGTCAGCCTCATATATGCATGAGGAACAGGCCCAGTACAAGTTCTTTGCACCGCGCTTTTTTCGCGCTTAAGGTTCGCTCTAAAGAAAGTTATCCCTCTGTACCTTACTTTAGCCTATTAAGATATAACAGGGTTTTTAGATCTTTTGGAGGTTGTGTCAGCTGTTTATTTGAACGCGCGTACTTGCGCATCAAAACATATCCGTTCATATTTTGTATGCTGCCATTTCAATAGCTTGAAAATTAACTGGAAGCAGTTTTACTGTTAACGTTATTGTTAGTAGCCTTCATCAAAATCAAGGCCATTTTGAGACAATGAGAATCATTGAATGTCAGCTGAGGTCCTTACCTTAACGTTGAATATACTACTGAAAGTTACAACTAAATATGTTGAGATTAGATTGTGCTGGATGATTGCATGACGGATCATTAGAATATCTGATAGACAATTTCCATTCAAATTCACCTTTGGTTGCAATCCTTCAAAATACTCATCTATTTCTGTATTGATGCTTATAATGTACGATTGATATACGTTGTAGGAAATCTCTCTCTCTCTCTCTCAGCGACACTTTCTCTCTCAATCTCTCATATGAAAATGGGTAGTTTAGTTATTACAAATATTCTCTTGTCTCTCTCTCTTTCTCTCCCACTATCTATCCATCTCTATCTATCTATCTCTCACTCTCTCTACCTCCCTCTCACTCTCTCTCTCTCACTATCTCTATCTCTCTCTCTATCTCTCTCTCTCTCTCTCTCTCTCTCTCGCTCGCACCCACTGACACAGTCGATATAACACCGCTTTCCAATAGCAGTTTGAATACATTAGTAATCCATGTCTATGATATGGGGCGTATTCTCGATGCAATTAAAAGCCTTTTTCACCTTCTTTTTCTTTCTCTATCTCTTTCTCTTTCTCTCTCTCACCCACTGGCACAGTCGATTTAACACCCCTTTCTACCTGCAGTTGAGGCAGTTTGAATATATTAAGATAGTAATCCATGGCTATGATATACATTAATCCACATAATATTACAGCTGTGTACAATAGAACGTTTTGGCTTTAACGTACCAGACATGACCTAGGTATAGCTTAAATAGGCCCTGGGGTAAGCCGTGTTGCCAAGATAACCAACGAAACATCCATAAACGTTTGTTTTCCCATTATCTAGCTTTGTATGTTATATGAGAGGGTTTGGCTGTTTAATAATAAGCTGGATGAAACGACTGATCCATTAATTATCTACGAAATGCTCTTCCCAATCTATTGTAATGAATATCGGAATTTTTATTTGTGCACGATATCAAATATCAGGACAAATTATACTGCAGTCTTCGATCCAAATTGTCCACTATGAGTTGACTCGTGGTGCACGTCTGCCCATACGCGTATATAATATCCCAGTATATCTGTGTTCTGCGCCGACTTAGGTGCATGTTTTTATGCTTGTTTATAATATGCTTTAGGTCAGTTTTGCATCATGAAACAACTCGTCACCTCGTGCAAGACAGCTGGGTTAGCCATTCTATTTTTTATTATATTCATCATAACGGAAATGCATGCTTAGGGAGGCGGAGTAAATTAGAGCTGACGAAACATAAACATATCACGAAACAGTTTTAAGTTCGTCAAGCTTTATATTCGCTCCATTGAGACCTTAACATGACAATTCATGTCAGATTATTCTATTATACTATTTCATGCAACTATCTTCATTATGATCTATGACGACAAGCAATACAAAGAGGGATGATCTTACTTTGTGCCGGTTACATTTCGTATGTCGCTGATTCTCAAGAGAAAATGTAACAAGAACCTGTGTCTGCGCAAAATATTGGAGTATGGCTACCATGCCGTCAGTAGTATTCAGTTTTATGGACACATTCGGTGGAGCGTTAGGAAAGCTGTTTGTTATTGAGTAAGTGAATAGGTCAGACGCTTCCTGTGGTATTTTGCCTTTGACAGTGATCCTTGACGAATAGATAAATGCACGCACTTGACATTTACGTAATCTTATTTCTTCTAGTTGAAAGTATGATAGAATGATTTGTTTAACGCTTAATAAGGGAGTGATAACTCTTATCGTCAAACATTCGTGGAACCACATATTTCAAACTAATTTGTCGCAAATCATACTTTAGTCTGAATAGTGCAGCTCAGTTGCGTTCTCCTTGTGTGCACCTGCTTAATGCAGTTAGTCATTTAGGAATAATTGACAACGTTTTTTCAACTAGAGAAAACGTTTTTCAATATAATATTACATAAATAACAGTCATCCCAAGCGACTTTCAAAAACTTTCTGTTTAGCAAGATGTTGCACTATTCGCTGCTTTCTACATGGTCACAACGTATATTGGCTGAAATCGTGTGCTTTTTCATCATCAAGGACACCACACCTCTTATTGACGACATTACAGGACAATAAGTTGCGTATTTACCTCATTAATGTTGTGTCAGTAAGATCGCTATTGACTCGCACATTTAGCTCGTTTATGTTAATCCAAGCCTTCCACAGTCGAAATGGCAAGTTATTTGACAAATTGAAGAGTTTATTTAAAACGCTGTTCACAAGCATATTAGCTATTCATCATGGTCAAAGGCATTTCTTAGATTCATTCTGGCCTGGTGCGTTGTGAGTTTTATACATTAGTGCATTAATTTCTAGTGTTTCGGACAAAAAAAAATAGTACACATTCTATAGCGTAAGGCATTATGTCAAAGGATCCGGTTGCGTGCATGAACTTGGGATTTTCACCCTTGAGTTGGTGCTAGTTACCCTAGATTAACTTCACAAATGTATCAGCAACGCGAATATCATACAATGGGTCTTCTAATTTGTATATGTACCTGAACGGTCCCATTAGCGGCCCTATTAGCGAAATTATTAAGTCCCGACATGAAGTCTAGAAGACAAGTCGGTTTGACCACCGTTTGTGCCCGCACGCCAGTTCCCCTAATATATGACAATCTAGTTCGATAACTCGGTTCAAATAAGATTTAAGACATTCAACGCTTACTTTTGATTATCTGTTTTCAACGAAACAGACTCGGAATAAGCAGCATGTTTTCTGGATTGGGGAGCATATCCTTAGCCAGTAGGCGAGAAGGAATGAACGGCGAACAAATTCGCTACCCCCTTCCTGAAATGAAATGAAACTATCTTTAACCATATCTTTTATCCATCGACACAAAAACCGAAGCTGTCAGAAAACCCAGAGACTTAATAACTAATTGGCGCTATTATTTATGCAAGCATTACCTCCGGTGTGTTGGATGGCCATAGGTGGCAAACAATGTATATTTATTTCAGGTACTATAAAGAAAGACAGTCTAATGCGCACCTATAGGATAGGTGATATAACACAAATCTGGCCTCTATCAGTTACCTAAATGGGCCATACTGGAATTGGAATCATTATCGTGAGATTGGTTTTGGTACCAAAGTACCTTTAGTGTGAAGCTATGCCACCCTAAATATATATCAAAATGTTTGTCGTCGATTTTCCTTGAAATTGAAAACACGGTGTCAAGGCTTAGACTAGATACAGAGAAGTAATCGCTCCTATGAATATTTCTCGGACCGTAAATAATACCGTCAATGAGAAAAACATGTTGAGCTTCATTCGGATAATGACGTAAGCTTGTCTCTGTATCCAATAACAAATTGGTGAATCAATGGGAGTCCTAAGCCGTCACCGTACTACTAACAGCATGTTTCTATAAAGTAAAGTAAACCTGAAGTGCTTCAACCGCATTTCATTCCACTAAACATTTAGGATTACCAATCCCATATTTGCCGGTCGCTTTAATGTATATCAACACAGACGAATCTTAGTTTTTGAATCGAGTTGTCATGTTACAGATTTGTTACATAAATGCAGCCACATGATCCGACATTAGCATGTCACATGAACTGATAGTGTCATTTGTTTTAAAGAGGTAATGTTAAAGTTTTTGATCAGTGCATTGCTGATTTTCCTTACAGGGACCATTCTGTATGTTTGCTTTCTGCTATCGGAATAAATGTTTTTATACATCGAGGGATATACAGATTGAACACCTGCCCTGCACTTGCACACGCTCATATTGCATCTCAACCAATACACATTATCAATTACATTTGCGAATCTCGAAATTCCAGGACATCATGTCCTTTCGGGCATTATCTGCCGTGTTTGTCTCCAAAAGTTATGCCAAAAGCATTGTTAGAGACCTCCCGCATTTTTGACTTAGTTGTGCCGTGCAATTCAAGCCAACGTTATTAATGTGATCATCATGGCCAGTATGTCGACCAAAGGTACGACAAAGACATCGTGTGCATTTCAAATGATAGTCTAGGCGGCGCGGAAAGTGACTCAATCGTGTACCAAAAAGCTTTTGATTATGCCTGGAGGGCTCACTTGCGCCTCTGTCCAAAACATATGTTAACACGCTACCTGTGAGCTGGTGGGGCTTGGTGATGTATCACTCCACTTCAGCAATACGTACCTCCTCCCCGTAATCGACCTCAACCACAATAGGTGCGTGCTTATAACACACCACAAAGGTTAAACTCACACCTTGCCAAAATAGCGGTTGATCAGCGGGCGTTATTTAAACTAATAGTAGTCGGCTATTAGCAAATTATATATAGCGCGTTATTTGCACTTTCTAAGGTATAGTTTACACCGTTATCCGCTGTGTCCGGGTATATCTTAACTTTTGGCTTTTAAAGACAGGTGAGCTTGGAGATCTTTATTGATGAGAAAGGATCGATATCTGTTCCATGAATCAGATTCGTATACTCGAGACCCAGTATAAGAACACTGGGCACTGCTGTCACATCCATTACATCAAACAAATTCTAAAGCGAGGATTATTAGTAAAACCTTCTGCTGTCGGATTATCTTCATCATAAAAAAGGGCAAACCACAAATGACTACTGACATTGTGACAGTGATTTGTTATTATGCGTGCGTGCAATTCATTTAAAAACTCTCCCCTATCCTGATGAAGCTAAACTATACTTATTTATGCGTTTCGTCATAAGTTCCGTTCTTTTAACTGCTGATATAACCATATGTGTTCGCTCTTCGAAAATGGGTTTAATTATATTTTTATTTTATTTTCATGTAGCATAGAATGTACCCACGGAAGATATATGTGGTAGCTTCAAAGTGTCCTTATTTACTGACATTACGACCAGTGGAGAATAATATCAAGTACTACTCCGGAAATAGCCTTAAATTAGGGAGACAGGCCAACACATCTTGTCAAGCAATACAATTCGTGAATATACCCAGTATATCATTTTACCATACTCATTAATAACACGGTACAATGCAACACTATATATGATTTCATGGTTTCACTGAGTATCATTCAATCAAGCAAGAGCAACAATGAATTTAATGACACGATATCTAAATACTGTCTTGCTGCCTTGCTGCAGTTTAATTAGTGGTATAACCTTTAAATTCCGGAAACTAACATCTAAGGTTCGGCCGACTATTTATTTGGCATGACTGATTTGGGATTTAGAGTTTGTCCATTACATTAATGTCAGTATTTCAGACGGCACAGGTCCAATTTGTGTGTCTGGTGCAACAAATCGAATATTTTCTTCGGAATTAATGGCACCGTATGTTGCATTCATTTGTTTGAATAAAGTTTACATTAAATTGACAGGATTTTGAGCTACGATTGTACAATATAGTAACCTTGCAATTGTACGTGACAGGTCAGTAATGAGCCACTTGGAGCAATGTAATACTAAGTTATCGATAGCACCCTTCTAGGTATGCAGCAAGCAATTATTAATTTCGTTAGTTAGTTAGTGTGACAGACAATGCCCACTCGATACTTTGCTTTAAGAAAGCGGTTTACTTTCATGATATATATGTTTTATCATGTGACTGCGCAGGTATAATAAGCCGTTTTATAAAGGAATAACATTAAAAGGCATGATGCAAAATTTAATCTTGAGATAACAAAGCAGGGCAAGGTTATTGAATGCCAAAGATTTTTATAATATGAATATTGACAGAAAACCTCGAAACTTTAGAAACAATTCAAAAGACCCCAAATGAGAGACGACACTCAATGTCGCCCAATGCTGATTATTCGCATGGGCAATTTGATGAATGCCAAAGCTTGGATTTCACTGAAGCTAATCGATTTGCTGAAATTTGTTGACTGCTACGCGCTCATATATATGCGTATATTGCTTATTCTGCGCACTTAAATCATCGCAATCTCACGAGGTCATCTACAGCAACCACAAGAGTGGGTTTGCACCCTTCCTAGTTAAATGACGAGACCGAGCTGCCATGAATGAAGCGAAGCTAAACGTTCGGATGAATGCTACTTACATGGTTTAACAAACAAAATTTGTCAACACGCAAACCGAAATCTAATCAATAGGATACATATCGATTTCAGAAGTAGCCATATTAAATGACAACAAAAAAAAGGTTTTAACAATTCTGTAAGGCGTCGATAATTGTGACTGCTTCAAGTCAATGTATACAGTTTTGCACCACATGATTCAGTTATGTGAAATAATTGCTTTGTTGTGAATTTTCACAAAAGCGGAACTTGTATACCACTGAGCCTGCCGACCGGGTCTAATTGCCTTTAAAAATTGTACACCTCTAAGAATGATGCACAGTCACATGGTTGTTACACCTTGCATTCGACCTACCAACTCATGTAGTTTATAACTAATCCAGAAGGACCAGGTTGGCATTGTAATTCCTTACATTCATGTATAAGGCACCATGACACGTCAAGATGCCTGATATTATGTTAAACAATCCGATAGTAATATAATGCGCTCGATGAAAGTTATATCGCACTGATACTCATTTTTGGTGAAACCAGTGATTCGTTATGATAAGAAAATGGTACATAATTTACGTCGAGTCGTAGCGAAATGAAACGCTGTTTGACAGACAATAAAATCAACAAGCACATGATGACTAATTAAACCCCTACAAAAGCATGGCTTGTCTTGAATAAAGCGCGTTTTGAAATCAAGCATGAATTAAGTCCATGCCGCTATTCAATTGTTGGTTTTGCTTAGCATTAAGGCAATGAGAATATCAATAAACGTGTAAAGCGTTGAGGCATCAGACGGCTTAGCATAAACTTGGTCTGGAGAGGACAACAAAAACAAGGAGGAAATGAAAAGCGGTTCATCTAGCCTTATATTCCATTACTATTAATATTTCATTCACCGCTGCATGTCGGTCACTATAGCTTGCAGTCTGACAAAAATAAGGCATGACCATCGTGTATTGAGAAAAAATAATCGATTCGAACCTGCACACGAATACAATGATAGTAACATTTACTGATCAATCAAAATAACTCACTATATTAACAACGGGGGACAATATATTCTAGTACCAGCTTGCACTTCAATAGTGATCTAAGCGCTGTTATTGCCTGTCACCTGTCCCCGCTTTACGTAGTTAATCTCCCAAATTATACCCACACAGCGAATTGTATATGCTGGACTCTACCAAAGATCCAGCACTATCACAGAACTGGCATGTTAATCCGCCTTGTAGCATTTGCCCAGCCTAAGGTATGAGTGACAGCCTTGAATCCCCACACTGCAGCAAAACCATTAGCGTGTGTCAGACAACGAGGCTAAAGTAATCACAAATAGCGACAATACATATGAATTATTATTTTTACGTATCTAGCACGAGACAACGAGACGATGTTTTAGCCTATGCTCTGGAACGATACGTGATAACATCTTGTCCTTTTTGCCTTATTTCCATTCATTTGTCATTTAAATTTGTGATGAATGCAGGCACGTCAGGAACTCATGGCAATGTCATACGTTGTTGTTGGTAACACTCTTCTAAAATATCGACAAATTAAGATGCTATTCATAATATGAGAAGATGATTGCATAGTTCGAATCTGGCGTAAAATATTACATTAACATATTCATGTCAGATATTCCGACGATTGTTTTTCAACACACCCTCTCGGCACTAAATCAGTACACTTGTGATGCATTGCTAATTAATGTACTCTTGATGAGAGGCTACTCTGAAAGAGTGCGTCTTAGAGAATGGCAGGAAACACGCCTTAACCAATCTTCACACAGTGCCCTCCTGCCGTTTCCATATCATATAATGAACATTATCCCCATTTGGTATATTCACAATCACAATGTTAAAGTATCATCAGTTATCCCATCCCATTACTCTATGCATGGTAGGACCATGATTAGTCAGCTCACGAGCTACAAGCACCAAATGTAAAAGTAGTTTGGATTCGAGGGCTGTGTGGTATTATCAACGTTACACTTCTTACGCACTTCTTCGAGAGTAGCGGGGTACTAGGTCCCTTGTAGTTCCGCAACCAACTTGGTCTGACATTTTAACTGAGGACCCAGAAAAAATAGCATTGGCCTGCTGTATGCTTTACCATGTGACTATGTGGCGCTTGTATCAGATGGATTGATTGCGGGGCGAACAGCTAGGATGACAGTTCCTCATATGGTTTGACAATGGGATGTTTTCAACATGATAAACGAAATCAAACAGCTAAAATACATGTCGATATCATAAATAGCCACATTAAATGACATGTAGCAAAACGTGTCGCAGTCACTAAACCGGATTGTTTGGACCGAAAAAACAACAATACACGTGTATTGTTATCAGTCAGCCCACATATAGCCAGGGCCGTGGACGAAGTTTTTATGTATGCATGGATACGTTGCACTGGTCAACTGATTGCAATGCAGTGTACTCAGAAACTGTGCAGTTAGATCCCTTTTGTAGTTCTAAGCCTATTTGTTTGTATCTGAGCCGATATGAATAAATAAATAAATAAATATCACAGTGTGACTATCTACCGACGAGCTTAAAGGGGTTGAACGTTATATTATCTATTACATTTATTGCACCAAAGGTTAGAGCTAATCGCCGAGTGTATTAAAATCTGGTTATGTTCATCCCGGACTGGGCAATAGTGCGTTATATCGATCAGGTGTATATGTTTTACACAATACATATAACCTTATTGGTTAATAACCAATATTGCTTATTGTGCCTGATCTAAATGGATGCATTTAAGCTGCATCATACACAGTCTATTGGACTTGCAACATATTGTGACAGCAATTTGAACTCAAGCCAATCCTATGGGTTACTCTATTTCTGTTAATAGGCAGCAATTAATGATGGTACAAAGATGCACCATAGATCACGTAGCCATTCATTTGAATTTGTTGCACATGATAGGTTAGGATAATGTTCAATCGATCGTCACTACAAAAAGTGCACAATCAACAAACCGAAAGGTTATAACACCTTTCAATCTACAAACCTATTGCTAAAAAGAGCAAAGAAGTTTAAAACTCATCCCGAGAGATCGGGTGCCCATTGCAATACTTCCTTACATTCATCTAGCGGGATATGCTTATGAGTATGGGCAAGAATTTCTTGTTCAATACGATTGAGAAGGTGAGCGTGGGTGTTGTAGACTACAAAAAATGATTCATGATACAAGTAATATATCTTCGTGTCTCTTGCTAACATATTCCGAAAGCCCGATGACCATAGCTGTACATTGCACCCAATAAGATATGGAGCTGTAACATCAAGGGAATTTATTATATTATATATAAGACACTTCATGAGGATTGCTATCTGCGTTAAACGTATGAAATAGCGCACATGTTGTTCTGGTTTTTATTCATGGGTATGCCACAATGATCTGTAAGTGATATAACAATCAATCTGGTTCGAAAGGCATATAGTAACAATACACTGCATATACTGTATATTATCAAGGTATTGTGCCCAGGAAAGATGCCTGATATTACCACAAATTAGTGCGATTAAAAGCATCGAGGCAGACATGGAAATACATATACCAGCACCTGGTGACCTATAACACGTTCCACAGGAGAATGGCTCGACACGAATAACACTCTGAAGCTCTATTGTTAGTTTCGCTAATCATGAGGGCAGTAGAAAGTCATTACAAAATCACCAGCGATTAAGGAGGGGTAGATGCAGTGATCCAAGGCGTTGAGGCACCAGCCGGCTTGGCATATACTTGGTCTCTAACACAGAACAACAACAAGAGGGAGATGCAATCCCGGTTTAACAAGTAGTCGCCTTATATTCCATTCATATCAATGCATCGAGAATATAGTTGGTGAGTGTTTCCATATGCGCAGCTTCAAGCGAGTTGGCCCAAAAAGTTTTATGATGCTTGGCGTGATCGTGCGAGACATAAAGGTAGTTATTCACCTAATGGACGACTTTGACAACACATATACAAACATATTGTTCTAAGTTTCCATATGGGCAGCTTCAGAGGCGGTTACAATGCTCGACGAGCGCTGATGCAGCAGGCTGTGTACGGTGGAGGTTAGCAGCGAACGACCATATGACACAAACCACCTCTGCGTTGGAAATTATGACAAGTAAACTTATCTTAATTATCTACAGTGGTTTGGCGAGTAACGCCAAAACTTGCTTTTAATTGGTTGCTTGGCGTGATTCGTGCGACGCAAAGAAAAGTGGTAACGCATTGCCCGTGATTTACATCTAATGGTGCGTCTTTGGTATCCAAATATAAAACATATTGTAAAAGAACTCAAGGGAACAAAGAAAACATTGCAGTTGAGCGAAAACATATCCGTTTTACTCACTTTCAGCATTCAATTTACCGCGTTGATGTCAATCAACAGCCTCCTGCAATCATACAGCCTAATGCTTCAGCAGGATGTATCTGCTCCAGTAAATATAAGACCACACCGCCCTGCATATTGAGGTGCGATGATTTTTGAGTGATTTCATTACATTATTTCGGTGTTGCCAGAATGGTAGCTGCACCGACTCTCTAACGTTGTGTAATGCAACACAGCAACAGCACATTTGTTTGATATCTCTTAAACGAAATTATGTATATATCATCTTTTAAAAAAGAGTGTTTATTGACAAGAATGAATTCGCAAATACGGCATTAATTCATCGATTATACCGTGCTGTCAAAAAGCCTTTCGGTGATAAATTGGCGGATATTCATATAATTCCGAAACTTATTATTCCACGACAACCACGTATATAACCCTTGCTCCAAAGCTCTTATATATACTCAATCATACACTCAATAAATTATTGGGAGCACAGGCTAACAACTTCTGCTGTCAAACGCTGAGGATAACAATAATAAGTCATGACTTGCGGCTTTGCATAATTTCTAAAGACGTCACCAAAGTGCACAATTGATGATCAATCAAAACACAATGAGAGCATGCAACAATCCTGAGATGGCTGAGGAAGTGTCAAACAAAGAAACCGTTTCATGTGAATAGCACTTGTGGTGCATATAACTCGGCTTTCAGTGGCATACAAATAGATCGCGAATGCAGGCGTGACACTGCTATTCAGGCAGTATAGCCATCCTGAAATCTTGTGTATAACATATCATATAATCTTTTGTTTCTTAAATGGCATGGTTTGTTGCATTTATTTATAATTTTGTGTCTCCTATGTCAAGAAAATTGTTCAAGCTGATAGGATTATAAATTACCGCTGTACAACATAGCAACCTTGCAATTCTGCGGGCAGAGTCAGTAATGAGTGAGTCAACGCAATGTCGTACTTTCTTATTGGTAACACTTGTCTTATATAGCGACAAGCAATGATGCTATTCCAAAGAATAGGAGATGTTTGAATATTTTTAAACTGGCGTGGAATATATCAGTGTATGATTTAATGGAGCTAATAATAGGCATTACTTATACCTGACATCGCGATAGCTGTTTTAGGCAAACCGCCTCTACACGCACTAGGTGACCAATTACACGCTGCACAGAAGAATGGCCCGTCGTAGATAACGTGCCACAGCTCTATTTTTAGTTCCGCTAAGTATGACAGCAAAAGAATTGGATTACAATATCACGTGCGATATAGAAGGGGTAGATATGGTGATCCCAGGCGCTCAGACATTAGCTGGGATGGCATATACATGGTCTGGATTGAAGAACAACAAGGAGTTGTGCTTGAAGTTGCATTTTAAGTTTTGTAGTGATGAATCGACAACACAACACAGTAGGATGCCGAATGGAGTTGCAATGCTTAATTCGTTGAATATCGTAAAAGATCCGAAATAATGCCATCTGGCTTTCAGCCAGAAGAGTACAGATGGTTCCCGCTAGAACGCTAAATCTGGATGCTGGGGTACAAAGAACACTTGCTCGAATCTGCTGATCCCCAGCAGCTGCTGAAAATTGTTCACCTGCAAGAAGTTACTATGAATTATTTTCAATGGCTATAACATAGAAAAAACATTCACTGCTACATTCATATGTAGGGAATGGATATTGTTATAAACCTGTGTTTTGGTGTTTACGAACTTAAGTATGCTGTGATTTTGTACGCTCACACAAGAGTGCTGCACAATGCATGCATACAGATTATACTAAACAACGTCCCTGCGCTTTACCTATGTAGGTTTAGCAAAAGGGTACCTGCATTTTATTTTTGATCATTTTTCAAGATGCGATACATATACACCATTACTAGTCAATAGGTAAGTGCTCGTTGGCAGATAAAGGCTTAACCTTACATGAATTATCATTAACTATCCCATTAATATGCTGCAGACATCAATCGGTCTGTTTTCTACCATGATATTGACTTCCGGGGACCTTGCTGCTGACGTGTCTTGATGTGCTGATGAAAGCAACATGTTACTTGTAACCAAGTCAATTGCGCCAAATTAGTACCGTCTGCATTTATGATTTTATCACAGCAACCGGCAGGCAGGCAAGGTACTTGCTCACAACACTAGATAAATATTCCGACCAATCTACTTTGCTGCAAATCAAAGAAATGTAACATGAGAGATGCCGATTTAAATGGTTTATTGAATACACAATACCACATTATGAGCGCTACAACGATTGTTCTATTACACATCTTAAAGCAAATACCCGTTCGAAAAACTGTATGCACAAAGGATTCGGCCCATCTGCTGTAGGGGTAGCGTGTCGATACCAACATATCGACTCATTCTCTTTCTCTATGCTTCTCCATTTCACTCCATACTAATCTCTCTCTTACTCTCTCTGTGTCTCTCTCACTATCACTTTCACACTTTCTCTCACTTCCTCCCTTTTTCTCTTCGTCTCCATCTATCCCATCCTCTCCCTCTCTCGCTATCCACCTCTCTCGCTATATATATTTATATCTGTGTGTGTTTGTGTATATGTGTGTGTGTGTGTGCCGATTGAGACGTTGAGACGGTTTTAATTTAATAAAATAGTAGTCCATGGCTATGGCAAATTATTTATAATCATACTATTACAACAGAGCACCATACAAAAGTTGCATATGTAGCCCGATTATCAAGTATTTGTTCCGCACCCAGAAAATTTCTCCGGCTATAATGTATATTCAAGACATGACCTTGGCATGGCTTAATGAGGTCTGGAGAAAGCCGTGCTGCCAAGATAACAAAGGAAACAACCAAATGCATTATAATTTAGATATATAAGAGAGTTTGTTTGTTTATCATTAAGCTGGCAACCATACAATGTGGATTAGACGAGATGATCAATCAATCATCTTCAGTTTTCCATTTTCTATTAATTAAATTAAATAATGCCAATTTTACTGGTACATGAAATAAAATATCAAGTATTGTTATGCTGCAGTCTCCGATCGAAGATGCCAACTGCTCTCTAGCTCATTGTACATCGTCTATATATACGCGTACCCAATAAGCCTATATATTAGTATTCTGCGCCAACATAGATGCATGTTATATAGGCTTGTTAATAATATGATGCAGTTCTGTTTTGCATAAAGCAACTCGTTACCTAGTGTAAGACCACCCTGTTGGCCTTTCCAGCTTTCAAGATCTTCATCATAACGGAAATGTATGCTTTTAGGCGGCGGAATTATTTGTGCTGCTTATACATAAACATGTCACAAAATATCTTGAAATAAGTCCAGCTCTTTATTCACCGACGCTGTTAGCATACATAGTACATAAAGAGGCAGAAACAGAAAAAGCACCCTCGTTTGTATCTTCTTCGCCTGCATGGAAAAACCTACTGGTGCAAAACTGCTCCATTAAAGACATTTATGTGGACAATTACACGTTAGAGAGGCAGAAAAATTCCATCGAACTATTCAATGAGACTATCTTCACTAAAGAAGAGAGCGAATCTTACTCAGCGCCAATTAATTCTCTTGTGCCGCTGACTTTCTAGAGAGATTGCTACAAGAAACTGTTTCTGCCAAAAATGGAACGTGACGAAAGCAGTTGGTTATTGCCTTAGTCATGTGAAAAGGCCAAAAGCTTTCTTGACATAGGATTAAGATATTTCTGCTAATTGAAAGTATGGTTGAATACCGTTTTAATCAAAAATAAGAGAAGAATTATAACTCTGATCGGCAAAACCCGAGGAACTAAATGTTTAAGAGCGATTTATCGGAAACCATGCTTCAGGCTGAATAGTGCAAACCAATTTCATTCTCCATGTCTGCACCTAAATATGCCATTTTATGGCTAGGTATTTAGGAATAATTGGCACATATATTTTTACCCCAAGAAGACATTTTACCATGTTAAATAACACCAGTGAATATCCATTTACAAAAAGTATTGAAGCTCCAACATCTTCAATTTTAGTGTTTACGTGCTGTTAGAGCAGTAATACTGTCTGCTTTTAGACAATTCTATTGATATTACCTGATGTTATTGCAAGATGGGTTGGCTGAAATCGTGCGCTTTTCTCATCATCAGGGGCGCAATGCCCCACCTCACAGGGCAAATACTTGCTTATTTGCTTAATCAAAATTGAGTCAGGAATATCGCTATGGACTGGTTTATATTAATCCATGCCAACCACAGTCAAATGGCAAGCAATTTAACATATTGAAGAAGTAATAACTATGGTCATGTGAAAGCGTTAACCAGAAGAATATTAGCCATTCAACGTCGTCTAAGGTGCTCACATTTCATGAGATCCTTGCATATAACCATCTAGTCAAACTGAATGTTGATGCCAGAGAAAAAGTGAATGTGACAATAGCAAGACATATATAATGCATTGGCTCTATAGACCAGCGCTATTTGCGTATTAGTGTATACAAATCCAACGTTCGAGTAAGAGTATCTTCATTAATTTGCTTCCATGAAGGGTTCAGATGTTCAAATGATAGGATTATTTGATCGAAAACTATAAATCTAAGCGTCGCCTCAAATGTCGTCATGCATCTGAGTATTGCATATCAGGTAGAGTGCTAATAAGGGTAACTCAATACCAAAGCATCGTCTATTTTGTGTTGAGAGCATCTCTCGCCGACTAAATTTATGGACCATAGAGGACGTGGCCGTACAGATAAATGGAAATATGGAGACAATTGGATAGGGTAAATATAAGATAAGTGTGACTGCACTCTTGGCAGAAACCTCACTAATTCTTCGTGCAATCAACAGTCTCCCTTTATGCAGCAAGTTTATTTTGGATTAGCCGGCTGATGAACTGCAATAATCCTTTCCAGACAGTCCAGACACGCTAGTACTCATTAGCAATGAAAATAACCCGCAACATGGTCGCTCATGGCAAGAATTCGGCATTGCTTTCGCCATTTACTTTGGCTTGTGCATGTGTAATTGCTCTTCAAATAGAATGGTGAATGATCAAGTAAATACCCGCAATGTGCTTCACTCATTTACAAATTCACCGTCTAGCTAGTTGGAGTGAGCCCTGTCTGCATAGCTGTCAGCTATTTGCATGAGCTGCCATGTTGGGTCTTGATGGCAGAGGATTCGACTAGAAGCAGCAATGGCTTGCCTGGAGCGTGGCGAAGTTACAGATGGTTCACCTTGCATCTTTTGTTTGATATGTTGTTTACCAGGCCACGGAAAGTTCCCTGTGAGACGATAAGTGCAGCACTAATACACTGTTACATCGTCATGGCTGCATCTTCTTATCATTTCAGTCATAACATGTAGATGACTGGTAAGGGTAGTCATTTATTCAACGCTACTCAACGTTTACATCATCGCGATTATGTAAAGCACCGCGTCATCGTCATAGGGTATAGAGGCCTGAAACAAGCAAATGCTCTCATTGTGGTACAGCTTCCGCAAAAGAATGTGTGTTGCCAATTACCAAATAATGGCTCGGCATAAGAATGTGAGTTGCCAATTACCAATTTATGGCCTTGACGCTGCAGTTAATAGATGGCCAGCACGTGCGAACTTGATAACCACTTTTAGTTGGGACAGTAGTATTCATAGCAGCTAATATCCATTAGTTACAGTTATGAAAGAAATAAATGCTTACAATACCATCTGTCACATTTGCAGTAGGTTGCTAAGAAGTGGATATATTATTCACAGCCATTTCCCACAGCATAATCTGTCATGATATATATCAAACTCCCACAGGTTTACGCGCAAAAGTGTTGAGTCTGCATCATTAAGTAATAGAAGATTACATTTCTGAAGCATAAAGATAGGACGGCTATGATCGGCTAAACAACAGTCCTCAGTTTCGTCTCATATAATCCAATGGACTGGCATATTTGTACGACATGACATGAATATAGTCACATTACAAGCATCGATACACAACTGCTAAGTACGAAGTTATATGTGTATTCATTCAGTACAATAGCCACAAGCAAATACGGTTCGTAAGCTTACTAAATGTTTTCAATATTTCCAATGAGCTCATTGGGACCCCACTATGTGTTGGAATCAGCAGTGCTCACATTCTACTATGTGCCCTAATGCGATACAACATATCGAATCGGACGCATCTCAACGAATCGAAGAATTGCTCGCCATTGGGGTAAATTCAGTACTCAACCAAATTTGTTGCGCGATGATTGAATTGTCAAATTAATTCATGACAAAATATCAAATTGACAGATTTTTAACGTACGACTGTACATTATTGTTACCTCGCAATTGTAAGGGACAAGTCAGTAATGAGCTACACGGAGTAATGTCGTACACTGTTTGTGATAGCACCCTTCTTAGAATGCGGCAAACAATGACTTATTTTGTTCTCTAAGCTGTTGCACAATCAGCCGACAGAACATTGGAACTTACAATGCCCAAAATACTATTTAGTTTAAGAAAGCGGCCTCAATTTATTTCATGGATCAAAGACGAAGGGAATAAATGCGCCATTTTGGATTGGTTCTTTTTCAGTTAAGTCTGTCTGCAGCACTTAAATAAGGGCGTCATAATGGAATGGGTATCATAACCATTAAACTGCGTCTGTCCAAATAGGCTCATCGACCTGAATTTAAGCCGCCATAGAAATTTATAACAACGATACCCTCTTATTCGTGTAGTTATTGACGCTGATATTGGATAAAGCTTGCTGATATCCAAGCAAACGTAAAACAGTGGCACTCAGAGCCGCACAAAATGATTGTATATTATTTATAGAAATCCTTCTTTTAGTATTCTGTAGATTGTGCCAAATCCGCTATGTGGCAAGATTTGTTGTCAATGGGGAAAAAAAGTTGACTGCTAATTAAACAACATAGATGTGCCAGGTATTGTATATTTTTATTTTGCTACAGCACGTTCAAATGGATTCGAACGCAAGTATCGTCATCCAGCCAACTCAATTGGGCCCATTAATATTGCATGGCCCAAAAAGTACTGCGGTCGCTAAAACCACATGTAATGCTCTGAATAAACGCAAATAATACTACGGGTGTTGGCAAAGCTATTATGTAAGAATATGGTTCACATGTCTATTGATTACAATGTACCGCTGTATGAGAGGAAGACTTTCAGCTGGATTGCTTTTGAAATTCTAATAAATATCGCAGTGTGTCTACTTACAGACGGGATTTAAGGGAGTTAATCCTTTTATTGCCTGTTGTATACATAGCACCAACGGACAGTGCTTGTCACCGAGTTCAATACAACCTAGCTGTATTCATCCCGCACCATCCCTTATAAATGGAATGTGCAATAGTCGCTCTAGTTTTTAATTAGCTTGCAACATGGATACATAATTGATATAACAGTTAATGATTTTAAATTGCACATATTGTTAATATCACTGCATATATTGTATCTACTGTATATTCTATACGGTATTTCGATGAGTCAAATATTACCATAGAAATATTTTGCTCTCGATGAACGTATATCTTACGGATACTCAGACTGGTTTAAGCCATTGATTCGCTTGAACACGGCAATGGTACACAATTAACGTTGAGTCGTAGTGAAATTAAATGCTGTTTGAAATGGAGGGAAATCTACGTGCACTAGATGACCAATTGCACTCTTCACAGAAGAATTGATTGTCCTGAATAAAGCGTTTTAAAATAAAGCATGTGTTCGGACAGTACCGCAACTCTATTGGTGGTTTCGCTTAGCATGCGACATTGGCACTATATATGCTATTCAAACAACCATATCCTACTTGATACGAATATCGTTCTGTTTGGCATTAGCCCTCAAAATGGTTGTACATTCTAGTTGAATATATATTGCATTGCAAGTCTGTTTAAAGCGGGTGCTATTTGCTACCGCAAGGTTGAATCAGGAAGATTGCTATATACATAGCTTCGACAGACAGTCTTTATGTAATTGAATAATACATTGTTTTGTATCGTCTAGTAGGCAAACATGGGTGTAGCATCATCTTTTGGACAACACGTCTTGTGAACCTATGAACAAAGAAAATGGAATATTAAGTGTGCGTGTTGTCGTTAATTAACCGACTACCTACAATATTGATCGTAAAGGCGATAACATATATTGGACTATTGCGTAGAGTAAATATAATATTACGGCGACTTCGGCTTATTCCTTATGCAGAATGACAGACGAGTCAATCAATAGTCGATCACACAAGCGCCCTTGTCACAGCAAATACAATTCTTAACGGCCGCCTACTTTGTTGCAATAATTTCAGCGAGCCCACGTTCACGAGGCAATAAAATAAGAAAGAGCAAATAAATTGAGATTTCTAAATTGAGTGCATACAATACACAGCCAAGGGTTTTTGCCAATAATGATTGCTCTAGAACAGAATGATGTTGTGTATGTATTGGCCGTATGTAATAAACGGGTAACGACTATTTCGTGCACAAAGCAGTTCAACAGACAGAAAACCAAGAGACTGGCGTTACCAATTATTCGAGCTTTAACAGTAAAAATGACAGAAAACATATATAAAGTACGCAATCGATTTGCGAGCGGCTTATTTGTATTGTCGTATAATACATCCTGGTTATGACATGTAGTACATCACAATGCTACAAATATCTACTGCTTCGCTTAAACTCATGGTCACGAAGCACAAAAAACCATTTTAAGTGATGTGGTTAGCGGCAAGCACAAAATAGAGTTTGCAAAGCATTTCGGGGGGGATCGGCGACAATATTCGTCACTTATTCTCGTCACGTTTCTGCTGATTCATTCAGTTAGAGCAACATTTCATTTATGCTAGATTGACCTTGTCCCTCGAACGCATGTTCATAATTGACAT
>CM067343.1:31410834-31485834 GCA_034190875.2 Urechis unicinctus
TGGTCTATTACTCGTTCCATATCGGGCAATCAACGCCTGCATTTGACTGTCGGTTTGAATAGTAAGTATGTTTCATACTAAACAGACTCGGAATAAGCAGCATGTTTTTTCTGGACGGGGAAGCATATCCCCGGCCAGTAGGCGAGAATGAATGAACGACGGACAAATTTGCTACCTCCTTCCTGAAGTAATATACGGAATTTGCTGCAACTATCTTTCATCCATCAGCACACAAAGTGGTGTAAAGAAAGCCCAGAGACCTACTCACTATTTGTCACTATTATTTATCCAAGCATAGCATCGCGGTGTGTAGAAGAGCCATAGTCGGCAAACACTGTACATTTATTTCATGGATTATAAAGGAAGACAGTGTAATGCGCACTTATGGGATAGGAGGTATTACACAAATCTGACCTATATCTGTTACCTAAATGGGCCATACTGACTTGAATTGGAATCATTGTCGTGAGATTGCTTTTGGTACCAAAGATCCTTTAGTGGTAAGCTATGCCACCATAAATATATATTACAATGATTGTCGCTGATGTTCCTTGAAATTGAAAACACAGTGTCAATGCATAGACTGGACACAGATAATTCATTCTTCCTATGAATATTTCTCGGGCGTAAATAATACCGTCAATGTGAAAAACAAGTTGAGCCTCATCCGGATATTGACGTAAGCTGGTATCTGTATCCAATAACAAATTGGTGAATCAATAGAAGATTGCAACCTTGACAAGATAGTGCAACGTTGGCAGTAGATATCTAACACTGCAGTCCTAAACCGTCCCTATACTTCTGTCAGCGTGTTTCTTAAAAGCAAAGTACACCTGAAGCGCTTTATACGTATTTCATTCCACCAAAATTTCGGATTCACAGTCGAACATGACAGTTGCATAGCCGTAAATTAAAACAGACGAATGTTAGTCTTTTATTATTGGTTTTTATTTTTTAATAGTTAAATCATTTAGCCAAAGTTGTCATGTCACAGATTCGTTGTTCAATTAGAAGGAATAAGATCACACCAATGTCAAGTGTGTGTATTTATCTATTCGTCAAGGAGGCAAAATAACAAAGGAAGCATCTGACCTATTCACTAACTCTTAAACCAACAGCAGTAAAGATAGGTTGCTAGAAATAGTTAAATGGAATATTCTGACATAATTTGTCAATAAAAAGGTTTCAATGGAGGAGTATTGCACCCAGTAATTGCTTTATGAAGGCTGATAAGATGTAGCCACATGAACCGACTTTTGTCAGCGCCAATTATTTTGTGAATCTTGAAAGTTGGAAAGTACAATATCAGCATCAGCCATTGAAGTCCAGCATAACAAATGACGCCAGTTGACTTGCAATACACGACAAAATACGTCCTACAGTAACTGACGTAACTGCCTATCCATAACCCTTAGCCGAGGTTGTCTCTTGGCAGAATGATTGGCGGATTATCATGCATTGAGATCAGGAAACTATTTGATACTTATTGCACATCACTTGAGGCTGCGAACCGCCCTTACGTCCCAAAACGTAAGGCAACTGATTTTCAGAGATAAGTGCACTGCCATACATGTCAAGAATGATTGTATTACGGGATATTGCATGTCATGTGAACTAATAGTATCATTTTTTTAAAGAGATCATTGAAAGTCTTTTACCAGTGGCATGCTTCATTGAGTACGCAACAGACGTTCGTTTCAAATGCATGCATTACTGATCTTTTCAATAGTAAATTCTTCTGTGCTTTTGCTTTATGCTATCTGAAAGAATTTATTCATCCATCGCAGGATTTACAGAACAAATACCAACACTGCACTTGCACATGTTCATATTGTATCTTAACCAATACATGTCATAAATTACTTTCACGAATTAAGAAACTCCAGGGCCTCATTTCCTTTCGGGCATTATCTGCCGTGTTATGCCTAAAGCATTGTTGCAGACCTCGTGCATATTTGACGTAGTTGTGCCGTGCTATGCAAGCCAACGTAATTAATGGGATCTCTCAGGGCTAGTAAGTCGACCAAAGGTAGAACAGAGACATTGTGAATATTTTAAATGAGAGTCAAGGCGGCATGGAAAGTGGCTTAATCGTGTACCAAATAGCTTTTGATTATGCATGGAGGCTCACTTGCGCCTCTGCCCGAATAATATGTTACCACACTATCTGTGAGCTGGTGGTGCTTGTTGATAGCGTCACCTAAATTCACATTTAATCTTATCAAATCGGGGTGTGGTCTTATCGACCAATGCGAAGACCAATCGACCAAGCCACAAGCCGTTTAATCAGCAGTCACATGTTGATTTTATCACCTGAGGACCTCAAGGTATTTCACATATTCGTTAATTCGCCGTGGAGCAAGTCGAGGGGAGCCCCCTCTGCGCAGCTGTAGGTTCTTTGCTGAAACTGCCATGTTTGGTATTAATGCCAGAGGATCTGCATGACAAGAAACACCAATACCTTGATTGAAGCTTTGCAAAGCTACTGGAGGGCCACTCACAGGTTGTTTGATATATTGTTTACCAGGCCAAAGTCAGCTCCATGTGAGTCTATAACTTTATTACTTATACATGGCTGCGACTTCATGTTATTTCTGTCACGAAGTACAGATGACCTGTAAGGGCAGTCATTTATTCAGCGATACTCTATGTCAATTTATTTCAACGGTGGAGGTTTCCGGATAGCGACAGATACGAAGGCGACGACAGAGACCAACCATGCATACTAGAAGCCTTAACTCACTAAGATACACAGAACGTACTACGTACGCAGAATGGGCTCATAAAATAGAATACAATTGAATGCTGTATCACTCCATTTCAACAACACGTACCTTCTCCCCGTAATCGAATGCAATCACTATAGACGCGTGCTGATATCATGCAACACATGGTGTAAAAGCCTTACTGCTTGATTGCATCTAATGCATTTCAACCCATAGGCTTCTACCACAGCACTTTGAATAAACAGTGTCTTCTCACAAAAAGAATATGGCGGAATTCGCTGACCTTAGGTTATTGCCAATTTTATCTAAAGCACCATAAAGTAGCGCTTGGTCCGCGTGCGTTATTCCAACTATTCGTGCTCGGCAATTAGTAAATGATGTAGAACTCGTTGATTGCACTTTCTTAGGTATAGTTTACACTTTTATCCGCTAGGAAGGGCATTGCCTTTATTCATCTGTTTCAACGCATGAATCAGATTCGTATGATCGAGCCCCAGTATTAGAACATCGACCAATGATGTCAGAAGCATTTCATCAAACATATTCTTAAGCGAGGATTATTAGTTAACCTGGTGCTGTCGGATTATCGCCATCATTGTAACTTTTGGCTTTCCTTGCCAAATATTACTGCAAATAGTGGCAGGTTTATGGCTGTCGCACTAGTTATCAAGGGAAAACTACGAATGACTACTGACAATCGATGGTGATTCGCAATAATGCGTGCGTGCAATTCATTACAAAAAACTCTCCCCTATCTTGATGAAGCTTATATATACTTATTTATGTGCCTCGTCATAATATGTGTTCTTTTACCGTTGATATAACCATATGCGCTCTTTAAAAATGAGTTTTATTATATATTTTTTTATGATCACGTAGCATGGAATGTGCCAACGAAAGATACATGTGGTAGTTTCAAAGTGTCCTTATTTACTGACATTATGACCAGTGGATATTAAAACCAAGTACTTTTATGTGCCTTTGTTTGATATCACATAAATAATCGGACAGATTTTACCGATGTTAGCGGTCAATATTAAATATGTACTTTACCTAAATTTTAATGTCTAATTTACGGAAAATCCAACATCCAAGACATATGGATTTAGAATGTGTTTATAAGATTACTGTAAATATTTTTCAGACTGCAACAATCCGGAATATTTGTGTGTCCAGTACAAAAAAACGACGATTTTCATCTGCATTAACGGCACCGTTTGTTGTTTTCAAAATATCAAATTGACAGGATTTTGAATTACGATGTACAATATAGTTACCTGGTAAACGTACGTGACAGTTCAGTTATAAGCGATTCGAAGCAATAGAATATATTGTTATCGATATCACCCATCAAACAAGCTTAGTTGATGCAGGATCGACCGAGTGACATTGTGACAATCAATACCTAATCGATATTTTCGTTTAAGAAAGCAGCCTCGATTCGTTTCACATGGGTCGGAGATGACGGGAATAAAATCTCCCAATTGGAAAGGTGCTGCTTGCAATAACCCAGTCCGCATCACTTAACTACAGGTGTCTTGATGAATATGGGTATATATATATATTTCGTCCGCCTAGGTATATATATATATATATATATATATATATATATATATATATATATATATATATATATATATATATATATATATTTATATATATATATGTATGTTTATATATATATATAAATATGTATATATATGTATGTATGTATATTTATATATATATTTATATTAATTGAAATATGACTACTATGCGTTGGCACAATAACGAATAGATATTAATAATCCATCTAAAACCTCATATGACGAGACAATATATCTACAATACACATCACCAAGCACTGCTTAAGGACATTTAGTTAAATGCACGCTAACAGACACGAACATTACCGATAATTGTTGTTAACATATAATGCGAATCTGATGCATGTACATCTTTACGTAACTTCATAATTTGTCTATTATTAGAAGTAAATCAAATTACAAATACCAACGAAGACCTGAAGGTGAATAACCTGTTTAACAAGAAACGGAAACCAATTACTAATGAACATCATCGTCTCGATGGACATATTTATATATCCCATTGCTTAAATGATTCTCGCTTTATGACACAGAATATATTCATACAATATCACGGAGAGCTGAGCAGTTGCACCTTTTAACAATTCTTACCAGATACATAGCCGAGCTTAATAGCCCTAAATCACAACGCCAATGGTTACTGGAGCCGTCGGTGAATTATATGGATCGTTATACTGACCAATCTACGAACTCGACCATTCGCCACTCCGAGTTCTAGTTGACAGCAGATCTCTATAATGGCACCCAGAACATCTAATCCATCACTAACTTCATCCATCACATCTTCATTTTTGCGTGATCTATTCTTGACATACTAGCGCCCTTGCTCTCATCTGTCATTGCTATCAACTGCCGGCATCGTCTCAATTATGAACTTCCTTACTAAATGTCATTAACACGCAAGAGATCCACAAAGTGCTGAATTATGTGGAGAGGGATCTCTCTCCGACCATGAACAAATATTTGATTGTAATTGACCTTCGGTTACGCCGAGTAGTGAACTCGAACTACCCTCAAAAGTGCAGCTAATGTGAGGATTGGAGAACCACACAAAGTGTGTACAATCTAAAGAAGTATTTCTTAACCTCAACGGAGAATCCAATTTACGAAAGACTATAACAATATACACATTGTTCAGCAATGACATTTACATTAAAACACCCATTATGCATGTTCCCTTAGCACTGGTACAGACTCATCAGAGTAAGCATTCAGGCATGTGTAGCAACGCCGGCATTATTTCCTTTATTCGTTCCTGGAAAAGTATGCCAACGACAGGCACGGCCGTGTAGAGTCATCAACAGAATGGCAAGTGTCTTGACATGTCGGACATATGATACAGAGTCTACCAACATAACTTCTTAATCATTTATTAATAAACAATATTGTCAATGCTTTAATATATTTGTGGACCAAAGACACCATACATAGTAATATGTCCGATCCGTCAAAACACTAAGTATCATTGACAACTGTTAATAGCTTTGGCCGTTGGTCACCACTAAGAAATGTTTATTCGAATGATGTTAGCGAGCAGCTTATTGATAATTTTATTGATGCTTCTCTCGCAGGCTGCCTCATGGGCAAGAATTTTTTTAATATACAACATCAATGCAGTATCAATGAAGTCAAAATGATATTAGTACAACCAATTGTTAATCTGATGGCAAGGTCACGAGCGCGAAAGAACAACTATTCATTTAACAGCATGTGTGGCGTTATTGCTCAAGCGTGGGGTCGCAACTGCACCGATGTTACAGGGATACCAGAAGAGATAATCGATAGAAGTCCGATGCGTCATCGAGAATGGCAACAGGACAAATCGATTACCAGTTTCCGTCTCTGGTATTCAGCACTGAGTAATTTTGTACAGTGCATGCGTTAAAGCAATGCGTAACATCAACTGCTTTCTGCAATTCTCGCCTCCATTCGATGACTACGTCGCGGATGATAGTATTCATTCAACGCACATTGCAGCGACATATTAAGTATAAATAGACACAGAGAACTTGTCAAGTTTTACAGCGATATATACAGCTCATTATGCTTAATTGGTTTTATGAGTCAAAGCCAAATAATAAATCTCAATTTCGTTGGTGGTCTTAGTGGAGCAGTGTGCTTTTATTTGCTAAGACAAGTCAGGTTCTAAAGAGCTCTCAGTATTAATCGAGGATGATCAAATGTCGCATCGATTGAAACTGTATCTAATCACCAATGGTGACAATACATATTAAATACCATTTTATCTAAAGCGAGTCAACAGCCAATGGTTCAGCCTATGCTCAGGAACGATGCGTGGTAACATCTGCTTTGTGTCTCGTTTGTGATGAATGCAGGGACGTGGGTTACCCTTGTCTATTGTTTTATCGGAGTTAAAAACGCCAGTGCAATATAGCAAACGAGCAACCAGCGTAAATGACATCGTCCTGCTCTATTCTTTTTCATGTGACCATGTAGCGCTTGTATCAGATGCATTGATTGCTCCAACTTGACGTTTTGAAAGTGTGCTTTTTTGTCGCTCGATGTGGACATTTCATATCCGTGGCCGGAACTTGCAGGTTGTCAGAATCAATAAAGGTCATTAAGTCGCGGGGTGTAATCCATTTGAATTACACGTGTCTGGCACGATGAAAAATATAATCCAGACACACCAATCCAGGGCACGGTATCCCAATGCAAAAGCTTTTTGTGATGTACATATTTAACGATAGCATTAGTGTCAATCATGAGGGACCTTCAACAAACGACGTCACACCAGGTCGTAAAATGCTGACAAATGCGCATAGGTAAGAGGATGAGAACAAAACCTTGTACCAAAATAAAGATAATAAATTTGCTGTAAAGTATGGTTGCAACGCCTTCGTAAATGTAATAATATCGCTTGCCCTGTTATGATGAACCCATATGAATAGATTAAATCCCACAAAGCACGTGGTCAACTACAACAACAAAACAAAGAGGGAGATAGCATCGCCCATGCTCCCTTCCAAGTCCCATGAAGAGACAGGCAATGCCATGTTTAAAGCGGGGCTCACAGCCTGAATGACTGCCCCCTCATATGGTTAAACTACGGAATGTTGTCAACAATGTAAATGACATCAATCAGCTAAAATATATGTCGATATCATAAATAGCCGCATTAAATGACATGTAGCAAAAGGCGTCACACAAGCTAAACCTGATTGTTTAGTCCTAAAACAACAATACACATATACTGCTATAAGTAAACACACAAATAGCAAGGGACAAGGACGATGCTGTTATGTATGGATAAGTTACACTGGTCTACTGATTACAATGCGCCGAATTGCAAAAGTAAGCCTCATAGTTTGACCGATTGTGAAAATTCTAAATTCCATTGGTTTGTATCTCAGCCGATATGAAAAAATGAATAAATATATCACAATGTGACTACCCACAGACGAGCTTAAAAGGGGTTTTGATGGCTTTAACGTTATATTATCTATATTACGTATGGCACCAAAGGCTAGCTGGTCAACGAGTGTTACAAAATCTTGTTATATTCACCCCTCACTATGCAGTAGTGCTTTATATCGATCAGGTGTATATGTTGTTTGCAATAAACATCATGTATAGCCATTTTTACATTATTCTTTTTATTTGGTCTTTCAATTGTATGCCTGCAACAGTCTAGGCCCCGGTCGAGTCATCAACAGAAGGACGAGTGTCGGGACATGTCTGAAATATATTTGTCTTAGTGCAGAAGCTATCACAATCGATTCTTTTTCAGTGGATAGCGACCTGGTCAATGAAGGATGCTGTCGACGAAGGGCACCGGCCATATTAATTTTACTGGGCCGAACCAGCTAATGAATATTTTTCAACATTATTCTTGAGACCAATAACATCGTTGAAAGAGTCATCATTAAGAACTGCTAATGACATTGGCCTAATTTTTTACACAGTCTGGTATAAAAATCAATGCGAATGTGCCGAAATAGGACAAAATACCCCTTCATTTATGCCTTATTGTCCAATTTGTTTTATCACCCATTCTTATATACGACTGAATTGATATCGTATATTTAGAAGAAATAACCGCCGGAATTATATTTTAATATTCACAGTCTGACCCATACAATGACACTTAGCTTCTTAGAACCAGTGTCACAACCAAGCGGACTTGGTACATTTTTGCAAATAAAAAAAGTTTAATAGCTGACATATTTTCTCGAAGTATCGTAGTTGTTCCACTGACACAAAACACAGTTAAATCTTGAACTGCCCTCATAAACTCAGTGCAGCGATTTGCTACGCCTAATAACTACCAATGTCATTTTGAATTGCATTATGCAGTTTCTAGCAGCATTAGTTGCATCCCGCCGTTATAATTAATCCCTTTTGAATAGAAAACCCCATCACCTCCATGATAGAACGGTGATAACCTCGGAAAGCGCACAACCAAAGAAGGCTATAGTATCTCTCGTGAAGAGAAATTTGTTTTTAAGCGTGCACTGCGATTGACTCCATCTTATCGACAAGGCGTGGTTTCAAATGTGATCAACTGCATAAGACCTCAATTTCAGGAGGCTAACTCAAATTGGTCAGCATACCCGCTTCCAGCAAACGTGCGTGTCATTATCTTTTCTTGAAGACGGATATTGTAAACTGGAGACAAACCATTCCGTACGGCAGTGCAGGAAATATAAGTCCTCGAAGCCGGGAGCCATGCTGATTTCGCTAAGGCACGCAGACGCAAGAAAAAACATTCCTGCTTGAACTCAATTAGCTGGCCAAGCGACGACAATGACGCCTCAACAAATCATTTAGTCAAACTAATTGACGAAATTGCAGGTAATTGCTACAAAGACACATAGACTGTAATACTTGATAAATATGAGGTGATTTTTACCTACTTATATAATTCTTTCGGAATGCATTGTAATACGGTGGTTGTGATGCTGGCTTATTTATCAGCGTGAGATGACAAAATACGATCATTCACATTCCGTGATTCATAACAATACAAAGAAGGACCATCGTAACCGATCCGCTGGGGCACAATAGGGTCCCTGATTGTGACCTTACATAGAGCATGTTACAACAGTAAACAACTTATTGCCGATCTGCTGCGTCAATATCATGCACTTATATTAAGTTCCGTTTCATAACAGCTTGGTGCTTAAATTTCTTATATCCGTGTTAGCGATTCCCAAGCACTACGAATTATTGAATTATTAAGCTGGCTAGTAATCTAATTTCAATTAGACAGGCAAGTTTATTGATCCCGTGTTACGCCCCTAGACATCCTTGTGATTGGAAGTTGCAATGACAAATCACTGTATTTACTATGCTCAAATTACGGCGATGGTTTCCACATTGTTTATGTATATAACGCGGTATTGCACAAACGCAGCAGGCTTGGGGCAAGCTTGCGATCACCGTCTCAAAAGTACGGCTGCAATCACAAGAGTTAATTTGCGATTATATCCCTTGCATCACATCGATGGCAAAGTTGTCATGTGCGCCCTGAGCTTATTTTTGACCCATACTATGACCAAAACATTTATAGCTATAGCTCACTCTGTGCCTTCTTAACCAAAACACTGTCATAATTAGACCCTCCCAGGGGTATTTGTAGAGAATAGTATTCCATTACCCTTGAACTGGAATAGATTATGCAAATAGGCAAAGTCGCTTATTCGAACATAACTACAGCTTTATTTGATTGATATGCATCCGCCACACCGTTGAACAACATAATAATACATGTATTAGCTGATATTTGTATATCAAACACAACGTAAACGTAAACCAGTACTAGTGGATGAGTCAAACGTTTTAGTATTGATCCATGGGTTATACTCTTTATGATAGGGTCAGTCTATTTCCTGTACTTAATTAGCTCGATAAATAATATGCCATAGTACATGAAGCACATAATCTTTTGATACATCAGCCAGAAATTCTGCATCACTTGCAGCGGCGCCGAAAATGTCGTCCTGATCAGCACAGTAGTTGACTTGAAATCCGAATTGCGCGAGTGAACCTTTTCCAGAATTATACAATTGTGAATTAACTTAATTCTGGCAATGCTTCACTTAATTAAGTGATCATGTTTGTACAGTTTCATAATGAAGATAAATTCGGAAGAATCTTTTCTGTATGGGGTAATTGTAAACTGACATTGAATGTGTAATCATTGCATGCACGTTGCAGTGAAACATTGAATATAAACAAAAACAAGGCACATTGTCAACTCTGACAGCGACAGATAAAGTTCATGATGTTTAACGATTTCCATGAGTCAAAGCCGAATAGTCACTTTTCATTTCGTCAGTGGCCCTAGCCGAGCTGTGTGTTTAAATATGCTTCTGAATTGTAGTAAGAATAATAGAGCCTGATCAAATGTAGCGTCGATAGAACCAGCTTGAAAACATTCTCAGCGTATTTGTAATTGAACCAAATGTTATCCTCTCAAGAGCGACACAAACCAGTCCCGCACAAGGTTCTACCCCTTTCACCACCGAAATGAAAGGTTCTCAGTCTAGCCCCACGAAAGTGCTGTGATAATAATTCACATTACTTTATGTTTGGCGATTGCGGGTAAGAGCATGACAGAAATAAATGTGGTCATAGCTGCTCTTCTGCCACGCTTCGTGAGCACGGATGATAGATTGAGGTACCAGTATTTAATTACGAATGTCGACAAAACATATCAATTACCATTTCCCCGTCTCCTGCCCGAGACAACAAACCAATTTTTCAGCCTATGATCTGGAACGATGCGTAATAACATCTGCTCCGTTCGTGTCTCATCTCCATTCAGTAGTCATAACGTTTTGTGATGTATTCAAGGACGTGGATTATCTCACGAATATTGCAGTATGGGGTGAAATATGCATTTGGTTACAAATTGATGATATAATGAGCTCTACGTATGAGTTCAAGCGAATTCAGAATACGAGCAAGTCATTTGCAACGATAACTTATTGTTAAGGCTAGATAACATTTGAGATAGGACTGTGCTTTTCGTTGGAATAGTCTGTATTTCATCGATTCCGGCGCTGCAAGTTAGATACACGTGTCTGGTACGATGCAAAAAATAATCTGGACAAACCAAACCAGGGCACGGTATCTCGGTATGTTGTACACATTTAACGAGTCAATCATAAGAGACCTCCAACGAAGGACGTCAAGCCTGGACGTACTATGTTATCGATTATCTTGAAAATTGTGGCTGCTACCCCCTAATGAATATACGTTTATCACTTGCCCTGTCACATTAAGCGCATATAGATCCACTAAATCGCACAATGTATGTGGTCAACTACAATCACCAAAACAAAGACGAGGTTTGTTTCGCTTATGCAACCTTACTTGTCAATTGATGAGACAGGGCCCGCCGTGAGTGAAGCGAGGCTAACTGTCAGAGTGACAGCTCCTTATATGGCTTAACAATGGATTGTTGTCAATATGCCAAACCAAATCCATTGGCCAAAGTATGTGTCCATATCAGAAATAACTGCATTAAAATTACATGGTGCAAAACGTGCTGCAATTAATAAACCTGATTGATAAATCCGAAAACAACGAAACACCTGTAATGCTACCAATAAAATCAAATATAGCCAGGGATATTGACGAAGCTGTATGGATAAAGTGCTTTGGTATATTGATAACAATGCACCACAGTGTAAAAGGAGGCCTCACAGTTTGATCGCTTTCGATTGTACCAGAGCCCATATGAATACATAAATAATAACACAGCGTGACTACGCATAGACGAGCTTAAAGAGGCTCTGACGGCTTAAACGTGAAATAGCCTTTTTTACGTATGGCACCAAAAGGTATTGTATCGTCTTGTTACATTGCGTACGTATCCAGATAATCCGATGACCATAGCATCGATTGGTGCAGCAAAATCGAAAGAAATATATTCCTTAATCACGGGACCTATATATAAATTATTGGGCTCACCATAAGGCAGGCAATCTGCGTCTAACATGTGGAACAGCACAAATGTCGCTCTGCTTTTTTTATATGGCTGCTACAATGTTATATAACTGATATACCAATCAACTACGCTTAAACGACATATAGCGATAATATCATTGTATATACTGTTTATCATAAAGGTATTGTGACAAGGTAAGATAACTGGTAGTATCTTAAATAAATCAATAGGAAAGAAAGAACACCTAACTGATACTAAAGTTAAGCCAAAAGGATCAGTTGTGGTAGTCGAGTAAACTTATTGCTGATCCGAATCAATATTCATATCATTCATTATTTTGAGTGTACATTGTGATATAGCAAATTATGCTATTGTTCTTAGAATGAGCCGCGGATGATACTGTTTATGGGCATTAGTACATCCAAATATGTACCATGTCCCGTGTGAGAGTGACCGATAAATTTCATTATGTGTAATGGGTTTCATGGGTCGAAGCCGAATAAAATCCTCGGACAAATCTGTACACGCCTCGCATAGGGCATCGCGACGCGCTGTGTGGGACTAGCTGAGGCAGTTTCAAGGTATTCGGCGCATGTCGCAATCATAGTACTTTTAGACTACAATACTCCATCTGAAAACATGCAGGTTAATATCCTGAGCCTTTTCAGAACTTCAGCACTTGTATCGCGCCTGTTATGT
This sequence comes from Urechis unicinctus, assembly GCA_034190875.2. Lineage (NCBI taxonomy): Eukaryota > Metazoa > Annelida > Polychaeta > Xenopneusta > Urechidae > Urechis > Urechis unicinctus. The sequence goes on from CM067343.1 coordinate 31,423,764, forward strand.
AGGTCTTATAAAGAAACTAGCCGTACTCAGTGTGAAGAAAAGACCACAGAGGCTGCTACTGTATAAACAGAGATAACTTTCTACTTACGGTGGTTACTCAGGGTAAAGACCAAATTCGAGTAAGTCACTTGTTTAGCAAATCGCTAATTTTAAAAGTTTTCCGCTTAGCGGGATTCTGTTAACTTACACGACGAAATCCATCTAATGACATCTACCTGCTTACAAATGATTGGGAGTAAATGGTCATGCGCGCCTGATCTGTTCGGTTTTGTACAACGATCGTGTTACTATATGTTTTTGCAAGTCAAGTTCTGAAGTGCTGACAATTTTAATAGAGGATGATCGAATTGATTGAAACAGCTTGAGAAATTACTCATCGTGTTTATGATATAATCGCACTATGTTATCTTAAGAGAGACACAAACCAGTCGCGCATCAAGTGACACCAATTTCCACGGCGTATGTTCTTGGTATGGTCTTGTCCCTAGAAAGCGTGGAGAAATTAACTTAGATTACTTCATGCTAGGCGTGGCTGGGTAGGCGTATGACAGAAATTAATCGCATGGGGTCATAGCTGGTCTGCTGCCGCACTGCGTAAGCACGAATGTTAGATTAATGTTCCGGTATTTAAACACGAATGGCGACAAAACATATCAATTACCATTTTCCCGTATCTGGCACGAGACAACGAGCCAATTGTTCAGTCTATACACTGAAACGACGCGTAATAACATCAGATTCTTTCGTGTCTCATCTCCATTCAGTAGTCATTTAGATTTATGATGAATACAGGGACGTGGATTACCATGCAGACGGAGGGACTATTTCAGTATTGGATGAAATAAGCATTTGGTTACAGATTGGTGATGTGGTGAGCAAATTCAGAATTCAAGCAAGACATAAGTAACGGTTGCCAATTGTTAAGGCTATATAAGATTTGAGATAGGATTGTGCTTTAGATTTGTATAGTCTGTATTACATCGATTCCGGTGTTGCCAGTTTGGTAGCCATAAGGACTTTATAGCCTGATGTAAGGTAACACTGCAGCAGCGCGTCTGTGTGATATCACTTCAACAAAGTCAAGTATATATTATCGCTAAACAAAAGTGTGATCACTGACATGAATGTAGTCACAAATATAGTTATAAGGCATTGATTATACCGTGTTGTCAAAAAAGCCTTTCAGCGAAAATTAACGGCATCGTCATACAATTCCGACACTAATACTTAAGGCGTATCAAAAATCTAACGAGACGTCTACATAACGTAGGACTCGACATTCAAGAACTTGCGTCAAGCACATATATCACCGTAGAAGCACCCTACCTCTCGAACCGTTATAAGTCTTTAATCATACACTCAATAAATTATCGAGAGCACAGACGAACAACATGTACAGTCGACCTTTGAGGACAACAATAATAAGTCATTATTTGTGGTTTCTAAAGAACTCAGCAAAGTGCACAACTGTTGATTAATCAACACACAATAAGTGCTCGCGATAATCCTTAGATGGATGAGGAAACGTCAAACAAAGAAACCGTTTCATGTAAATATAACTCGGCTTTCAGTGGCACACAATTGCTTCACGAATGTGGGTGTGACAATGTTTTGCGAATGTGTAGTCATGCTGAAATCATGTGTCCGGTACAATATATCATATAATCCTTTTTTCGTTAAAATGGCCTGGTTTATTGCGTTTATTATTTTTAACCAATGTTATTTCAAGATAATCATTAAAACGGTTGAATTACCGCTTTATAATATAGCAACCTCACTATTCCGCGGGAATAGTCAATAGTGAGTGATTCAACGCAATGTCGTACTTTGTTATTGGTAACATTCGTCTTAAATATCCACAAGAATGCCAATTAGCTTTTAGCGACAGGAGTAGAGGTGGTTCCTGGATGAATATCCACAATGAAGATAGGAAGATATGAATTTAACTTGAATAGGAGGAGTTTATTTACAAAAATAAATGTTAATTATAAACTGTAGCTATTTTGTAATGATAACAATGCTAACCACTAACTAACCACTTTATTATTTTATTAATGAATTTCGTTTTAATAATAATAGAATTTATGCACTTGTTGTTTTATTGCTTTTGTTTTATTCATTTTTACTTTCAAATTGATGTTGATTATACTCGATCCTATATGATATTTGACATATGAGCAAATGGACATGGCAGTATACTTTGATTAGTCTTTTAAGATATTGTTGAACGAAAATATATAATAAAACTTGGGAAAAAGGGAACGAAAAGCATAAATTGATTCCAACAAATCTGCACGAGAAGGGAAATGAGAAAAGTCTAATCTATAATTTAAGCTAAAACATATATTCTAGTCTGTCGTGAGTTGATGTGTGTATATATATATATATATATATATATATATATATATATATATATATATCTATATATATATATATATATATATATATATATATATATACTATATATATATATATTTATATATATATATATTCTGACATATATATACATATATATATATATATATATACATATAGATATATATGCATATATATCTATTAAATATATATATATATATCAGACACACCTTGATCTCTAATTGATTAATTCATGATGGTATTGATACTTCTCCACCAGGCTAACTCAGATTTAACGCTACAGGCATCTTTCTAATATTAAATTTTAAATGAATAACAATAATCCTTTTAAAATTATGTGAGTTCAGCAAATGGCCGAGCCACAGGCGTGAATGTGAAACCTTTCCCATTACAGCGTAGATGGCGGTATTGATCAAGGATTGGGTCGCAACAGCACCAATGTTAAAGGGATACTAGGTGGTATAAATAGATTGGAGCCGAATGCGTCATCTAGAATGGCGACACGACAAATCAATTATCAGTTTCCCGTTTTTGGCATGAGGCAGCGAACTATTCTGTTAAGTGCATGCTTTCAGGCAATGCAACACACCAACTGCTTCCTGCGATTCTCGCCTCGATTCAATGGTCAAATGCGATTTGTGAAAAACTTTAGGGACGTGGATTACCATATAAATACATGTAGTGGTTGCCGTGCAAGATCTCTCATCTAATCAATTTTGATAGTGTCTAAAGTACCAAGGTAATTATTCACCTCCCGAATAGAGTGTTATGCACATGATCTGCATCATAATTCAACAAAGAGTTACAGAATTGTAAGCATTCTACAATGACAGCATGACCCTTTGAAATGCTACTAAGCAGATCCCTATTCATGAAAAACTCAGACATTTGTATGTGCCACATAGACTTGTGGAGGTAGCCAAAGAGTCTATCTTATTAAATCCGTATTATGATGAGCCGATCTTACCCCTTGCGTCAAGCCTAGGTTAGCTTTGTCCCAAATGGCAGAAATAATGTTTATTCATGAGTTTTGAAAAAGTATATATGAAGTATCAAAAGATTTTATTGGTTTTTAAATTTTATTACCAAAGGTAATCCGCGTTATGATCATCTATGATGGCGTTTGTATAGGCTTGGACAAGTCAAGTTCATGTCGATATTATTGGTGTATGATACAATCATTTGAAACAGCTTGAATAATTACTCAGCGTGTTTATAATTGAACACAAACCAGTCTCGCACCATGTGCCATCCGTATTACCGGCGAATGTTCCTGTCAAATGGGAATTGGTCTTGTCCAACGAAAGGTAATAACTCACATTACTTCATGCTAGGCGTTGCTGGGTAAGCGCATGACAAAAAATAATCGCATGAGGGCACAACTGGTGCGCTTCCACGCTGCGTGAGCACGGATGATATATTGATGCACCAGTATTTAATTACGAACGGCAACAAAACATACCATTTACCATTTTCCCGTCTCTGGCACAAGACAACGAGCCAATTTTTCAGCCTATGCTCTAGAACAAAACGTTAAAACATTTACTCCCTTCGTGTAATGCTTTTATTCAGTGGTCATTTCGATTTGCGATTGATTCAGGGATGTGGATTACCCTGCAGACGGAGGCGTGGTTGCGGAATAGGTTCCGCCTGTCAATTGTAATATAGGCTGAAATATTCTATTTGTTAAGAAAAATGCATATTCAGAAAACAAGCAAGACATTGTGCTCTCTGGCATTAGCCATCAAATAGTGGAAATACAATGAGGCTAGTTTCTACACAGTAGAACAAGTGATGGAACCAAAAGGACCATAGAAGGCTTAAGCAGCAAATACCGAATGGTATGTTGTTGTGTAGGCCATCTTTCAGCGCATATGTAAAGTTTCTCGTCCAATTATGCCATAGCACCTTCACCAATCTGTCTCAGTGGCCGCGGCTATAAGTTGATACAATACAAGAATAAGTCGCACAGCATATTTATCATTACCTCCACAATTCGTGATTTTATTTGCCTTCAATCTACAAATTTAGCAAATAATTATTCTGCAGCGCTAAGGCTAATCTTGGTTGTTGACAGCAAAGCTCGAAAGAAACCGGATACCTCAGTGTACTCTTGAGGGTAATTGTTACGCATTTTTCCGAATATAAATTAGGTAGCATTACTGCCGTAAATTGCTTTAAACTGTGGATTCTGTAGCACAGCCTCACGTAGATTATTCATAGGATTCAACCATTATATCAAAATCCACTGTCAGTGCAATTTTCCTCTCATTTTCGAAATGTAAGATGTCTGACAAAATAAGACAATTTGTATTTGCTCTAAGGAGAGAATTATGAATGCGTTTCTTTGATTGAACCGATATATGAAAAGTTATTGTTTTCCAACCTACTTACACACTATCTTATCGTTGATAACTATATGAATTATTCTTATAAAGAAATATGTCTGACAGTAGAATATTCGATTGTGTGTGTCATACATTATCACAGATGACAGGCTGATCCATTTTAGTTAACGAGGACTGCTATGGATGAACGATGAGTGTCCGATAAAGTACCCTGAGAAATAAAGCTGAGGTGATGATACATGTCATTTAATGTTACCTAATGCAAGAATAAACGCAATTATTGAAATGGAAAATTCGAATTGAATAACTTACATCCTCATTTGTAGCTGGAAGTTCCACATAATGGCTCGGCATTCATTGCCAGATAACATGCAAATGATGCGATCACAAAAGTGATAATTATTGACTTCCCTGTTCATCATAATCCCTGGTGCTCGTTAATTGCTATTTCACGGGAATAAAGGTCTATCTTAGCGAGAAAATGAAGTCATATCTTGTATTGAAAAGACTTTAAGGTGACAGCAGCTGTAGGTTTAAGTTTTCTGTTCAATCAAAATAATGGCCGCTGTGCGACAATGTGCTGTAAGCAGCTTAGCAAAAGTTACACACCCATTGTAGTCCGCTAGGGCAACGTAACGCCGTACACCCAATGAAAAGTACATAACAGGATCTGCGGGGCGAACATCATATACCATATGCTGCTGGTTTCACATAATGGCCGGTCTAATATTGTCGCAACCTTATCGCGCAAAAGAAGTTATCTGGGCGGTATTTATTGCAAAACGCATTACGGATATAACATGCACCCCCTCATTACGTAATCTTCTCCGCAATTTACCGCCATTGTTCGCGGGAGGCCAACTCCTTAGGCGATTGTCCATTTGTGTACATGAGCTGCAACACATTGCATTGTATTGGACTATATACAGCCGTCCCAGCCCCAAGACGAGAGCAGGGCACGGCATCATCTCGACGAAATTCAATCGAAAGGTTGATCAATGGATCATTTTAACATTTTAAGCGGAATATTATACAGATACATAATTGAACTAGATGTAATCACATTTTATGTCATCCTTTAAGGTTTGAACAGACATAAGGTGTATTGTATAATTTCGAGCCAGTACTGAATCATTTTATTTCAGCTTCAAAAAGATGATAACTTTCATAATGTGCATGTTACATTTCATAGCAAAAGGTAATTGATGAGACCGTTATTCATTGGAAAGGTGCACAAGTCCAATTATTGGCACGGATCACATTCGAGGAGACAGCCTTACTGCTTGATTGCTTTTGACGCCCTACGTCCATTGGCTTGTTTTTGAGCAGATATAAGCACATACTACGGTATGGTTATTCATAAATAGATTGTGAAGAGTTTTGATGGCTTCAGCAGAATATTTGCAATGGTGTGGCGCAAGAGGCTTGCGTTGGTCACCGCAAATATCTGTCCCAATCGTTAATTATGTACGTTTTCTCAAGGAATATTCATTCTAGCAACATGAGGCATAATATGTTGCATGGGTCAATTCACTAAGCCAATGTATTAACTACATTCTTATAATTAGGATATAATTATTGATGGAACCTTTCAGCACAGTCCATCCTGCAGCCTTACACTGTATTTTATAATACGAAAGGTCTATTTTGCAGTGACATCAAATTCTATATGGCAGACAATGCTTTACAGTTGAAAGGATAGTGTGACTATTAACTAATTCGGCCATAAAATGGCACCCTCGTTACGGAAGTGCATCTGGTAACTAGGCAATATTTCGGCACATGGTGCAGCTCACATTTTGGTTCCGCTTAGCAGGAGGTCAATGAAAGTCAATTGCAGTGTCATGCGTGATTGAGGAGAGATAAGAAGAACGTATGCGTTGAGTCACCAAACGTTCACCACAATCTCGACCGACACGTTGGTCTGGATCAGTTCGATAATGCCAGGGGAAATATGGAGTGTGTTTAATGCCGGCAGATGCCAATAGTTGTATTACTAATTTGAGAGCTGTGCTGGAATGGACACATATTTTCATTTGTAAACATATATCGTTTGACCTCAATCAGGAAATCAACCTTACCATTGGATATTTGAGCTTCAATAATTCCGTTTGCTACGAGATTTGCTATGTTTATGTTTGGCGCTTCTCGTCTTATTGTAAGAAACGTTTGTCGTACAAATGAATTGCATTGTTACGCAAGCATTGATATTAATGACTTCAAAGGCAAAGCTTTATTCAAAAACCGATTGGTCTGAAAAGTAGTAAATACTACTCCTCATATTCTGTGTTTAATTCTAAAGCTTGCAGCTTGCAGCTTTATAAACTGTGTCAAAACTCATGGTACCATTTATTGATAACATTGCATTGCATGGCTTCAGGTATAATATACCTTTTAGCCGGATCTCTGTGTCAGAATGCCATGGGCGGTGCATATAACCAAGTCCCTGTGTGTTGATGCAGATTATTTCTCTTGCAATAAAGCGCAATGTGTATACATATATACAAACTTACGCATAATTGTGACGATTAAGTTTTGATAATAGTCTGATCATCTGTAACCTTCCGTTTTGCCATCTTTCAATTGATGTTAGCTTTTGTAGTTTGCATAACTCATGAACCGCTAACATCTTTTAACAGGATAGGCAAATGCACCTACCGTTGATTGAGTGACCATTAAGTTTCTGATCAAGGCAACATTACGTTTGCATTTATCGGGTTTCAAATATCTCCTCTATAGCAATTGTCTTAATTAAATGACACAGGTTAGTTAGGTCAAAACTGATGTTCTGCAATAAGAGAACACGCATGTGTAATGGCCTCAAACGCCACATAAGGACGTTGATACTAGACAGCTGCGGAATATAACGACATAGTCTGAGCTTACCAAGTAAGTATCACTGATTACCTGACGTAACGCAAATGCGGGGTTTCGTCAAATGCGACAGTTAGCAAAACGATGAATAGATAACAACAATACAAACACATGCTAATGATTGTTGACTTCTTAGACAGTATTAGAATGGTTATACGCAAACAGATTGCTTTGAAAATTGAATAAACTAATTGTATGTTGTTCACATTTAATACTAAGTTATACAATAGAGTGAATATTTTGATAAAAAAAGTTATTTAATTTCATTGGTTGATCAAATATGTTATGTTGTTCCCACGTATATTGGTATTATCTCAATTACACAATAGTATGTATATATTGCTACTCCGCACGTTACTAAAGTATGTCTCGGATGTATATAACGAAGGGGGTATATAATCCATTGTGGTATTCAACTCCCATTGGTCTTCACGTGTATAAACTATGTGGCTCTAGTGATGCGCCGATGCAATTGACCGAAGACAATAAGCATATCTTTATCTTTTATCTTACATCCGCCAATAAGAGGGACATTCTGCCATAATGTACAGCAGCTACTTCTTATAGGTTCTCAAAAACATTTAGTACAGATATAAAATAGCTTCATGAGTATAAAGCAGCCGTATTTTGAAATTAATCAAAATTGTTCTCATCTTCGTTGGTGATGATAGTCTGAGCTTTTATTGGACATTATCGCTTACTTATTTATCACACGTCACTTACATTGCGTACAGTCACATAATATTATTATGAAGTTGTAGCTGCAACTGCTACCAGGAGATTTGTGTCTTTAATGTTATAATCGTAACTGCATCAGTATGGTGTAGTGTGTGGCATAATCAAGTGCGTTTTAAGACTTGCAATCCTCTATTCAGTCATGTAAAACGTCAAGCAGGAAATAGGTCAGATTTCCTTAAAATCTCAGTCTTTGTTTATAGATGGCCGCAACATATTATTACGTTGTGCTACATAATTATTGATGTTAAATAACCAAACTATGTCCTTTATTGGTCATAGCAAAGTTTTTCATCCTGCAAAGATACGATTGATACGAAACGATTATCTCATATAGAGACCCATCTTATGCGTCAGAATAATGTTTGGTAAGGTATCATTTAAACCGAAAGCCTCAGACCCATACAACAGACAATGAGTGGAGCAAGCGGCAGATTGATTGTCACTTGCACACGCTCACCAACACTTATTTTACCCTTACAACTAATTTGAAATATCATCCATTTGTAATGCCATGCACTATTTAACGTAAGACATTCCTGTGAGACAAATTAAAATTAATCATGTTGGGACAGTTTGATTATGAAGATATCAACTCGGAGTGATGGTGATCTTATATTGGATGTATAATAATTCAATGCACATCGCAGTGAAATGTTGAATAAATACGAAAGCAACTCTGACAGTGATAGATAAAGTTTATAATGTTTAATGAATTTCATGAGTCAAAGCCGAATAGTCACTTTTCATTTCATTGGTTGCTCTAGCAAAGCTGTGTGTTTTTTATATGCTTCTGAATAGTTGTCAGAATATTAGAGGGTTATCAACTGTCGCATCGATAGAAACAGCTTGATTAAATACTCAGCGTATTTGTAATTGAGCCACATTTGATCCTCTCAAGAGCGACACACACCAGTCTCGCACAAGATTTCACCCATTTCACCAGCGAAATGGTTATAAGTCTAGCCCTACAAAAGCGCGGAGATAATAATTCACAAAACTTCATTCACATAATTCAATAATTCATGCTAGGCGTTGCTGGGTAAGAGCATAACAGAAATTAATTGCATGAGGTCATAGCTGCTGCGCTGCCACACTGCGTGAGCACGAAAGATAGATCGAGGTACCAGTATTTAATCACGAATGGCGACAAAATACATCAATTCCCAATTTTACAGTCTTTGGCATGAGACAACGAGTCAACTTTGCAGCATATGCGTTGGAACGATGCATAATAACATCTGCTCCTTCGTATCTCATCTCCATTTAGTAGCCATGAAGATTTGTGATGAATTCCGGGACGTGGTTTATCCCACAACTATTGCAAAAAAGGGGTGAATTATGCATTTGGTTGCAAATTGTTGAATATAGTGAGCTCTCCATGTGAGTTCAAGCGAATTCAGAGTACAAGCAAGTCATAAGTAACGCTAACTTATTGTTAAGGCTTAGTAACATTTGCTTTGCGTTGGAATAGTCCGTATTTCATAGATTTCCGGCGTTGAATGTATGATAGTCCATTAGAAGTACATGTGTCTGGCACAATGCAAAACATAATCTGGACACACCAAACCAGTACACGGTATCCCAATGGCAAAACTTTTTGTGTTACATATATTAACGATGGCGTAAGTGTCAATCATAAGAGACCTCCAACGAAGGACTTCACATCAGGTCGTACAATGCGGACAAAAAAGGTAATCAATTATTTTGATAATGGCGGCTGCTACCCCCTAATTAATACACGGATATCGCTTGCCCTGTAATATTGAGCGCAACTACAATAACAAAAACAAAGACGTGGTTTGTTTCGCTTATGCACCCTTCCTGGTCAATTGACGAGACAGGGCAGGCCATGATTGAAGCGAGGCTAACTGCCAAGATGACAGTACCTCGTATGGTTTGACAATGGAATGTTGTCAACATGCTAAACGAAATCCATTAGCTAAATTATATTTCGATAGCTGAAATAGCTGCATTAAATGACATGGTGCATAACATGCTGCAATCGCTAAAACCTGATTGATTTGTCCGAAAACAACTAAACACGTGTAATGCTATCAGTGCAATTAGACATATAGCAAGGGATATTGACGAAGCTGTTATGTATGGATTATGTGATATGGTCCATTGATTACAGAGCACCATAGTGTAAAAGTAGCCTTACTACTTGATTGTCTTTGATGTTCTAAGCCTATTGGTTTGTATCTGAGCCCATATGAATAAATAAATAAATATCACTGCGTAACTACCCACAGACGAGCTTAAATGGGCTTTGACGGCTTAAACGTAACATTGCCTTTGTTATGTATGGCAAAAAAAGGGTAATGCATCTTCGTGCCTACATATTCCGATAACCCGGTGGCCATAGCATCGATTGGTGCAGCAACATAAACGGAATATATTCCTAAGTCACGGAACCTATCGCTAAAATATTGGGCTCTCCAAAAGGCAGCCAATCCGCGTTACATATATGGAATAGCACAAATGTCGTTCTGCTTTTTTATATGGCTGCCAGAATGATATTTAACTGATATTACAATCGTTCAAGCTTGAACAGCATATAGTGATAATATCATTGTATATACTGTATATTACATAAGGCAATATGACACGGTAAGATGCCTGATAGTATGTTAAGTAATCCAATAGGAATGAAAGTATTTCACTGATATTAAGTCTGATACTAAGTTGAATGGTGAAGTCCAATGATTCGTAGTGAGATTGAATACGACAACATGGTGTGACTTAAAAGCGGCAGAACAATGGCTTGTATGCATATAACGTTTTATGTTCGTAGTGAGCATGAGATGAAAAGCTGTTTGGTAGATATGGTGATCGGAAACCACATCCAAAAGCACTAAAGGGCAATGACAAGTTAAAAGCCCCGCAGAATCCAAAGAATGGTAGATGAGTGTCATCGCTTCGCGGCATAATTGCCGTTTGTTAAAATTTATGATGGTCAGAGAATGGTCACAAGGTTACCTCGGGCTGACAGAGATGGTCACAAGGTCCCTCGGGCTGATGTTTTGGCGTGACTCGTGCGACAGTAAGAAATGAGTATAGTAATGAATTATTTACTTAAAAGACACCGTTGAATACACATAAATGTGAATTCATATGACGTCTAATACCGAACATACACAAGTGTTAAAAAATTCAGAGAGTTCAATCGGACCAGAGTCCGATTTTAATATATTAGGACAGTGATGAGAGAGAGGCTTTAACAAAAGAAATGTTTTTTTGTTTCTTAATGCAACGAATGTTATATGTATCGTCAGAATTAATATGGATCTACGCGCAAAATTGCCGATCACGTGGATGTGTAAGGCAAAGGTTACCAAAACAACCAATAACACACACAGCCTGACAATTATGCAATCTTAAGAAACATATAAGATATTTGTCGGGTAGATATATGTTTCGCTTTGTGTAACGCCGTTATCTACATCGACTATAATCTAAATCGAACAGCGTTGTTTAAATATTACATTATTATACCATTAGATGATAAACATTATTAACCAGGACGTTCACGTTTAAGCAGCGCTGTACCATTTAGGATATACTTTACCTAAATCATTGATACTGCTACAACAGCAATGTAAGAATTGATGAGCGGCCAGCAGAAATATCGCGTGCTGAAACTAAGATTGTTATGCATCAGCCACACTGTTGCATAGCATAATAATTCATTTTTCGGCTGATGTTTGTATAACAAACGCAACTTAATCGTAAACAAAAAATCGCAGATGAGTCAAATATTTTAATGATCAATGGCCTATATTTATGATGGGGAGAGTGTATTACCTCTACAGACCACCTGATGACTAAAATGAACACATTGCTAGCCGTGTAACATCGATTTTTCATGTGATGTTGCAATTGATTAATATGATACAGACTATACAATAGGTAATAAAGCAAAAAATATTTTAATATTGAAGTTAGAATGCTTTTATAGCCCAGCTATCAAGCTGCACAAAAATAAACAATGCAAATTGACCGATATAGTCTATAGAATCAACTCTGTGAAAGATTAAGCTCGCACTGTATCGGCTTTACATATTCTACATCGAAATAGCCTGCATAGGATTGTTGGAAATGACCAGCAACTGTCTGTATTTCCATGGCCACTCGATAGTTTGCAATAAACTGTCATTAGAGTCTTACAAGCAATGGGTTTTTTTTTTGCATGACGACGCGACAATGCACTCATGGAAGATAGCCAACTAAACAGAACTATTAAAGATTAATGGAATTTAGGTTTGGGTCAGCAGCCTAGCAACGTTGTATGTACCCGATCTTGTGATTAATTTGTTATATGCAAATCCATGAAGCGACAATCAGCATTATAATTTCGTATATGCCCTCATACGTGCCAAATAAAGCAATTGTATTTTCGCTTTCATAGTGGTGCACTAATGACTTGTTCATTTCAATTTATTATACAGTCCAACTCAAGTTTCTACATCATCAGCATAAACAAACATCGCACCAATTTATCGGCCAACTATTTTTTGTCACGTCCATGGAGCCTATTGCAGTTGCCTGACAGAGAAGCGAGCTTCAAAAAGATTGGGGAGCAGACAAATATACCTATAAAAGCAGCAGTGTCGCGTATATTGACTCTTACTTTAAGGCTCACAAACTATCTAAAGGGGCAGCAGAGCGCACTGACAATCGTGATGGAACCCGAGGTAAAGTTTAGCCAAACGATCAGTTGTGGTAGTCGAGTAAACTTATTACTGATCCTAAACACTATTCATATCATCCATTATTTTGGCAGACAGAGTTTACATTGTGATAGAGCAATTGTGCTATTGTTCTTTGAATGAGCCGTGGATGATACTGTTCATGGGTATTTGTAGATCCATATCTATGTCGATGATGATTGAAAGACAGGTCATGGAAAAATCACATAACGGCAATGTTGAGCTGTCGGTATAAACAAGGTGATTGTATGTGCTTCTTTTTCATATAACATACAGGCGCGTAGTCCTGATCAGTAGAATAGTTGACTTGATAACGGAGTTGTACAAGAGAACATTTCCTGAACCATAGAATGGATAATCAACTAAATTCTGGCAATGCTTTCACTTAATGTTGTGATCATGTTTGTATGGCGTATTGATGTAGATATCAACACGGATAAAGCTTCCCTGTGCGGAACATATAAAGTTTATTATGTGTAATGGGTGGCCGAATAGCCACTACAGGGCCAAAAATCCTCTGAAAACTCGTACAGGCCTCGCAGAGGGCAGCGCAATGCGCTGGTGCTTGTATCGCAGGGACTAGCGGAATCGAAAGACCATCAAATCAAACAGAGGTAACGTCACGGTCACTCGAGTTTTCATATCCGGCTAATTGCCTGTCGCGATCATATACTTTTAGACTACAATTATCCAGGTTAATAACATGAGCCTTTTCAGGGTTTCAGGACTTGTATCGCACCTGTTAAGTCGGTCTTATACAGAAACTAGCCGTACTCAATGCGAAGAAAAGACCACGAAGGTTTTTGCTATAGAAACAGAGGTAACGTTCTACTTACGGTCACTCGAGGTAAAAAGCAGTTCGAGCTAATTCCAGGTTTAGCAAATTGTTATTTTAAAAGTTTTCCTCTTAGCGGAATTCCGTTAACTTAAACGGACGTTTTCAAAATGATTGGGGGAATATTCAGCAGTGATGGTCATGCGTTATTGGTAACGCTCGTCTTAAATAACCGTCCGGAGTAAAGTCACAGTCGATTCTGGATGAATTTTTCTATATCGGAAGATATGGCAAGCCACAGGCACGAGTGCTATTTTCTATTATAACAATGCTGCCGCACCTTTGTTTGGTTAGCTAATTTTAATAATTGGAATTTAATCATATAGAAGTTAATAATACATGATATCAGTTTCCCGTTTCTGGTTTGAAGCAGCTAACAATTTTGCAAAGTGCATGCTTTCATGCAATGCAAAACATCAATGCTTGTTCCTTGATTCTTACATGTCGAATACGATCCATGAAATGGTAGTATACGTGGATTACCATATAAATCAACCTGTAGCGGTTGCTTGGGACATGTTGTATACTGAAGTAATTCGAGAAGGGATTAGTTTATTAATGCAATATTGAGCATATAAGTAATTCAAGATAGTACCATAGGTAATCTAACATCAACCAAGATAGATTGTATATCTGATATACATCGATTCCAGTATTTTTTTTCCATAGAGCCATATAACCAATGTATATATATACAGAATGATATACTATAGTTATATATATCGATATGTATATATATATATATATATACAATATAATATTATAGATATATCATATCACCCTATATATCATTAATTCTATACAATAATATAATTATATATAAATATAATATGATATCTAATAACGTACAAATGTCGGGACATGTCAACATATAATCACTTTTGGGCAGAGACCTCCCAACTGTTTTTAGTCCTGAATTGAATCGTTTTGCTTTTTTGGTAACAACAGGTGCTATCGATAGTTTATATTAAGTGCACAATGTGACACACACATAAAACTTACACCAGCCATATCAAAATTCACTGGACCTTAATGGTTATCTAAAATTGATGTCCATTTTTCAACAATATTCTTGAGGGCGAAACCATCGTTAAAAACGATCAGGCAAAGCTCTAAGAATCATAAACTGCCATTGACGTTGGTCGTCGGTCAGCTCATGACAAACCTTGTACTCTAATTGATTAATTCATTATTGTATTGATACTTCTCCACGAGGCTGACTCACATTAAACGCGGTCAGGCATCTTTCTATTATTCAACGCCAATGGAACATCAATAATCATATCGTAATTATGTTGGTTCTTAATGGCCAAGCCGCAGGCACGAATGTGAAACTATTCCCATTACATCAAGCGTGGGGTCGCAACTGCACCTTTGTTACAGGGATAGTAGATGGTATCTTGGAGCGGTCGTTAGCCTCGTAATCCCTATGCGGCCAATTTCTTATTTCAGAGTCTTCACAAATTATCTTGAAACACAGTTTCGGACCGGAATCAGTAAGGGTTTCGAAAGGGTTCTTGTGGTACCTTAATTTCTGCGGGGGTCGATAAAGGCATCAAAGTCAACTCATTAACATCTCTGTTGCTAGGCAATGTTTAGGCCACCAAACTGAGGGTACTTAACAAATCTGGCATTATTAAATTGACTTCTCAAAATTTTTTCGGACCACCAAAGACAATGCTGTCCAGAAGTACTAATATGGTCATATTCACCAGCATAAGATTTAGAAAAAAGCTGCGGTCATTTAATATTTCGGCGGCGTGCCATACTTGTGAGCGTCCTTTATACAAGCATACATACATGCATACATACATACATACATACATACATACATACATACATACATACATACAATACATACATACATACATACATACATACATACATACATTTCAGACATACATACATCTACATACATACATACACATACATACATACATACAGGCATCAACATACAACTCGACATACATACATACATACTTACATACATACATACATACATACATACATACATACATACATACATACATACATACATACATACATACATACATACATACATACATACATACATACATACATACATACACAGACAGACAGACATACATACACAGACATACATACATACATACATACATACATACAGACATACAGACATACATACAGACATACATACAGACATACATACATACATACATACATACATATACATACATACATACATACATACATACATACATACATACATACATACATACATACATACATACATACATACATACATACATACATACATACATACATACATACATACATACATACATACGTATTTCCATACATACATATATACATAAATGGGTTAGAATACGATCCCTTTTTCCAGTCTAAAATAGAACTTTTTGCAATTACGAATTTTCCTTTTGCCGATCGGCTGCGTCAATAACATGCACAAATTCCATTTCATAACAACTTAGTGGTGTCTCTTATATTCGTGTCGGCGATTCCCTTACTGCCCGAAGTCACGAATTCTAAGGCTGGCTCAATTTCACATTGACTTTCGAAATCGCCCGGTTTAATTGTCTGATGATAGTGTATTGATCGTGTGTTACGCCCTTCGACATTGGAAGCTGCGCTGAGTATCACTGCCTTTCTATTTTCGAATTGCGATGTTTCGATATTGTTTATTGTTGTGACGGTTATGAATGTGCTAAGAGGACTGACCCAACAAACGCCACATATGAGCGGCACGTTGCTTCGTCATAACGTATCTTAAGATCATTACCTGAGTATTTCGGGGCGTAGTCGCCTCGATCAATCGGAATCCTCAAGGGCAGATCGCCGAGATATTTGACAAACAATCTCATGTGCTCTTGGTGGTTTTATAGGAGAGCCTACTGACGGGGGGATTACACTCATTTATCCCTCAAAGCGTGTCTCTAAGCTCTTTAACATAACCACCACAATCAATTATGCTTCTATTACACTTGGCGTGGGTTGCAAATGTCACCTTGCTTGTAATGGCACAGTTTATTATCCTTTAAATTAGTTAGAAATATAACTATTTTGAGTACTTATATGGATTAGTGTCATATTACCATTTCATCGGAATATGCTATACAAAGAGCCAGAATGTTGATTAATCAACACCAACACGGGCTTGTAACTTAGGTCCATATATGAGTGAGGGCGGCAATAACTCAACAATATTTTGAAATGCTACTAAGCACATCGCTATTCAGGAAAAACTTCGATATCTGCATGTGTCAAATGCACGTGCGGAGATGGCCAAAGAGTCTATCTTATAGATCCGTATGCGTCGATCTTACCCCTTGCGATAAGCCTAGGTATACTTTGACACAAGTTGATCATGAGTGTTGAATATGTATATTTTAAGTACTGAAATATTTTACGGGTTTTTAAATTGTATTACTGAAAGCGTATCTGCGTTATGATCATCAATGATAGTGTTTTTTATATGCTTGGACAAGTCAAGTTCGGAAATGCTGTCAATATTATTGGAGGATGATCAAATCATTTGAAACTGCTTGAATAATTACTCAGAGTGTTTTTGATTGAACACTAACCAGTCTTGCACCAAGTGCCATCCGTATCACCGGCAAATGTTCCTGTCAAATGGGTATTGGTCTAGTCCAACGAAAGGTATTAACTCATATTACTTCATGCTAGGCATTGCTGGGTAAGCGCATGACAAAAAATAATCGCATGAGATCATAAATGCAGCGCTGCCACGCTGTGTGAGCACGGATGATATATTGATGCACCAGTTTTTAATTACGAATGGCGACAAAACATACCATTTACCATTTTCCCGTCTCTGACGCGAGACAACGAGCCAATTTTTCAGCCTACACTCTGGAACGACACGTTAAAACATTTACTCCCTTCGTGTAATGCTTCTATTCAGTCGTCATTTCGATTTGTGATTAATTCAGGGATATGGATTACCCTGCAGACGGAGGCGTGGTTGCGGTATAGGTTTCTCCGGTCAATTGTAATATAGGCTGAAATGTGTATTTGGTTACAAAATGTGCATTCAGAAAACAAGCAAGACATGGATAAAGATTTCCAATGGCTAAGGCTTTATAACGTTCGAGGTAGGTCTGTATCACATAGATTCCTGCGTTGCCAATATGCTAGTCGCACTCACTGTATTATGTTACGTAATGTAACACAGCAATCGTTTGTTTGATCTTTTAAGTACACAAGTCAACCACGCATATCACCTAGGGAGCACCTAAAGGATGCCCTGTAAGATTGTCCTCCTTCTCAAGTTGTCATAATAACTCAACCGTGCACTCAATAATTTATTGAACAGAATAGAATGATGTTGAAGATAACAATTTTATGTAATGACCTGTGGCCCAGGATCATCTCTACAGACATGTGCCAAGTGCATAATTAATGATTGATCAATATACTTTTAGAGCTTGCAATAATCCTGCGATGGAGTTGGAAGCGTCAAACAGAGCCGCATCAATCCAGAGATGGTTCAGTACGCGTCAAACAAGCACATTACAATTCTGCGGTGGCTTTGGAAGCTTCATATGAACACATTATAATCTCGAAATGGCTGAAGACGCGCCGAACAAAGAAACCGTTTTGAAGCAAGAGCATCCAGTCAAAAGAGCCATGGATGAATCCAACCGTTTGACGCATCATCCGTCGACTAGCTGGTCTGTCAAACAATGTCAGACCGTTAAAACATTCCCCCAGGCGCTCATGCAACCCGCCCTCACAGTGCACACAGCGTGCGTGCGACTGCCCAGGGGTGAAATACCTGAGCGTTTTGATCATTTCACATACGCGATAACCTCACTCACCGGGACCAACATACGCAGTGTAAGTCAAACAGTTATATTTGTCCCACTCTTAACCAAACTGAAGGCAATATAGCGCTTCAATCAAAGGTTTTTAACTGCAAATACATACTTTCTTTAGCAGCCAATTGGTTGTTTTATATTGCATTTAAGGTATCCATTATAACCTTTGCTCATCAGGCACGTTAACAAATGCACATAGGCATTTGGACAGACGTAAGCATTTTGTATGGCTTGTCGGGAGTGATTGTGTTGCTACGAGCGGGCAATAAATCAAGGCTGACATAATTGGCTTTTTGTCTTAACGAGATATTGCCCATTGAGAGGCGTGCAAACATCGATAGGCAATATTTGAAAACAAAAGTATACAGAATCCACCACTTTTCTCAGCCATGCCGGACGTGAATGTCATACTATTGAGTATATCGTTCAGGCTATGGTTACCACTCATTTGGACATCTTCCCAAATAATTTGACAATTGGGCAAGAATTACTGGAATTTAGACCTATCTCAGACTTGTTTACCTATATAAAGCTTAACTCGTTAACCTCTCAGTCATGCAGATCTACTTATGCACCTGACGACCCTATAAAAAAAGCTTCTACAACACAGTGTAGCACCAACACTACAATGGCTTATAAAGCGATATATTCACCTCCTCGAGTGAGACTGAAGAGATAATCTTCATTCAGGTGTATACGTCCATATGAAGGGCACAATCGGAAGATATGGACTACGCATCCTCAACAATAACAGAGGATTCCGGCTTCTCGAATATGCGCAATTCCATGAGTCGGCAACACGTCGCAAGGCTACATAGCATACTCCAAACGGAACAACCAACAGCATGATAGACAACATGATGGTGGATAATAGATTCCGAGGCAGCCACAACCTCGCCAAAACCCGAACCTTCCGAGAGCCTGAAAATGTCAGGGACCACGGCTTGTGATGTTAGTATTGACCTTCTGATGGAAGACCATTTCGAAGAAAGGGAGCATGACAGCGTGTTACGACCTCGACAAAAGCAAAGATGAGTACATAGCAGAGCTACTTCAAGTTGAAGGAGATGCCTGCTGTGCACTGTTTCTGACTACGAGGCGGAAACCCGAAGAATGCGCATTGGTAATGTGTAAGTGTCAGCATGTGCGGTAAGTATTCATGGCAAGTTCAGAAGATATAAATGAAGGATGCGTTTTCGAAATAATTTGGATCAGTTATTGAAAGTGCGTTCGTTGAAAGTGCGTTTATATATAAGATATATATATATATATATATATATATATATATATAGAGAGATATATATATATACATATATATATGTACACATAGAGAGAGATAGAATAAATATATATATAGACAGAGAGATATATATATAGATATAGAGGATTTATATATATATATATATATATTTATAAATATATAAATATATGTATATATCATATATATATCTGTCTCTATATATCTATCTCTATATATATATATATTTATATAGATATTTATATATATATATATCGGTATATAAATATATAGATGAATATATATATATCTCTATATATATATATATATATATATATCTACATATATATATACGTATATATATACATATTTATATATATATTTATATAAATACACATAAATTGATATGCATATATATATCTT
Organism: Urechis unicinctus; assembly: GCA_034190875.2. NCBI lineage: Eukaryota > Metazoa > Annelida > Polychaeta > Xenopneusta > Urechidae > Urechis > Urechis unicinctus. The sequence continues at coordinate 31,444,145 of CM067343.1, forward strand.
AATACATATATATATATATATATATATATATATATATATATATATATATATATATATAACACATATATATATATATATTTAGATATATCTGTAGGTCGTCTTGTGCAAAGACAATAACATTGCTCCTTAATGATTAATTAACATAAGAGATTGTTATCTCTATTATTTGGGCCAAGTTCAGCAGTCGTGGACACGCAATCATACACGTTCCCTTCCACTACATGATGTGATGCCCTGCGTTCCTAATGCTAACAACCCCATGGTATATATAAGGCACAGAAACTATAGTATACTGGATTGCGCCCTACATAAGCACCACTTAGGCCTCGTTTGGTCTGATGGGTTTATAATGTCCTGTTGGTTCACTAAAAGCCACTTATTAATTGCGCAGACTCATGATGGTTGTATGGCTTCATAATATGACCTTTTATGCAGGTTGAGGCTATGCATGAGAAATGATATGCATCGAATATGACATCGAGCATGTCAACAACTAAAGCGACAAATTCGCATACTTATACATCACATTTTTCGCGGCGCATTTGTAAATATAGCGATCCTGTATTATCAATCCTCTAGATTAATGTGCGTTTTATCGCTGAAATTGTGCCTCATTGTTAGTATAATGGCCGTAGATGATGCTTACCACGGAAGACCTTTTTAGCTCTCACTATGTCTCACTCACATAGCAATCGAGGAAGCTCGTCCTCAGAATAGGTCATTCGAAGGATGTTTGGTCTTAGAGATAAGATTACGCAAAACATGCTGATAGACACCAGTCCAGATTCCCCTCCATTTTGATCCTGCATGCCCATGTATTTTTGACATGCTTCAAGACGTGTTTCGTGTAACCTACTATTTATACCACGGTTTTGTTAAATGCATAAGTACACCCTGTTATGCAGGACTTAATTGCAAGTCCGTTATCAATATATCACTAGGTATATTTGCGCGTATTGTCTCTGGGTATATTTGCGTCTAATGCCTATAGGTATATTCACGTCTATAGTTTATTTTCACTTTAGCTCCTCATACACAATATATGAATCATAACATTAATGCGCAAGTACGTTCATAGGGGTTTTATCTACCTCTATTTCCACGTTAGGGGCAAGTAATGCTGACTTCAGAGGATGATATGACCTTGCACGCATTACTGATTAGGGATCAGTGGAATGAGCACAGGTGGAGCGCAAAAAGTAATTGTTTACCGGCATATGGCATGGGGCATGCTTGATGGCATACAATTTCAACGGATGTATATATCAACTGCAATCATGATGTGGCCTGGTGTATGTCTGATGACAGGATAACTATACTTTAGTAAGATATAAATTATTCCAGATATTGTCCAGAACCCAGACATAAAACATAAAGTTTCTACCAATGATACATGTACGCTATATACACAGCGCATGTGGCTACATCTTCCAAATAAGATTTCCCATAAACCAACGGAACTTAAATCCATGCCTCTTTAAATAGATGGTTTTAATGCATTACACGCGCGTTCGAAATCCGAGTGCCAAAGTGGGAGAGGTCTGCGCAATGTCAGGTCGATTTCGGGCAGTCTATATCATTGAGACAAAATTTGATAAAATCGTGACAGACTGGGTCATAAAAAACATGGGTAATTTATTGTCATTTCACTGGGTGTCTGAAAGCAACTGTATGATGGATCGGGTATTATTCACCGCAATGGATGTGGGTCGTAACACATCACAGTGAATCATCCATTATAATTTGATCAGAATAATGACGCAGACAACACACGTGATGCGAGACAAATCGCAGATAAGTAATTGTTTATTGTTGCCACCTGCCGGAAATATGATAAACAACCTATATGCGACTCTGCATGGGCCCACGGTGTAATTGTAAAAGGTTATCGTACTGGATGTGCAGTAAAGGCTCCAGTACACACATACTACTATCTCAAAGCTAACCCCACGCAGCAGCATTGCGTGGTGTTTCTGGTATCAGTATTATGTATCGGTTAAAGATTAGCTCACTGCATGGTGCTAAAAGTGCATTAAGTGCAGTCTGTGTTGCGCAAGAACACGGTGGTTCGGTCAAAAACCATACGATGATAGTTACGGTGATATAAAAGCGCAGTGTAATGTGCGACATTGACTACTGCAAGAAGAACAATTGTCTAATATCTTTAGATAAAGTGCTTTTGGTGACCTAGCTTAATTTTTATTTCGGATATGACGCTTGCTTCTCTTACTGTGTGAACATTTGGAATCATAAATCACAGTAAATCCAGCATTACTGCTTCAAAGTGTATTTCTTTTTCATGTTTGTTGACAAACCTGTGTTTATAGTTGATTTAGCTGACCATTCAACGGAGCAACCAAATATACATAGCTAAAGCAAATATTTGCAAGACTTGAGTCCAATTTATGTCCTGAGTCATTATTTTACAGTTGACTACCGATGTTCATTTCTTAGGACAAGCACTCGAAATTTTTTTCGACATGTCAACATTCACGGTCGCCATGTATAATTCACGGTCGCCAAACCAATATTGTGATAAATTTGTCAAAGGTTACTACTCCTCAAATGTTCTTAGAATAATGCAAATGCGTATATTATCTGTTTCGGGAGGTGTTTGTGCAGATTGATTCGTCAATTACAGTGGATAAAATAATTATTCGAGCAAACTTGGATTGATCGCGATACAACATGGGGTTAAGTCTGTGGAGTATCATAAATGAGCAACAATTGTAGTATTTTCCACATTTACGGGACAACAGAGAACCAATCGCGATTGTTAGTGTTTCCTAAAGTCAAAACAGTTTGACAACAACTCAACTTATAAAACCATAATCACTTCGTAAGCCTACAAAAATGGCTGAAAGTTAATGCAGCTTCTTGTCTTCAACTATAGGTGCATCTTTGGAGCTCCACACACACTGCACCACAAGGCCTTAAATAATTTGCTACATTGTGTTATGTAGCTTGTTTGTACAGGAAACAAATATTAGTACAAACAGTCTCGGGAGAAATTCCTAACATTCCATTCTACCAAACGGAAATGAGGCGAGACATAATAACCCGGATATGTGAGGTTAAAGGCTGGCTATGTGTAACAATTGATAAGCAGCAAGCAATGACCACAAGCACACGGTGATATTTGTTACCGTTACAAAACTCAAACCGAGTACAAACCACTCAGTGGAATGAATGTTGTGGGCATCAACAAAGCTTAATTAATGTTCACATTGTAAGCATTGCCTTTCCGAATGCAGTAGGAAACGCCAATTTCGAGGTGATTGATCGATTCATTTTTCTAACTTCAATGACCCATGCGGATGTGCCTCCGCATTCTAAAGTATAATTTATTGTAACCGTGAATTGCTCTATGGCCTATGGCGTTAGGACTTAAGGCATGCCTTCACACTTGTAATTGCTCCTGTTGTAATCCATATGCAGACTAGCAGTACTTAACATTGCATACATGCGATTCGCTTTTATTACTCAAACGCACCATATTCAATCTAAACATTGACATATTATTAAACAACTAATTCAGAAGAGCTTTAAGCAGCAAATACCGAATTATGCGACTGATTTATGCTGTTGTATAGGCTGCAGTCCATCTTGTAGCGCATATTTTAAATTTCTCGTCATTTGGTTAGATTTGATACCTCGCTGATGGTGAGCATGTTTGTATGAGCTGCGGAGTCAATGGGAAGGTAACACCGGGTTGCTTTAACACAAAGATAAAGATTTACTATGAACGAAATCAACTGCATGATTATGTTGCCAAAGTGTATGTTTAACGCCTTACTCCGTTGACCTCAGTGACTTTTTGTAGACCTATTTTCAACCTTTGTAGCCCAGCAAATCTGGACTCTGGGATTACAATGCGTCTTCATTTTGTGAATATGTTCGAATGCATGAAAGAGCTATCGGCGAGTGTCGGCTTGTTAATCCCTGTCTTTTGCTATGTTGCAAATTGATAAACACCAGACCCGAATTCGCTCCTACTTCTATATAAAATTGTCATATCTTGATGTATTCACGACCTTATAGACGTTGTTCGGTCAGTTTTAATGACTTTCTCAGCAGTGTTGTAACTACGGCGGAAATATGTAGCCTTGTAAGAGACTGATTTCAGGACTACAAGGTCCTGCAATGCAAATATCGAATATATTACGTAAGATAAATTCGGCACCGAGGTAAAGGATCAGAAATATTGTGTGCTAAAATTGCATTAATCAACTCGCCTACCAGTAGATTTTGAGGGGTTGGGGTGAGGATTATGTATGAGGCAGGTACGTTGGCAAATCTAACTTAGGGTGAACAATCTTGACAAACAAGCGACAATGAGATTCACGCAACACCAAAATATCCGTCTGGCAAAGCTGAACATTACTCTATCAATGAAATATGATTTGGTGTAAGCATAAGATGCCTTACAATCGGTGAAATACATATGTTCTTTTTTTCCAATATCCCAGGTGAAAGCAATTACGTAATCGATGTAAAACCCTTGCCTTTTTCATGTTTGACACAAAACAGCTTCTAGAGCTAAACATGAATCTGGTAAGATAGCTATGTAGCAGACGGGAATGTAAATACATAAAAATATAATCAACTGCATTTGCGCTCGCACCCAATTGTGGATGAATGTATGTTAGTCTGTCTGTCCATGCATTTACATAATCAACACTCTGAGAGAAACCATTCATTTCATAATATAACACCTATGAGACCATTGGTTAGTTAGCGTCAGGATAAAGTGCCCCCGTCTGAGCATTGCGAAGCCATCTATTTATCTTCGTTTCTCATTATTTAGTGACTAAATTGCCCGTTTGGCATATAATCATTCACCTGGTATCATCTCGCTGTTCGGTGGCCACTCAATGACACTGATGTTTGCAATTTTTTTGAAACATATAGAAGCAACAGGCCTTACTACTTACCAAGACTTCCTAATGCACAATTCAGCAACCCTGAGTTTTTCAATTGCTCTGAGGTATTCAGCATTTGTTTCCTTATTTTTTTGCCTCTCGTGAAATGGGAAGAAGACACCCCGACTACCTCAATCGCATTATTTACATTATGCCACAATGTCGCATTTTAGCTGTACGGCTAATCTCTTTCCTCATCGTTGTGTATGATGGTGCGTAGAAAAAAAAATGGCAAATAATTATTCCGCCGCGCTGAGGCTAATCATGGTTGTTGACAGCAAAGCTTGAAAGAAACCGGACACCTCAGTTTACTCTTGAGGGTAATTGTTACGCATTTTTCTGAATATAAATTAGGTAGCACTGCTGCCATAAATTGCTTCAAACTGAGGATTCTGTAGCACAGCACTCACGTAGATTATTCTTATAATTCAACCATTATATAAAAATCAACCGTCAGTGCAATTTTTCTCTCGTTTTTGAAATGTAAGATGTACGACAAAATAAGACAGTTTGTATATGCTGTAAGGAGAAAAATATGAACGCGTTCCTATGATTGAAGCGATATATGAAATGGTATTGTTTTTTAAATTGATTATACGCTATCATATCGTTTATACCGATATGAATTATTTTTTTCAAGACATCTGTCTGGCAGTCGAATATTCGATTGTGGGCGTCATACATTACTGCATATGACAGGCTGTCCCATTTTATTTAACGGGGACTGCTATGGATGAACGATAAGTGTCCAATAAAGTACCATGGGTAATAGCGCTGAAAGATGATGCATGTCATTTAATGTTATATATGCAAGAATAAACGCAATTATCGAAATGGAAAATTCGAGTCGAATAACTTGCATCCTAATTTGTAACTGGATTCTCACATAATGGCTCTTCATTTATTTGCCAGTTAACATGCAGACGATGCGATCACAAAAGTGATAATTATTGACTTTCCTGTTCATCATAATTCCTGTTGCTCGTTACGTGCTATTCCAAGGGAATAAAAGCCTATCTTTGCGAGAAAATTAGGGGAATACATATCATATGAAGTCATATCTTGTATCGAAAAGACTTTAAGGTGACAGCGGCAGTTGGTTTAAGTTTTCGGTATGTATTGCAAAATACATTACAGATATAACATACATCCCTTCATCATGTAATCTTGTCAGCCATTTACCGCCATTGTTCACGTGAGGCTCACTTTTTAGGCGATTGTCCATTTTTGTACATGGACTGTAACTCACGAAGGAAAACGTTGTTTGTCGTAAAGCATTGTAGTAGACTCTATGCAGCCGTCCCAGCCCCATAACGAGAGCAGGGCAGGACATCATGTTGGCGAAATTCCAACAAAAGGTTGATCAACTGATTATTTTAACATTTTAAGCGGAATATTATACAGATACATAATTGTACTAGCTGTAGACACATTCGATGTCATCGTCTAAGGTTTGAACAAACATAAGGTGTATTGTATAATTTCTCAGTACTGAATCATTTAATTTCAGCTTCAAAAAGATGATTACCTTCATGCTGTGCATGCTACATTCGCATAGCAAAAGGTAATTGATGAAACCGCATTTCATTGGAAAGGTGCAGTTGTCCAATTATTCGCACGGATCGCATTTTAAGAGATAGCCTTACTGCTTGATTGCTTGATTGGCTTGTTTCTGAGCAGATTTAAGCACATACTACCTTATGGCTATTTGCACATAGGTTGTGAAGAGTTTTGACGGCTTAAGCAGAATATAGCCAATGGTATGGCACCAGAGGCTAGTGCTTGTCACCGCAAATATGTGTGCAAATCTTCAATTATGAACGATTTCTCAAGAAATATTCATTCGAGCAACATGAAGCATGAGATGTTTCATGGGTCAATTTATTAAGCAATGGGTTTTCTACTACATTCCTATCATTAGGATATCATATTTGAAGGTAACCATTTGAATCCCACAGCCTTAAACTGTAATATGAAAGGCCGATGGCCCATGACAGTGACATTAATTGCTATATGACAGACAATGCTATTCAGTAGAAAGGATAATGTATCTAAAACCAAATTTGCAGCAAAATGGCACCTCATGTCGGAAGAGTATCTGGTAACTAAGCAACTATTATGAATATTACAAAAAAATATCAAATGTATCATTTACCAATTTGTAAGACGGCAAAAAAGAAAAAAAATTTTTGCTTTAGAGAGCCATTCATTTGGAATCACTGTATTATGCCGTATTATGATTACAAATTAAATTGTTTGGCATAATCGACCCCATTCAGAGACTTGAATTTAGGGTTGCCCCCCCTATTCAATTATGTAAAACGTCAAGCAAGAAATAGGTAAGATTTTCCTACAATTTTAATCTTTGTGTAAAGATGGCCGGAACCATACTATTTCGTTGTGCTACTTAATTATTGATGAGAAATAATCAAAATATATCCTTCATTGATCATAACAATGTTATTCATCCTGCAAGGATACGATTGATACGAAACGATTATCTTATATAGAGACTCTTCGCATGAGTCCGAATAATGTTAGACGAGGTTGCATTCAGAATGAAAGCCTCAGACCCATAAAATAGACAATGAGCAGAGCAAGCGACAGATTGCTTGTTACTTGCACACGCTCTCCGGCACTTGTTCCCCTAATTTAACCCATACAACTAATATGAAATATCATCGATCCTGTCATACCATTCACCAATCTCCGTCAGACCTTCCTGTGAGAAAACAATGGGCAATTGTTGGTTGCAGTAATGATACCTATGCGCTTAAAGAATTATTCATATTGATCTAGAGGCACAAATGGCTACTCCAGAGTTTACTCAGCTGCGGCATTTCCTACACTCAGCTTCGGCAGATTCGCACGTCAAGTGCTATTGACACCACATTGTTTAACCACGCTATGATACGGCTTTGCAGGAGTAAAAGGTTGCATGTGTGGATACTGGCGACCTATCTTAGATGAGAAGATGGGCATGCAGATAGACAGGAACATCCCCACACCCGCACGCGCCAACAAACTGTCTCAAGTATGTACATGTTAGCTTGAACAGATGTTGAGAGTATTAGCTAAAATATTAGTTAGATGCTTATGATGGGTGATACTGTTATTTCAGATATATCCCGAAAATTGAATAATCCATCTTCTTTGTCTATTTATTGTCTGGCACCTCTATGTTATGTGAATATTAATCGTGGCAGATTGCAAATTCCAGCGACAATAAACGCGAATATACCCAGCGACAATCGACGTGAATCAAAACAGACGCAAATACACCTAGAGACAATACACGCAAATATACTCCACAATAGGGTGCATTTTTAGAGTTTGTGTTTACTTATGGGGCATTCTAAAAATTCCGTTCTATGCATAGTGGGTGATACTAGACACATCTCTTAGCATGACAAAAATACGCTGGCATATAGGTTCAAAATCGGCAATGGGGCGGTATTTGGACCGGTACCCATCAGCATGATTTGCGACCTGTCATATCTGAGATCCAACAGCAGTTAGGATGACCTATTCGGAGGCTGGACTTCCATGATTGCTATATGAATGAGACACAGTGAGATCCAAAGAGGTCTTCCGTGATTAGCATCATCTACGGCCAGTATAGTAAAAGTGACACACACAATCAGCATTGGATAGAGGGTTGCTAGTTTTACAAAGAGATCATGCAAACTGTGATGCATCAATATGCGAATGCGATCGCTGTAGCTGATGACATGCTCGACGCTATATTGGATGTATATCATTTCACACGCATAGCCATCATGGGTCTGCGCAATACATATGCGGCCTTTATTGAACCAACAGGACGTGCGATAAACCCATAAGACATAATAAGACCTAAATGGTGCTAGTTTAAGGCATAATCTCGAATATTATAATTGCTACGGATTGAATTTACCATGGGGTTGTTTGGATCACACCATGTAGAGGGAAGGAGGGAATGTTTATTATTATGTCAACACATCTATTTAGAGCAATTGTTTTGCACCGCGCAAAATGAGCTTTCTCTCAGGTTGACATTTTATAACAGCATCGCGCACGTTAAATGACAACAGCAGCCACAACAGCATATTATTCTCTCCATTGTAGTTTCAGATATACCGGCAATTTGAATAATCCATCTTCTTAATTCCTCTACGTTTAATATGACAGTGAATCTGCCACGTGCGCAGGAATTATTGAAGATGACCAACACTGACCACCGCTGTGCATTATTATTTAATGAAATTGCTTTCTACGAAGATTTACAGCGCTGGTGACCAAACCTCTCATGTGATTTCAAAATGACCTATGGCCATCAACGATTGACTGACAATTGCTAGAGAGTTATAATCCATTCGACTGAAATAATGCGTTAAGTTCAGTGAATTGACAAAACATTGTGGCTAGGTAATATGACAGTAGAATCTGCCACTAGCAAAATGTTTTCATGCAAAATGCAATAAACACTACTATTGACGCGGGTTCTCTGTCATGGTAAATGATATGTAGTTGAGCTGATCAATCTTCAGACGTATTATGTACTGCGAAGATTGGTAAAAAAAGACTGGATTTTACAAGTTACATCGAAGTCGATCAAAATTCTGTATTTCAATTGAACCGACTATATACATTGAACAGCTATATAGTTTGAATATGAACACGAGAAACATTTGTTCACTGCTCATTGGTGCAGATTCATCAGATTGAGCATTAAAACATTTGTAGCAGTGCCTCTATGATTCCTCGGATTAATTTCTAGGGTTGTATGTAAATAACTGATGCTCAGCAACAGAGTGACAAGGGTCGGCAAATATCTGACATACAATGGCTGCTGTATAGAGACAACAAACATCAATCTAACTCATGTATTACGAATGGACCTTGGTTAATGCGGTAGTGTTTTTGTCCAAAATATCAGTGAAGTGCCAAAACTTTGCGACCATGCTCTATGCACAATTGCAACCTGTTGATGACACAAATTCAGTGTATTTTAATCATCGATGCAGCTTATCGACTATTGTATGGATGCTACGCAATCTTGTCCCGTGGTTTAATTTGGACAGGCATCCGTTGGACACAGAATATTTTCTCAAAAGCGACAGAAAGCATCTCAGCTCCAGATGGCATCAATTTAGCTGCTAGATACCTATGGTCTTGTTAATACATTAGTTCAGTTATTAGTTATTGCAGGGCCAGATACAAATGTGCAACTATTTACATTTAATCATGCTTGGCGTCATTAATGCATACTGAGGTCACAGCTGCTGCGCTGTTACAGAGACACTAAACTGCTGCGATGTTACAGAGACACTAAATTGGTTAATGGATAGGAGCCCAATGTACAATCTAGTTTCCCGTCTCTTGCAGGAAGCAGCAAACTATTTCTACCCGTGTCGGGAATTTGACACATAACATTTTGCGTTAAAGCAATGCGCAATATCATATACTTCGTAAGATTCTTGTCTCCATTCAATGGTCGAATATGATTAGTGATGAATGAAGAGACGTGGAAAACCAAGTTATGCTTGCAATGGCTGCTGGATAATGTTTTGACTTTATAAGTTGCATTGCTAGCCGAGACACCCAATGGATTTTTAGTCATATGGTGTGTTACGCACATAAGCTCTCGACATTCTGAACTGATGTTTGCTTCAAAATTGGGATATTCTACAATGACAGAATGAACGTTACAGAATACATGTCACTCAGAAAAATCACATTCGTCTTTTCTAATATTTTTGGTGTAAGCGCGCGTCGTAAAACATATCGATATTGTTTCGAAAACACTCTCCTTATTCCGAGTGGTGTCCTGACAGGGAATAAACCACGTCTCTGAGAACCAGTAACACAATCACTTAGCGAAGGTTTCAAAGTCACGATTGAAAAAGTGTCATGGATGTTCCACGACGTGATTGCAAATATGACAAGCGATGCAAGTCTTATGCTGACCTCAATTTCAGAGAACTAGCTCTATTCGTTATTGTACCTCCCTCTAGCGCGCGTGCGTACTGACCTTACAAAATTAGATACAAACCATTCCATATCGCAATGCGAGTGATATGACCCTTTAAGCACGACAACTATGCTGCTTTCACCGGGGTACACAGTAGGCATACAGATTAAAGTTTTGTTTGACCTCCATAACCTAAACCAATAATAACCATAACGCCCATTACCGAACGCACTATCGCAAACGAATGTATTTACTGTGAGAACGCTGTTTGTCTTACAGAGGCAGGAGACATCGTACGAAGCATTGAATCTAAATGAATAGCATTTGTTAACAACTTAACGAAGGAGCTGTACAATTGGAACAACTCCATGGGTATATAAAACGATCCAATATGGATGACACTAAAATTGTAAACGTTATAAATTTCTCTTTGCCGGTCAGGCCCCTTAGTATTCTGAAGTACCCTTTTCTGTTTGGTTTCGACGGTAGATTTAATTCAGTTGTAATTCATATTTCGGTGCACGTTATGGAACTATGGTTTACCTCATTAGCACATGAATTCATTATAATGTACTGTGTACGGCGTGCAAATAGTTCTGACTCGGTTGGTAGCGTCTAGAGAAGGTTTCGATTAATCGATGGCACTGAAATACCCGTTGAGATTGTTTATTAGATTGATTAATTAGTTCAGTTTGATATTTATAGGATGATTAATCTCTTCAGGTGGTTTATGGTTGCGACATGCGTGAAGTCAGTTGAGTGGTTCGTTACGCTATAAAACAGCATACACGTGCGGCAGTGATAATGTAGGCAAATGGTGAAACAATGATGCAAGCTTCCCTCGCCACAAATATATTTGCATACTATTAATTTGCCAAAGCCCGCATTCATCATTCTGACATGATTGCATTGCAGCGCAGTTCATCTTACCATTTGTCCTGCTTAAAACGTGCACTGCGGTTGAAGGGGGTTGCATTTCCTGGTGAGAATTTATAGGAGAAATGGATGAGGCGATGGAGAAACTTTTCAGCTCCCTAATCGAAATATGCACGAAAACGTTTGCTTACATGGAGTAAACTGAATTCTCATCAGTTTAAAAGTAAAATATGTTCCTCAAGACGACTAATGAATAAATTGCAAAAGGGAGTAACATATTCACCAGTGACGTATGAAACCAGTTTTGTTTGTATTATGCTGCTTTCGATCAAGAATATTCTTGATTCGAGGATAGTTTATGGTGGCTTTGTTAGATGAGGTTAAGCTAACTAGCCATGTATAATACAATGCTTGATTTAGGATGACAGATGATCTACTTTTCGTTGAAATAGTTCTTCTATAACATGACATTGAAATATTAGAGATAGTTCACCGGCGTGCTGCATGGCTTATAATCGATATTACTGTTTCAAGTAACGCACACAGATCTCACTTTTTAGGATTGATATCTCTCAAACCACGCCACCGTAAGGAATTCCTACATGTTTTTAAAATGTTCAATGGATTAAATTATATCTGTTTTGATTTGTTTGAAAAACTTGTTAAATTATCAAAACAGGTTTCTTCTAAGGGATCGTACGACTTAAATAGCCACATACATATTGCTGATTAGAATTATGAATATTGCCATCGCCTCTGCAACAAATGCTTTAAACTTAGACGGTTAAATTTTCGGTGTATTTGCTGTTATATATTCATTGATTTTGCCAATGCATTCACGCATGCACGTTAGTTTGATCAAAAATATTTCCTTTTAGAGCTCACGCATGATGAATAAATGTTGCGTCCCAAGGTAACACTCCAGCCGGATTCATTAAATATATTTAAATACAAATGCCGAGTTTATGTCTGACAAGGTTCAGATTTATTTCATCGCTACTTGAGGGCTGAAAACAGTTTAACATAAATGGCCAGTTAAAGTAATATCAGTACCAGCGTAAACAGGAGCAGCATAATATTATAGCGAGGTTCTTATGAAAAACCCAACATTGTGACAAAAACCAATATATCGTTTGCACCATTTCCCTGCGCAGCATTTAGGCGCTGCCATTGTAGTTTATCCTATTCTCTTTATCACTACTAATAAGGCACATCGCCATAATTCAATAGGTGTTCTAGAGAGCAAATACATCTTGTTGTGATTACCAATGCGCATGTTTTTTGAGAAATTTCCCAAAACAGATGTCTTCAGTAAATTTCGTCTCTCTGACATTTACGCATGTTAACAATGAACAAATTCATTGTACAATTCTTATCGGAAACGCAAGCTAAGCCATTCTAACCAAGACATTCATATCTATGTTGCATAAAGCATGAGAAACACAAATAGCAACTCACATGTTAGCAAACGTTCAGGGCACTAAAAGTACCTAACTTTGTCGTCTTAACCAGAAAACCGTGTACCAATTCGTTGGTATTTAATAGACTATGTGTTGTATATATGTTGGAGTAATGAAGTAAAAAATTCCCGTGCTCAAACACTCATTATTAAGCAAAATAATCGATATTCATTTATTTTTGTGACATAGCGACCATTAACATTGTGCATGCTTGCCTGCTACATACTATCCGCGTATATTGACGCCTAGACTACGCTACACAATAAGAATGTCTCTTTAATGCTAGATAATACTTCCATGGCTGTATTCGAGTAAGAAAAGTATGCGTGCTTGGTTGCTACGTTTGCAATTAAATGGAGTAGAAAACAAAAGAGAGCAACAGACAAGGAAATAGTTATATCAATGCTTTCTACCAATCCAATCATGTCACTTATGGCTAACTATACCATCAACAATTTATGCCCCATTTCGTTTATTCGCTGCATTTCATTTTTGCACACAAACCTAATATAAGCGTTACGCAGGATCAGGCAAAACAAAAGCGAACATAGCCCACGTAACAGTGTCGTTTAGCGTTTATTTTAGAGCAGAGTAATCGGCCCAGACCATTGGTGCAAATGCAAAAAGCTAAATTGGACTAGCATATCTGTTCTTATCGTTTCACTATATGTGGTTGCTGCAAAGTGCCAGCGCATTATGATAATGAATGTTGCGCATTTCCATCTGCATTATGAGCCTTATGCTATGCGTGATCCACAAAAAAATGCTTTGATGGTGACAACGCAGCATGTATTGTTGAATTATCCCATTTATTAGGAAGGGTATCTATAAGTTGCAACGGAACAACAGCACAAGTGTGTTATATGGTGCATACAAACGTGCGAGTAAATATCATTATGATGGCAGCAAGTACATCCCGTCCAAGCGCAATACTTGTTTCTACATCTTGACTATTGTTTTGGCAAATGCATACTCGTTTAGAGGAAGTACGTTTTGGGAGCAGATGAAGTCTCCACTTGCCTCCTTCAAAATGCCCTATCAGAGTCACAAATGTGCTTTGATGAATACTCACTAGATACGCATGTTTATATAACTCATTCGTTACCATAAACTAAGTGAAAGTGACCAATGCGAGTATGAAAATTCAAGTTCGAAGCCGAAATATGGCAGATGTGCGAGCCATCCAATAATACTACATGTTTGAGCCAATTTGTTGGTTACATCACAATAAGCTAAGCTGATCTTTGTCAGATAGCCTAGCATTCTATTTGCATTCTCAAACATGATTAGTACATAATGAATCAGCATAAACTATCAAGTAGAACCGTTGTAGGATCCAAGCAATGCTGTTTTAGATTGTGGTAATTGCATTTGTCCTTTGTAGTCATACTTGCTTGGGCTAACTGTTATCATCTCAATGTCTCAAACTTATATTATCATGATTTATTTTTCAGCAAGTTAATCACGAAAACTTTTTCCAACTCGGCGAAATTTGATGTGTAATGCATTTGTATCGACAACAATTGACTAAAGAATCAAACGCTTAAGTGACCTGTCACAGAACACGGTGTTATTTAAGTGCTTATATTTGCGCAGCAAGAGTTGTCGCCACACAATTGTACAGTGTACGCTGTTTTAGTGTATTGCTGCTGAGATCTTCAAATGACCCTGACTTGAAGGTCATGGTCTATTTGAGTAAGCCTCGAAGGTAGTCTGCATTTGTTTATCCAAACCATACCCTTCGCGGAATCGTTCAGTTGTAGCAAGCAGTGTATGACTTAGGTATAATAACAACGTTAGAGAGCAAACTGATGAATGCGCTATTGTGTTGGTCTGAAAGTGACATGCGCGGTTGACTCCTGCGCTCGAATGACGATTCACGCTTCCAACAACCGTGACTACTTCAACCTCTGCCTTGTCTATCTTTGTAAGACTTAGATTCCGACATTTTCCCATAAATGGCTTCTTTGATAGCACGTTATAAACAAAGCCTACCAGCCAATTGGTGACCGCAGTCTTGCCATGTTAAGCCATGTGCTATAGGTTAGTTCAATATATCACAGATTTGTTTACTACAGATGAATATTACAGCAGAAATGGCAATTGACCAGGGAAATCTAGCCAGCCATTGCTCCCGCGTCTGCGCGTTTATCACCATCGCTGAGTTTATCACAGCAAAAATGACAAATGAATGGAGATAGGGCGCCCGTGGAGCAAATGATATTATTCATCGTTCTAGGCCATTCGTTGATAAATTCGTTCGTTGTCGCGTGCCAGAGACGGGATAATAGAAATTGATCTGTTTGTTTCGCCATTTGTTATTAAATATCAGGCGACTATTTATTATGCGCATGGCCGCGCTGCGCTTGTGATCTCAAGAGATTAATTTCAGCATGCGCTCCGGCAAAGTTACCAGCATGAAGTGATGTGATTTTTTTACTGCTGCGCTTTCGTGGGACTACATCATTACCAATTTGCCAAGACCATTCACGGTATTTAACTCATGGTATTTGGCTCATGAAACTCATTCTGCTTCATAAACGTTATATGTCGCCATCAGACATGGCATATTCCCAATTTCCATGGTTATCCTTTATTTCTCTCCTCTGCTCATTGAAATATAACATTCAATTTTAGACTTTACTGCTCGAAAAATGTTCCATGCAAGGAAGTTTCCTCCACGTGGATATCTACATCAACACGCCATGTAAGCCTTTACGTCACTTCGAGCGACACATAGCACGACCTGAGGTTAAATACGCAAGGTGTGATTCAGGGAACGTTCGTTTGCATTATTGTGAAATCAAGTCCGCTATTCTGCTTATCATGAAAACGGCTCTGTTGCATAAGATATGTAATAGAAATGCATGAAATTGCAGTGTTTATACCGACAGTTATACCTCTACACTACAACCCTGGGGTTGATCAAATGATCAATATGTATATCTGCGCCTTATACACAGGGGGCCTACTATGTAGAAACTAATATTGTTCAAGATGTTAGTATAATTTACATATGGCGAGCCATGCCGACGTAACATTTTAGTTTTAATCAGTTGTCAGAACACTAATAGACTCGTTTCTATACGAGTACGATCCGTTGAATAATTCATGTACTTGTAGTCGCCTTCGTCAAACCTCAAACCACGCAGTTTTGTCTGATTTATAAAGCCTCACTCTAACTGGACTATGATTGTCTTTCGTAGCATTTACATCAACCATCCGCACCGTAATTAGGTAATTGCAAACAAATTGAATATAGTTATCAGTATATGATTGTGTAGTAGATCATAATATGTAACCAACACACATTTCTATCAAGCGCACAATATGCTTCCATCTCAGTCGGAACAGCTGCATATTCATATGACACAGACCTAACAGCTAGTTTCTGTGATGACGAACTCGCGAACGCAAATTGAATTGCAATGTGTAGCAGTGGAATGTACCAGCCAGCAGATGATATCTGCTTATTTGCATTGGCAAATTGTTTAAACTTAATGGCATATTTAAGAAAACCTTTCTAAAGTGGTCGCTGGGCAGTTTCTTTTGTCAGGTAATGCTACTGGAACTGCTACAAAGGATGTAAAAGCGATTGAACAGTTACTTGAGTGTTTATTATAAAACACTACACAGTGTGTGGTTGAAATTGAGCATGCTAGATATTTGCGTGGGACCATATGCAATGAGGCGACCTACCATCAAGCTTGCTGCACAATTGTAACAGCGAGCAAGGGTCCAGCAACACTCATGTTAGAATTGTACTGGCTACTTGATGTGCCAACATGAATTTATTGCAGTCGCTTTGCTCGCATGAGCAATTTGGCAACCCCGAGTTGGTGTTCTTGTTTATGCACTCTACGCTACCTGAATTTGTTAGCCCCATATGTCAGTAGCTTGAGTATGAGTATATATATAAACTGCAGTCATTATTATGTTTCCCAAAAATAAGCAATCTGCTTGCTGTTCAACACGAGGGGCCAGACCGGCGCCTCAAAATACTGATCTAATGAGGTAGACCTTTTGGCTACTGCTGCAAGTATTACAAGCTTCACAATGTTTCGTAGTTGCCGCCCTCATGGATATATGATCTGAAATTTGATGCTGCTATTGATGTTGTCCAATCAAGTTAGATCGATATTTATGACCGACTCCAATATAATGAAATGGGCCACTACTTGGATCTAATTGCTCGGCGTGAACATCCAATTATGGATCAGAGGTCCTCGCAAGAACAGACCAAACGTAAATTAATTTGAAAAGGCATCATGATTGCTTTCATCGCCGTGCAATAAAACGTTACAAGACTGTGTGATAGTCAGCTCGATGGCATCCCACTCACCAGTAGTAATGGAACAACGAATGATGATAGTCGCTGCTATCAAAGCGTTCAACAAACAAAAATATCTAATAACAAAGTTCATAACCGCGACGAAAATCTTTTGATCATGATCATACAAATTTGAAGGGAATAATTAGCATCCATGCAAGTATGCTTATTATATCAAAATGCTGGGTCATAAAGTGAACAATATCAAACTATTTAAATTTTATCGTAAGAGCACGGTGATTTTTCACCGATAGTTCAACTCAACATGGATGCTTTTCACTGACGCAGCCGACCGGTAAAGATAAATTCATAAGGTTTAAATGTTCGATGTCATGCATTAGACGATCCATATGGGATCGCTTTGTAGAGCCATGGAGTTGTTCTATTTGTAGCGTGTCTTCTTTAAGTTGCAAACAAACGCTATCCATTCACGTCAAATGCTTCGTATGATGTCTACTGCCTATGGATGGAGAATAGCGGTCCTCGCAGCAATTACATGCTTTTGCGATATTGCGTTCGGTAATGGGTGTTATGGTCACTACGTGTCTAGGGTATTAATACCTTCTGTGTGCCTCATGATTTGCGTGTTTAAAGGCCCATATCACGCATTGTGACATGGAATGGTTTGCATCTAATTTTGCAAGGTCTGTATGCAAAGGGGAAAGCAATCACACACGCGCGCGCTGGAAGAAGGTAGAATAACGATTAGAATAAGTTCTCTGAAATTGAGGTCAGCATAAGACTTGCGTCGCTGCTCATATTTGTGATCACGGCGTTATTATCGAGAAAAAATAGTCGTGAGAAGCAATTTGATACGCGCGCAGGCCAACGAAGGTAATACCATTCCATTATGGAAGTGGCTGTTTTTCAGAAAGGAATAAATTGTTACAAATGGACATGGACAACTCTTGGTTACAATGTTTCAATTTCTTCCTGAAGAACAACCATGACACTTTTTTAACGTGACGTTGTTCCATTCGCTCGGTGATTGTGATACTGGTTCCCACAGGCTGTGTAAATAATTGTTATTTGCACGACATACCGAACAGAGCCTCGGCATTCTATGGTGTGTATGTGACGGGAATCCGTTAAATGTCATATCGTATGGCATACAGCTTCATTAATGTGGCTTAAAAAGACAACACGCCTCATAAGTATTTAACTTTGTACTTTACAAATTAAATGTGCTGATCTAGACCTGATTGGTTGACAGGGTTGACAAGGAAAACTTAGAGTTATTAATCATCAAAGGATAGAGACATATCGATCACTTGGCGTGCGTTTTCTATTGTGATCGTAGCCTAAAAGATTATCATGAGTGACGCGCATTCTACAACGATTATTCTTTCATTGTAGAATATCTCAATTCTGAAACTCTTATCAGCTCGGTATGTCATGAGCTTATGTGTGTAACACACTATATAGCATCCATTGGATGTCTTAGCTAACATTGCAATTGATTAAGTGAAAACATTAACCAGCAATCACGGCAATCATACACTTGGTTTTCTACGTCTCTAAATTCATCACTAACTAATTCTACCAATGAAAGGAGAGAAGAATCATAGGGAGCAAATGGTGTTGCTTTCAAGCACAACGATACGTGTCGTTTGCCCGACATGGGTAGAAATAGCTCGCTGCTTCACGCAAGAGAAGGGAAACTGGTAATTGAAAAGTCCTGTGGCCATTCTGGATAACACATTTGGCTGCTAACCATTACCCCATCTAGTGTATTTGTAACAGTGCAGTAGTTGTGACCTCAGTGTGTATTAATAACGTCTTGCATGTAGTAATTTAAATAGTTTTACATTTTTCTTCGGCCCTACAAGAACAAATATGATTGGCTAAACTAACATATATATTCAAAGATCATTGGTAGCTAGCAGCTCAATTGATGATATCATGAACTGGGATGCTTTCTTTCGTTTTTGAGATATTATGTTGTATTCAACGGACACCTGCCCGATTAAACAATGCGACAACATAGAGTAGCATCAATACAATAATCGATAAGATATATTGATGATCAAAATAAATGAATTTGAGTAAACATTAGTTTGACATTATACTTAGAGCATGCTAGCAACATCACTTATATTTTCGACAAATACGCTGGTCCATTCATAATACATTGGTTATAATCTATGTTTGTTGCCTCGATACAAAAGCAATTGTATGTTAGACATATCCCTACCCTTTTCACTCCGTTGTTGAGCATGAGATGCTTATATACAGCACCAGAAATCAATCTAAGGAACCATAGAAGAATTACTACACATGCCTTAATGCCAATTCTGACTAATCTGGCCAAAGCGCAGGAAAAATATTTTGCTCGCGTTCAAAATTTAACTGTATAGTTGTTCAATGAATATGGCATGGTTCAATATAGAAAAAACTGGCGTTTATCTCCAATCCTCGAAGTATTTATTACGTCAAAAAATTTAGCAAAGTCACCACTCTGTTCAAGCGCATATAAACTACCATAAAAGAGATCCCGTGTCAGGTAGTATACAAAGTTATAGAACTTGTGCCTATTGAAGCGCACAGCGGGTCTTTATAGACTTTTACAGTGCATTGGTGGTTGTCGTCATTGCGTTTATTTTATCGCTACAGTGAGTGAGATCACACGTGGCTAAATTTATGTATATGCCCTAGTTGTACCTATCAATGGGCAAACAATAGCGTGAAGATTTACGTTAGCTCATCAGGACATCATCCCTAACTGTTGCGCCGTTTTCAGAACATTTTTAAGGCCAGATGTGCTTCAGAAAACGAAATTTCAACGTCATAATTGATCTGTCACTCATAATTAGTAAACAATGCATCAGCAATAAAGGCTAATCGATATCTCGTACTGATCTAACGGAAGTTCGATAGACGCTCAAGTGACAGTTGTTATGGTCAACTAGTACTACCCTGACTAGATAATGTAATTTTGGCTTTGTCGCCATTCGTTTTGATGGGGCAAATATACATAATACATGGTACAGATGCTTGCTATTAACATCGTAGGCGCTATATTACGAACAAATAACGCGCTTGATTGAGAGGACATCTATTAAAAATTGCGTTTATGTTGGGCTCTCACAGTATAAAACGAAATGGACCGAGAATCTAATAATCTAAGTGTGGATTTGCTTTTTCCAATTTGCAGTGCTGATAACTCTGGGGTGGTTCGAGCACCTTTACCACACCCATGTACATGGCAGAATTAAACAGAATAACTCCACCGATCGCGCTATGACCGACCGGAATAGTTCGCTAGCCATGATAGTTTTAGTCAATTCAACTAAGCCTGACGCAATATTTGAGGATAATTGTCTTAGTGATATTTTACCCTCCTCTATTTGTATTGGCAGTCAATCGTTAATGGTCATTGACAGGGCACTTTTTGACCTGATCACCCATCAGCCAAAGATGTTGGGTGACCATCGTTGTAAATCTTCGTTGCAAGAAAAGGATCGAAGCTACCACTTTGACGTCCTGTGCCACTGCCACATGTAGATGGTGCATGTTATAACAACGGTTGTCAGTGTTGATACCAGATATCAACGTGAATAATTATTCGACCAAGGAAGTTCAGTTGCAGATGCCATCTTTCATAATGAACATTGACAGGACATAGATGTGCCAGACGATAGTCGATAAATAGCTTAAGAAGATGAATTATTCAAGTTGCCGGATATGTCTCAATTGACAGTGTCACCAATCATAAGCATCTGATTAATATTTAGGATTATACACTCAGCATCTGCTCAAGATAACAATACTCCCATTAATCATATATATATTTTTGACAGTTTTGTTTGTGTCGGCGGCCCGTGTTACGGTTTTTCTGTCGATCGGCATGTCTGTCTTCTCATCAAAGGCAAGTCGGAAATATCCACTCATGCAACCTTTTACGAGAACAATAATTCTCTCCAATACTGATGGTTAAGTTGCGATTTATGCGGCAGTGTTGGATGACTGTGTGATGGGACTGGTAGTAACAGGTCATCAATCATATCCTCGACTACCCTGCAACATAATTCACCCGATGATATAACCACGTATCAGGTACTAAAAGCCGTATTATGTTTCGCTACAAGCTGACAGGAATTCGCTCATACGGAATTCTTCTGGTGTTTGACATTTGTTGAAGTAGCGTTTTATTCCTGGACATATATGTCCAAATGTTAAATCTGCTGGAACATATGCATTGCGGAACGACACCTATCAGACTAATTCACTGTTCCACTCTTCCGTTATCAGTATCAAACACTTGAAGGCACACCGCGATGCAATGACATATTGTCGACCTTAACGTAGGTATATGATCGCTGAGTGTTAACAGTGATACAAATGAAAAGTTGAATTTTCACCACTTTTATATACTGAATCAAATGCTGTCATGAAATATCAGAAGGAAAATAATGTAACGCGCAGACCTTAGTGAGCTAATCCAATGTTAATCGGTGTGTTTTAAATATATATAATAGCCTACGCAAACTACGAACACCATAGGAGCCTTAAAGACCTTTACTAACAATTCTCGATAGTTCGCGATACGCGACTACTGTGGATACTGACGTATTAATTAATCTCATCAAAAATTATTTGTATTACCGCTTTCTATCTATAGACATACCTTGAAGTTGTAGCATATTTACGTACATACATACAGACATACATACATACATACATACATACATACATACATACATACATACATACATACATACATACATACATACATACATACATACATACATACATACAGACATACATACATAGATACATACATACATACATACATACATACATACATACATACATACATACAGACATACATACATACATACATACATACATACATACATACATACATACATACATACATACATACATACATACATACATACATACATACATACATACATACATACATACATACATACATACATACATACATACATACATACATACATACATACATAAATACATATATACATAACTACAAGCAGACTACCATGGACTGAGATGAGCAAAACAAAGTTGCAGTTTATGGCGCGATTGCTTTGATTATGGTGCAGGTGTTACATTCTCTTTATAACAATAAACTGTTACTATTGTGGCTGCTGATAATGTCGGTGATGATGTTATTAAAAGTCACTCTCAGAAAAAGCTCATCTAATGAAAAGACAATAGAATTGCTCCAAAAAGATGTATTAACATAATAAATTGTTATCGCTAACATTGGGGCCAAGTTCAACAGCAATCCTTTATTATTAATCCGATTAATGTTCGTTATATCACTGAAATTGTGTTACTGTTAGTATAATGGCCGTATATGATGATTACGGAAGTCCTCTTTGGCTCTCACTGTGTCTCACTTATAAAACAATCAATGGAGCTCGGCCTCACAATAAGTCATCCTGCTTAGTCTCAGATATGACATTTCGAAAAACACCTGATGGACACCCGTCCAGATTCCTTTAGAATTCGATCATACATGCCAACATATATTTCACATGCTTCGAGACTTGTTTCGTTTAACCTACCATGCATATTACGAATTTGTAAAATGCATTATAAGTCAACCCATACTTCTTCCCAAATGCACCCTATTATGCAGGAATTAATTGCAAGTCCGTTACCAACATGTCTCTAGGTACATTTGCACGTATTGTCTCTAGGTATATTTGCGTCTATTGTCTATGGGTATATTCACGTCTATTGTTTATGGGTATATTCACGTCTATTGTCGCTCGGTTTATTTGCGTGTATTGTCTCTCAGTATATTTGCGCGTATTGTATCTGGGTATATCTGCGTGTATTGTCACTGGGTATATTTGCGTGTATTGTCTCTTAGTATATTTGTGCGAATTGTATCTCCGTATATCTGCGTGTATTGTCACTGGCTATGTTTGCGTGTGTTTTCTCGGGGTATATATGCGCGTATTGTCTCTGAGTATATTACAAGGGGTGGCTCTGAGTATATTCGTCTAAATTGTATGGGTATATTTGAGTGTAGTGTCACTGGGTATAGTTTCGCGTGTATTGTATCTTGGCATAATTGCGTGTGTTGTCTCTGGGTATATGTCCGTGTATTGTCAGCCTTGTGTGCGATACAAGAAAGGCTCAGTAATAAGTTATATATTTCTATTTACATCCTATTTGGCTCGTACAAGTGCAAATAATTACGGAGTAGGTTCCTTAATAGGAGATAAGTGGGGGTTTGTGCTAAATTGTGAAGTAGCTTTCAGCAACCGTGTTTTGCTGGCCCAATGTGCTGATGACGGCACATCCACAACAGCATCTTACCATCGAAAAAGCGTGGCATATGCAGCTTTTTTCAGACGCGCATATATATGATGAATGTTATTTATTTATACAAATGACGAGAATGTGATATGACTTATCTATTCAGTCTTGCATGCTATTGGAACAAATAATCGCGTCGCCCTGAGTATTTGGGGCCAAATAATCCATGCCATCAGGATTCACCATTTGTCCAGCTGCTGCTGCTAAACAGCTGTCAAGAGTCCTACGTTTATTTTTGCTTTAGCTCTTCATTCACAATATATGAATCATAACATTGATGCGCAATTACGTCCATTCGAGGTTTATCAACATAAATTACCGCGTCAGGGCCATGTAATGCTGACTTCAGAGGATGATATGACCTTGTACGCATTGCTGTTTAGGGACAGTGGAATGAGCACAGGTGGAGCGCATAACGTAATTGTTTACCGACATATGACATGGGGCATGCTTGATGGCATACAATTTCAACGGATGTATATTTCAACTGCAATCATGGAGTGGCCTGGTGTATGTCTGATGACAGGATAACTGTACTTTAGTTAGATATAAATTACTCCAGAAATTGTCCAGAACCCTGCCATAAAACACATAAAGTTTCTACCAATGATACATGTACACTATATGCTGTACGTAAGATTTCCCATAAACCGACGGAACTTAAATCCATGTTACTAACAAATAGACGGTTTTAATGCATTACACGCGCGTTCGATATCTGAGTGCCAAAGTGGGACAGTCTGCGCAATGTCGGTCGATTCCGGGCTGTCCGTAACATTGAGGCAAAATTAGATAAATCGTCACAGGCTGGGTCATAACATAACAATGGGTAATTCATTACCATTTGACAGGGTGTCTGAAAGCAACTGTATGATGGATCGGTTATGATTCACCACAATGGCTGCGGGTCGTAAATTTATCAGAACTTTGACGCAGACAACACAAGTGATGCGAGAAAAATCGCAGATAAGTAATTAGTTATTGTTGTCACATGCCGGTAATGCGATAAACAACCTATATGCTACTGTGCATGGGCTACGGTGTAATCGTAAAATGTTAGCGTAATGGAAGTGCAGTAAAGGCTCCATTACACACATACTATTACCTCCAAGCTAACCATACGAAGCAGCATTGCGTGGTGTTTCTGGCCTTAGTATTATGTTTCAGTTAAAGATTAGGTCATTGCATGTTGCTTGAAGTGTATTTAGCGCAGTCTGTGTTACACTGGAACACGGTAGTTCGGTCAAAATCCATACGATGATAGTGACTGTGGTATACATGCGCAGTGAAATGTGCGACATTGACTACTGCACGGTGAACAATTGTCTCATATCATTAGATAAAGTGCTTTTGGTGACCAAGCTTAATTTTTATTTCGGACATGACGCTTGCTTTTCTTTCTGTGTAACTATTTGGAGTCATAAATCACAGGAAATCCAGCATTGCAATATTTACAATGCAAAGTGTATTTCAACTGAATTTCTATTCCCTGTTTGATGACAAAGCTGATTAAGCTGACCTTTCAACGGAGCAAACGAGAATACATAGCTAAAGCAAAAATATGCAAGACTTGAGTTAACCGTACGTCTGCAATTTTTGTCCAGAGTCATTATTTTACATTTGGCAACCGAAGTACATTTCTTAGGACAAGCACATATTTGCCATTCATTCCAACATTCACGGTCGCCATGCAGAATTCACGTTTGCCAAGCATATATTGTGATAAATTTGTCAAAGGTCACTACTCCTCAAATATTCTTAGAATAATGCAAATGCGTATATTACCTGTTTGCGGAGGTGTTTGTGCAGATTTACCCGTCAATTAGAGTCTACAAAATATATTCGTTCAAACATGGATTGCCAGCAACTGTGGTATTTTCCACTTTACGGTACAAAAGAGAACAAATCGCGTTGGTTAGTGTTTCAGCTTATTTCGATAATAAATGTGGTTATAAACCATAATCACATCGTAAACCTACAAAATTGGCTGAAAGTTAAAGCAGCTTGTTGTCTGCAGCTATATGTGCATCTATAGAGCTCCCCACACACTGCGCCACAAGGCCTTAAATAATTTGTTATAATGTAAAAACAAATATTAAGGTGAATTAGTACAAACAACCATATTTGCACTTTTTGACACCACCCCATGCCTCGGGAGAAATTCCTATCATGCCATCATACCAAACGGAAATGATGCTATACATAATAACCCGGATATCTGAGGTTAAAGGCTGGCTATATGTTACAATTGATAAACAGCATGCAACGACCGCATACACACAGTGATATTTATTACCGTTAAAAAACTCAAGTAGAGTACAAACCAATGAGTGGAATCCATGTTGCGGGCATCTACAACGTTTAATTCGCGCTCATACCGTAAACCTTGCATTTCAGAATCCAGTGGGAAACACCAATTTCAAGGTGATTAATGAATTCATTTGCAAACGCACTAGCTGAGTCAACGTCATGTTCAATCTAAACAAAATCTGAAAGCAATTTTGTAATCAATGGAAAACTTTTGCCTTTTAAGTTACTCACGTAAGACGCAAAACGACTTCTAGAGCTCCACATGTATCTGGTAAGATTGGTATGTAGCATAATGTACAGTGGCAGACGGGAACGTAAATAAATAAAATAATAACCAATTGCATTTGCGCTCGCAGTGATTGTGGTTGAATGTATGTACGTTTGTCTATCTATGCATTTACATAATCAGCACTCTGACAGACGCCGTTTATTTCATGATATCACACCTATGAGACCATTGGTCATTTAGCGTCAGGAAAAAGTGCATACATTTTGAGCATTGCGAAGCCATCTTTTTGTCTTCGTTTCTCATTATTTAGTGACTAAATTGCCCGGTAGGCATATAATCTTTCACAGAGTATCATCTCGTTGTTCGGTGCCAACTCAATGACACTGCTGTTTGCAATTTCTTTCCAACATATAGGAACAGCATGCTCTACTTACCAAGACTTCATAATACAAAATGCATCGGTCCTGAGTTTTTCAATTGCTCTGAGGAATTCACTTCTTGTTTCCTTATTGTTTGTCTCTCGTTAAATGGAAAGAAGACACCCCGACTACCTGCATCACACCCTTTATCTTATGCCACAATGTCGCATTTTGTATAACCTCTTCCCTCATTGTCGTGTATGATGGTGTATAGAAAGAATTTGGCAAATAATTATTCCGCCGCGCTTAGGCCAATCATGGTCGTGGCAGCAAAGCTCGAAAGAAACCGAACACCTCAGTGTACTTTTGAGGGTAATTTGTACGCATTTTTCTGAATATAAATTAGGTAGCACTACTGCCGCAAATTGCTTTAAACTGTGGATTCTGTAGCAGAGCACTCACGTAGATTATTCATAGAATTCAAATATTATATTAAAATGCACCATCAGTGCTATTTTCTTTCATTTTCGAGATGTAAGATGTCTGACAAAATAAGACAATTTGTATATGCTCTGAGGAAAAAGTTATGAACGCGTTCCTTTGATTGAAGCGATATATGAAAAGTTGTTGTTTTCCAACCTACTTACGCGCTATCTTATCGTTGATAACGATATGAAGTATTCGTTGTAAAGACATATGTCTGGCGGTAGAATATTCGATTGTGTGTGACATACATTACCACATATGGCAGGATGTTACATTTTTTAACGATGACTGCTATGGATGAACGATAAGTGTTCGATAAAGAACCATGGGAAATATCCTTGAGGTGATGATACATTTCATTTAATGTCACCTAATGCATGACTTATCGCAATTATTAAGATGGAAAATTCGAATTAAATACCTTACATCCTCATTTGCAGCTAGAATGGCTCGTCATTCATTGCCAGTTAACATGCCAACGATGCGATCACAAAAGTGATAATTATTGACTTCACTGTTCATCATCGTTCATGTTGCTCGTTATGTGCTATTTCACGGGAAAAAAAGCCCATCGTTGCGAGAACATTATTGGAATACATATCATATGAAGTCATATCTTGTGTCGAAAAGACTTTAAGGTGAGAGCAGCTGTAGGTTTAAGTATTCTGCTTGATCCGAATAATGGCAGCTGTGTTATAATGTGTTGTAAGCAGCTTCGCAATCGTTGCACACCCATCGCAGTCCACCAAGGCATCGTACCGTCGTACACCCAATTAACAGTGCAGAGCAGGATCTGCGGCGCGAACCTCATATACCATATCATGCTGGTTTCACAAAATGGCCAGTCTAATAGTGTCATTGCCATATCGTGCAAAGGATGCTGTCCGGTCGATATTTATTGCAAAATGCATTACGGATATAACATGCACCCCCTCATCATGTCATCTTCTCAGCCATTTACCGTCATTGTTAACGTGAAGCCAACTCTTAAGGCGATTGTCTATTTTTGTACATGAGCCGCCACACAAGGAGGAAAACTTTGTTTGTCGTAAAGCATTGTAGTGGACTATATACGGCCGTCCCAGCCCCATGGCTTGTTTCTGAGCAGATTTAGGCACATACTACAGTATTTTGACGGCTTAAGCAGAATATTGCCAATGGTATGGCGCCAGAGGCTGAAGGAGGTGAACGCAAATATCTGTGCATTCGTTAACTATGTACGTTTTCTGCCGGAATCATTCGAGCAACATAATGCATGATATGTTGTATGGGTCAATTGACTAAGCCAATGGGTTTACTACATACCTATAATAGGGATATAACTATTGATGATACCTATCAGCACAGTTCAACCTGCAGCCTATAAACTGTATATCATAGTACGAAGGCCAAATTTGCAGTGACATTAAATGCTGTAGAGCTGACAGAATATTGTAACTAATAACAAATTCGGCAGCAGAATGGCACCTTGTTACTAACGTGCATCTGGTAACTTATCAAAAATTAAGCACATGATGCAGCTCACATTTTGGTTCCGCTCAGCAGGAGGTCAATAAAAGTCAATTGCAATGTCATGCGTGATTGAGTAGGGATAACGAAAACGTATGCGTTGAGGCACCAGACGCTCACCGCAATTTCGACCGACATGTTGGTTTGGATCAGTGCGTTAAAGCCAGGTGAAAGATGGAATGCTTTTAAGCCAGACAGATGCCTGCTGCATTACTAATTTGTGAGTTGTCCTGGAATGGACGCATATTTTAATTTGTATGCATATTCGCTACGTTTATGTTTCGGGCGCCTCGTCGTATCGTAAGAATAGTTTGTTGTACAAATGTATTGCTATATTACACAAGCATGTATGCAGTAATTTAAAGTTATTAATGACATGAAAGACAAAACTTTATTCAAAAGCCCCGTGGTCGGAAAAGTGGTGAATACTACTGCTCATATTCCGTATTCAATTCTATTGCTCGCAGCCACAGGGAATCGAGTTTACATAACTGTGTCAGAAATAATGGTGCAATTTATTGATAACATTGCATGACAGGGCTTCAGGTAAGTTATACCTCTTTGACAGAATGCCGGGGGGTGGGGGGCCGTGCATATTCCGAGTGTGTTGATGCAGATTAACCATAGCAACATAGATTTTGCTATGGTTCAATTACACCCTCTTTTAATTTTTATTAGCTTCTGTTAGTTTGCACAAATCATGAACTGCTAGCATCGTTTAATGGCGAGGCAAATGAACCTACTCTTTATTGCAGTGGCCTTGATGTTTCTGAACATGGCAACATTACGTATATCCTCAGCAGGTTTAATATACCTCCTCTGTAGCAATTGTTTTAATTAAACAATAGAGGTTAGTTCATCGATTAATGCTGCAGCCGAGTCGTGTCAGGTCAAAACTGGTGTTTTACAATATGAAGACACGCATATAACATAGCCTCAAACCCCACCATAGGACATTGATACTTGACAGATGCGGAATATAACCATATAGTCGGAGATTACCAAGTAAGTATCAGCGTTTATCTGACGAAACCCAAATGCGATGTTTCGTCACATGCGACAATTAGCAAAACGACGAATAGAAAACAACAATGCAAACACATGCTAAGGAATGTTCACTGCTTAGACAGTAGTTGAATGGCTAAACACAAGCATCTATGAATATTGAAAAAAAAATTGTATGTTGTTCACATTTTATACAACAGAATGAATAATACTTGCATCGAAGAAATTCCTATAGAATTTGTCAGTAAAATCAAACATCTTGGTGTGATAATAGACAACTAACTGAAAACATTGATTGATCACATTAGATAAATATGTAGCAAGATATTCATCGGAAAAGCTGTTATTACAAAAGTGAGAGATATTTTAAGCAGGCAATCACTAGTAAATATAAACTTTACTTTTATGTATCCCTGCTTGTCTTATTGTAATATTATATGGTGATTAGAAAACTAAAGCAAAGGGTTGGTAGATTTATTGAAATGCACATTACTTAGCTCATACCGCACCTCTCTTGTAATATTTTACATGTATATAACATAAACATTTATAATTGGAGTATTTATGTATAAGCATCAACATTAATTTTTACCTACAGTTGTTAGCACACATTTCAAAACTATTATAAATAATACAGGAAAATATTAAATGTATCATTCACCAAATAGTATTTGCTTTAGAGAGTTAGTCATTTGGAATCACTGTTTTATGCCTAATTTTGAATAAAATTTCGAAACATAACTTATTTTCTTTTTAAACGATCACTTAAAAAAACTTTAATTTGATAAACAAAATTATCAAATTAACTCGGTTGATTAGATGTTGCTATTAGTATATTATTTATATTAATATTATCTCAATTACACACTAGCATGTATATATTTCTACTCTGCAAGTATGTCTCGGATGTAAATATTGAAAGGGGGTATATAATTCATTACGGTATTCCACTCCCATTGGTCTTCAAGTGTATAAACGATGTGGCTTTAGTGATGTGCTGATGCAATTGGCTGATGACAATACACTTATCTTTATCTTTTATCTCACATCCGCCAATTAGGGGAATAGCCTGCCATATTATACTACAGCTATTTTTATAGGTGCTCAATATCATTTAGTATACATGAAAAACAGCTTCATGAGTAAAACGACGCAGTATTTTGAATTCAATCACAATTCTTGTTATCTTCGTTGGTGATGATAGATAGATGTCCGTGCTTTTATTAGGCATTGTCGCTCACCAATTTATCTCACGTCACGTACATTGCGTACAGTCACATAATATTATTATGAGGTTGTAGCTGCAACTGCTACCAGGAGATTAGTATCTGTAATGTAATTATCGTAACTGCATCAGTATAGTGAAGTGCGTGACATTATCAAGCGCGTTTGAAGACTAGCAATCCTTGGTTGCCACCTCTATTCAACCAAAACGTCAAGCAATAAATAGGTCAGATTACCCTACAATCTTAGCCTTTGTCTAAACATGCCCAGAACCATACTATTACGGTGTGCTCCATGATTATTGATGAGTAATAACCAAAAAAATATTCTTCATTGATAATAACAATGTTATACATCCTGTAAAGATACTATTGATACGAAGCATGTGTCTGAATGATATTAGACGAGGTGGCATTCAAAATGAAAGCCTCAGACCCATAAAAATGGACAATGAGTGGAACAAGCGGCAGATTGCTTGTCACTTGCACACGCTCCTCAGCACTTGTTTTTCTGATTTAACCCATGTAACTAATTGGAAATATCATCGATCCTGTCATACCATGCACCAATGTCCGTCGGACCTTCCTGTGAGAAAGCAATGGGCAATTTATGGTTACGGTAATGATACCTATGCTTTAAAGGTTGATTTATATTGATCTAGAGGCCAAAATGGCTACCCCAGAGTTTACTCAGCTGCGGCATTTCCTGCACTCAGCTTCGGCAGATTCGCACGTGTTATTGATACCACATTGTTTAAGCACGCCATGCTATGGCTTTGCAGGAGTTAAAGGTTGCATTTGTGGATATTTGCGACTTACCTTAGATGAGAAGATGGGCATGCAGATAGATAGAAACACCCTCAAACCCCCGCGCGCACCAACAAACTGTCTAAAATATGTATATGGTAAACAAGAGCGCTGTTAGCTTTAGCAGATGTTGAGGGTATTAGCTATAATATTAGTAAGATGCTTATCACTGCTTTCTACCAATCCAATCATGTCACTTATGGCTAACAATACCATCAACAATTTATGCCTGATTTCCTTTATTCGCTGTATTTTTGCACACGAACCTAATATAAGCGTTACGCAGGATCAGGCAAAACAAAAACGAACATAGCCCGATTAACAATATCACTTAGCGTTTATTTCAGAGAAGAGTAATCGGCCCAGGTCATTGGTGCAATTGCAACAAGATAAATTGGGTAAGCGTATCTGTTCTTATCGTTTTACTATATTTGGTTGCTGCAAAGTGCCAACGCATATTGATAATGAATGCTGCGCATTTCCATCTGCATTATGAGCGTTATGCTATATATGATCCAAACACAAAAAAAAAAATGCTTTTATGGTGACAACGCAGCCTGCATTGTTGAATTATCCCATTTTTATTGGAAGGGTATGTATAAGTTGCAACGGCACATCAACACAATTGAGTTATATGGTGCGTACAAACGTGGGGGTAAATATCATTATGATGGCAGCAAGTACATCCCGTCCAAGCGCAATACTTGTTTCTACATCTTGACTATTGTTGTGGCAAATGCATACTCGTTCAGGAGGCCCCATCAGAGCCACGTATGTGCTTTAATGAATACTCACTAGATATGCATGCTTATATAACTCATTCGTTACCATTAACTAAGTGAAAAGTGGCCAATGCGAGTATGAGAATTTAGGTTCGAAGCCGAAATATGGCAGTAGTGCGAGCCATCCAATAATAATACATGTATGAGCTAATTTGTTGGTTACATTACAATAAGCTAAGCTGATCTTTGTCAGATAGCCTAGGATTCTATTTTCATTCTCAAACGAAATTAATCAGCATAAACTATCAAGTAGAACCGTTGCAGGATCCAAGCAATGCTGTTTTAGATTGCTTTGATTGCATTTGTCCTTTGTAGTCTTAATAGCTTGGACTAAATGTTATCATCTCAATGTGCAATACTTATATTATCATGATGTATTTTTCAGCAAGTTAATCACGAAAACTTTTTCCAATTCTGCGAAATTTGATGCGTAATGAATTTGTATCGACGACAATTGACTAAAGAATCAAACGCTTTAGTGACCTGTCATAGAACACGGTGTTATTTAAGTGCTTATATTTGCGCAGCAAGAGTTGTCGCCAAATAATTGTACAGTGTACAATGTTTTAGTGCATTGCTGCTGAGATCTTCAAATGACCCTGAATTGAAGGTCATGGTCTATTTGAGTAAGCTCGAAGGTAGACTGCATTTGTTTATTCAAACCATTCCCTTCGCGGATTCGTTCAGTTTTAGCATGCAGTGTATGACTAAGGTATAAAATCAACGTTAGAGAGCAAACTGATGAATGCGTTATTGTGTTGGTCCGGAAGTGACATGCGTGGTTGAATCCTGCGCTCGAATGACGATTCACGCTTTCAACAACCGTGACTGCTTCAACCTTTGCCTTATCTATCTTTGTACGACTTAGATGCCGACATTTTCCCATAAATGGCTTCATTGACAGTACGGTATAAACAAAGCCTACCAGCCAAATGGTGACCGCAGTCTTGCCATGTTAAGCCAGGTGTTTACTACCGATGTATATTACAGCAGAAATGGCAATTGACCAGGGAAATCTAGCCAGCCATTGCTCCCGCGTCTGCGCGTTTATCACTGTCGCTGAGTTCATCACAATAAAAATGACAAATTAATGGAGATAGGGCGCCCGTGGAGCAAATGATAGTATTCATCGTTCTAGGCCATTCGTTGATAAATTCGCGTGTGTCGCGTGCCAGAGACGGGATAATAGAAATTGATCTGTTTGTTGCGCCATTTGTTTTTAAATATCAGGCCGACTATTTATTATGCGTATGGCCGCGGTTGCGATCTCAAGAGATTAATTTCAGCACGCGTTCCGTCAAAACTCCCGGCATGAAGTAATGTGAATTTATTACTGCTGTGCTTTAGTGGGACTACATCATTATCAATTCGACAAATCTATTCAGTGCATTTAACTCACGTTATTTGGCTCATGAAACTTATTCTGCTTCATGAATGTTATATGGCGCCATCAGACATGGCATATTCCCAAAGTCCTTTGTTATCCTTTATTTCTCTCCTCTGCTCATTGAAATGTAACATTCAATTTTAGACTATACTGCGCGAAAAATGTTCCATGCAAGAAGTTTCCTCCACGTGGATGTCTACATCAACACGCCATGCAAGCCTTAACGTCACTTCGAGCGACACAGCACGACTTGAGGTTAAATACGCAAGATGTGATTCAGGGAACGTTCATTTGCATTATTGTGAAATCAAGTCCGCTATTCTGCTTATCATGAAAACGGCTCTGTTGTATGTGATCTGTAATAGAAATGCATGGAATTGCATTGTTTATACCGACAATTGTACCTTGACACTACAACCCTGGGGTTGATCAAATGGTCATGATGTATATCTGCGCCTTATACACCTCTCTGTCAGCGGAAAAGCTAACATTTATCCAATAAGAATACACGAGTGCGGTATTATATCATAGTATTATAGTCATTATAGTCCAATAGATCAACCATGGATTATGGAAATTTTGTTGTGTCAGCAATTTGGTTTCCTAGAAACAGGAGAGGTTTAACTCTACTATTGTCTGCATGAAGTTGTTTAGTATTTACTTACCTCTTTGAGTTGGACGTTGATTTTTTTCCTTTTATTACTGATATATGCCACGTGGACAGACTAGCCATGATGTAGTTATACATTGATGTTGTGTTAAGACAGGGGGCCTACTATGTAGCAACTGCTTTGTTCAAGATGTTAGTATAATTTACATATGTCAGTAAAGCTGCACTTGTACTGGCGAGCCATGCCTACGTAACATGTTGGTTTCAATCAGTTTTCACTAATAGACTCATTTCTATGCGAGTACGATCCGTTGAATAATTCATGTACTTGCAGTCGCCTTCGTCAAACCTCAGACCACGCAGTTTTGTCTGATTCATAAAGCCTCACTCTAATTGGACTATGATTGTCTTTCGTAGCATTTACATCAAACATCCGCACCGGAATTAGGTAATTGCAAACAAATTGAATATAGTTATCAGTATATGATTGTGTAGGAGATCATAACATGTAACCAACACACATTTCTATCAAGCGCACAATATGCTTCCATCTCAGTCGGAACAGCTGAATTTTCTTAAGACACAGACCTAACAGCTAGTATTTTTGTTTATCCACTCTACACTACCTGAATTTGTTAGCCCCATTTTTCTGTATCTTGAGTATGAGTATATGTATACACAGCAATCAACTTGGCATTATTATGTTTCCCAAAAATAAGCAATCTGCTTGCTGTTCAACAAGAGGGGTCAGTCCGGCGCCTCAGAATACTGATCTAATGAGGTAGACCTTTTGGCTACTGCTGTAAGTATTGCGAGTTTCACAATGTTTCGTAGTTGCCGCCCTCATGGATATATGATCTGAAATTTGAAGCTGCTATTGATGTTGTCCAATCAAATTAGATCGATATTTATGACCTACTCCAATATAATGAAATGGGCCACTACTTGGATCTAATTACTCGGCGTGGACATCCAATTATGGATCAGAGGTCCTCGCAAGAACAGACCACAAGTCAATTAAATTGTGAAGGCATCATGATTGCTTTAATCGCCGTGCAATGAAATGTTACAGGACTGTGCCATGGTCAGCACGATGGCATCCCACTCACCAGTAGTAATGGAACAACGATTGATGATAATCGCTGCCACCAAAACGTTCAAAACAAAATATCTAAAATCAAAGTTTATCACTGCGAACGAAATTTTTTTGATCGGGAATAATTAGAATCCGTACAAGTGTGCTTCATATACCAAAATGCTGCGTCATAAAGTTAACAATATCAAACCATTTTGATTTGATCTTAAGAGCGCGGTGATTTGTCACCATTCAATCAACCTAACATGGGTTACCGGCGAAGATAAATTTATAATGTTTACATGTTCGATGTCATACGTTAAACGATCCATATGGGATCGCTTTGTATACCCATAGATTTGTTTCGAATTGTAGAACTAATACTTAAGGATGTAAACAAACGCTATTCATTCATGTCAAATGCTTAGTACGATGTCCACTGCCTGCAGATGAATAATAGTGGTCCTCGCAGCAATTACATGCTTTTGCGAGAGTGCGTTCGGTAATGGGCGTTATGGTCATTACGTGTCTAGGGTATTGATACCTTCTGTGTGACTCATGATTTTAGTGCTTAAGAGCCCATATCACGCATTGTGACCATGGCATGGTTTGGATCCAATTTTGCAAGGTCCGTATGCAAGAAGGGAAAACAATAATACACGCGCGCTGGTTGAAGGGAGAATAACGATTTGAACAAGTTCTCTGAAATTGAGGTCAGCATATGCGTAATTATGGCGGTATTATCATGAAAAAATACTCGTGAGAAGCAATTGCGACGCGCGCAAACCAACGAAGGTAATTACCATTCCATTATGGAAGTGGCTGTTTCTCACAAAGGGATAAATTGTTACAAATTGGTGATATTGTATAAACTGAACCATGCGTTTCTCAATGATGGTTGTGCGGGGCAAACATATTCAATGCGTCCACGTGGAGTGCCCTTGGGTACAATGTTTTAATTTCTTTCTGTAAAACAACCATGACACTTTTATAACGTGACGTTGCATCATTCGTTAAGTAATTATGATACTGGTTACCCCAAGCTGTGTAAATAATTGTAATTTTGCACAACATACCGAAAAGAGCCTCGGTATTCTATGGTGTGTATATGAAGGGATTCCGTTGAATACCATTCATGCTGTTTACAAAGACAGCACGCCGCATAAATCTTTAGCTTGGTACTTTGCAAATGAAACGTGATGTTCAAAACGGTATTTGTTGACAGGGTCGGCAAGGAAAACGTAGAAATATAAATCACTATAGAATACAGTTATATCGTCTATCTGGTGCGCGTTTTCTATGGCACCGTAGCCGAAAAGATGTCTTTCGACAATTATAGCCATGATAATTGTTTTAATCTTTTTTATTCAAGCACCATTAGCGATTGAATCCGAACATTTAACACGCAAGTATTAAGAACTGTGTTCCATACTACATTCTTATCCTATATGAGGTCGGAGTGAAAGTCATATTAACGTCAGACGTGGCAACGAATGCGCCAGTGGTAGCATGATATTGAATCTTAAATCTAGGCCGCTCTAAGGGGCATCGTTTTAGTAAAGTGGAAGGGTTAGAATGTGTTGCAATTTTGAATGCCAAATTCAGTTTTTGTGGAATGAAATGCGGTATATATGTATATACTTAGACATTCATAGTGTATTGGTGGTTATCATCGTTGCGTGCATTGTATTGCGAAAGTAAATGATATCACAAGTGGACAAATGTGCTGTAGTGTTACCCGTCAATGGGCAAACAATTGCGTGAAGATTTCCGTGAGCTCATCAGGACATCATTCCAAACTATTGCGCCGTTTTCAGAAAATGTATAAAACCGGATGTGTTACAGGAAAATTTCGACGTCATAATTGATTTATCACTCATATTTAGTAAACTATGTAACAGCAGTAAAGGCTAACCGACTTCTCGGGATGCTCTAACAGACTAGATTATGGAATTATGGCTTTGTTGCCATTCCTTCTGACAGGGCAAAGATACATAGCAAATGGTACAGATGCCTGCTACTAACATCATATTCCGTATATACGAACAAAAAACCGCGCATGATTTTGGTGACATCGCTTTAAACATGGCGCCTCCGTTGGAGAAAGCAAAATATACAGACATTTCGAAAATCTAAAAGTTGATTTGGTTTTTCCATTTTGCAGTGCTGACAACTCACGACTAGGGGGTTGTTCGAGCACCTTTACAAAACCAATGGACAGGGCAGAATTAAACAAAATAACTTTACCGATCGCGCTGTGACCTTGCGGTATAGTTTGCTAGTCAAGATAGCTTCAGTCAATTCAACTGAGCTTGATGCGATGTTTGAGTAGAATGGTCTTTGTGATATTTTAATCCTTCTGGATTGGTTTTGCAAGTCAATCGTTAATGGTCATTGGCAGGGCACCTATTGACCAACCTGTATTGTAACCTGGTCACCTATCAGCATGAAATGTTGTATGACTATTGATGTAAATCTTCGTAGCAAGAAAAGGATCGAGGCTACTTCATTGACGTACTTGGTGCGCTGCCACATAATGTCTCTTAGGACAACGGTGGTCAGTGTTGATACCAGATGTCAACGTGAGTAATTACTCGACCGCAGATGTACAGTAGCAGACGCCATCTGTCATCATGATCATGTGCAGAACATAGAGGTAACAGACGATAAATAGCTTAAGAAGATGGATTATTCAAATTGCCGTACATATCTGAATTGACAGTGTCACCCATCATTAGCATCTGATTAATATTGTAGCTAATACCCTCAACATCTGCTTAAGCTAACAAATGCAGCCAATGGCTTTACGGAGTCGACAGTAGGGTAGTCATATGTGACTACTAGATCAATATAAATAAGCCTTTACATAGGTATCATTAGCAGCAACCATAATTTTCCGATTGCTTACTGACTGGCTCTTTTGATTTGGTTCGCCGTCAGAAATTAATGGAATCTTAATTAGTCTTACAGGAATGTCTGACGGAAAATGGTGTATGGTATTATCGGATCGATGATATTTTAAATTTGCTGTGAGGGTAAAATTACGGAAGCAAGCGCTGGAGATCGTGTGCAAGTGACGCGCACCACTCATTGTCTATTGTATGGTGTGAGGCTTTCATTTGAAAAACATCAACCTATTCTGCTCCGTCTAACATTAGTCTGACGCACGAGGAAGGCCTCTATTCGAGATAATCGTGTCGTATCGGTCGTTTCGTTGCAGGATGAACAAGATTGTTACGATCAATGATGGATATATTTTGGTTACTTTGCATCAATAATTATATAGCACCACGTAATATTCAGGCCCTCTTTACAAATAGACTTAAATGGTAAGGAAATCTGACCAATTTCTTGTTTGACGTTTTATGTAGCGGAATAGAGGTGGCAACCCAGGATTATGAGTCTTCGAACACGCTTGATTGTGCCGCACACTATACCATGCTGATGCATTTACGACAATTGCATTATATATACTAATCTCGTTGCAACAGTTGCTGTGATTGTACGCTATATAAATGACGTGAGATAAATTGGTGATAGATCACCCCTAATAAAAGCACTGATACCTTTCTGTCGTCACTAACGAAGAGAGGAAGGATGTTTATTTAATTCCAAATTACCGTGGTTGCTTATTCAAGAAGCTGTTTTGTGCCTGTACTAAATATGAGAGCGTTTATGAAATAATTGTCGTAAATTAAGGCAAGCAATCCCCACTATTGGCGTATGTCTGAAAATTGAATAGCCCTTTCCGTTTGTTTGCATTGTAGTTATCTATTCATCGTTTCGCTAAATGTCGAATAGGACTAAACACCGCATTTGTGTTTCGTCAAATGATCCCTGCGACATACTTGGTAAATTCAGGCTCAATGGTTTTATTCTGCACCTGTCAAGTATCAACGGTTTTGAGGTTTTGTCGAACATCTTATTATTCAATTCCCATAAGATTCATTTTCTATCCTTCTAACGCCATTGAACTTATTCCATGAGAAAACTAGTACATATTGTCAATCAGACCATTGTCGATTGAAAGATTACACGCTCTCTGACAGAAGGTATCTTACTTTAAGACGAATTGTAACGATTGTATTGGCAATTGAAATAATCTGCCAAAATTGGGACTATACTATGATATTTCGACCTGAGATGCTTAGCATAACTACAATCACTATTACACAGATTTAGACCGGTGCAACAGATAATATATAAACATACACACACACACATTCATACATACATACATACATACATACATACATACATACATACATACATACATACATACATACACACATACATACATACATACATACATACATACATACATACATACATACATACATACATACATACATACATACATACATACATACATACATACATACATACATACATACATACATACATACATACATACATACATACATACATACATACATACATACATACATACATACATACATACATACATACATACATACATACATACATACATACATACATACATACATACATACATACATACATACATACATACATACATACATACATACATACATACATACATACATACATACATACATACATACATACACGCATATATACAAAAAAATACATACATACATGCAAGCATACATACATGCATACCTACAGACATGCATACCTGAATAAATACAGGCATGCATAATGAATACAGGTGTAGCCAAGTATTACGTGTAATATCATTACCTGAAGCATCACCATACACCAGCGTTGTTAGCAGTGCAAAGCATGATTGGTTTTGTTATTACTTTAAGTGCGTCGATTCGTGAATGACTTGTACCATCGGGGGACTATTTTGCTCTGAATATGTCAAAACTTATATGCCGAAGCTCAGCACCATGTATTTAAATTGCTTTGGGACAGGATTCTATCGCACCTAATCTAACAATCGCTTTTAATTAATAAGTGTATGGTACATAAGCTTTTCCTTGAATTTGTTTTGTGGATTGTATCCTTACCTATGTGAATGCATGTAACGAACTATTGTTCATGAAGCAGCTAATTATCTTCTATCATCGTTGAGTTTAATCAATGTTTATATATATATATATTCAATGGTGCTTGCTAGTCTTTATGCAAATTGATAGATTGGAACATATTGTAGTTCCTACAACGGA
Organism: Urechis unicinctus; assembly: GCA_034190875.2. Taxonomy (NCBI): domain Eukaryota; kingdom Metazoa; phylum Annelida; class Polychaeta; order Xenopneusta; family Urechidae; genus Urechis; species Urechis unicinctus. The sequence goes on from CM067343.1 coordinate 31,484,927, forward strand.
ACGTCACAATAATAAAATTGTATTCATCAACATCACATATCATATATTGCCAACAATCATTTGTGAGTTCGACCCATCTTCAGTGATCTATTTATATTATCGCTCAATAACGGTTTACATTCTGTGATAATGGTGTCACCGCAATAATGTCTACCATTCTTCACCTGTCGAGACTTGTATTTCGATCAACAAGCCATATTGTTTCAATTAATTGTCTGTGCTTCCCTTGGGGCTAGTATTGTATAGTATTGTAATGGGCGTAATCACTCAACAGTCTTTTGGGATTTATCGGGATTTCGTCTACCAATACAAAATCAAATAAAGGTGAACTACACCAGCCGCAATCTCAGTGTGTACTTGACCAACAACACACAGATATTATGAGAACAGTAGTTAGCTATGGGATATTTGTGAAGCGGATCTAAATAGGCACTATCCGTATCATAAAAAGTAACGCCGCTGTCACAGGGTAATGTGGGAATATGTCCGAGACGGGGATATATATGGGCTCATAACAAAGCATTTATTTGCTTCATACGTGAGCTGAAAGTAGATAGAAAGCTCGGCTTCAATGTTGATCTGGTGGGTGATATCTGCATTACTCCTATTGAAAATCTGTTTCCACAGTGTCCTGTGACCTACATCAAGCCATGCTGGTATGGCTACGTGATCTTCGAAAATAAGTGTTAAGTTTCTGAATAGATAAAGCAAATGATAGCCACATGTCAACTCTCCTCACCAAGCCTCTCAATTTTCTGTGGAAAAGGACCACGGTTTATGTTAAAAACCAGTTGGCGTAGATTAGGCTTAATCAATTTGGTTTGACTTTTAAAGATATGTGTTTCGTAAGAACATTGACGACGTCGATATTGCGTTTTATACACGCCATGCAAGCGTCAGTATAGTGT
>CM067343.1:31490834-31630332 GCA_034190875.2 Urechis unicinctus
GGACGGTGCATGATGGCCAAAAGTATTTTTCAAACTCACCATCCGTCACCGTAAAAATGCTGCTACAGGCAATATTATAAACCTATGCACTTAATACGTTTGCACAGTTTAGTATTTCTTATAGGTGCGGACGGATGGCGTTAAGTCGTTCAGTGATAAATTGATTCAATATATTGCCAGCTACCCCAGCTACCAGCCCTCAAGGGAGCTTATTTCCTTTGTCAGGCCGCAGCTTTCAAATATGACATGACATAGCCCGGACAGTGTATGCAATTTGCTGACCTCTTTAATAACACACTTTCGCTATTGAGGTTTTTTTTATGAACAAGGAGGAACGTGCTTGCTGTGCGGTGATACAGCAAGTCGTGTCATTGTCATGTACAGCGCACCCACGCGAACAGTGCATGGCTTTCTGTGAAGTCACGGTGATAGTTATGTTAATAGCTCTTACATACTTTAGGCAACAGGCACAAAAAATGTGCAGGCCGTGGAAAATTTGGGTTGATTTTGTCAATTTGAAGACAGCTTGAATGATATTTTATATGGGGGTGCGTCAGCCCCATAGAAATGTTTTCTGATAATATGCATCATAGCTGCTGGCAAATCAAGTATAGAGATATATATATATATATATATATATATATATATATATATATATATATATATATATATATATATATATATATATATATATATATATATCTATATATATATATATATATATATATATATATATATCTCTATCTCATATACATATCTATCTATATATATATCTATATATATATATATATATATATATCTATATATATCTATATATATATATGTATAGATTACATGTGGAAGCCAATAACGGCAGCTGCCATCTCCTAGCATCTTTGACAGGCCGTGGAAAATTTGGGTTGATTTTGTCAATTTGAAGACAGCTTGAATGATATTTTATATGGGGGTGCGTCAGCCCCATAGAAATGTTTTCTGATAATATGCATCATAGCTGCTGGCAAATCAAGTATATATATATATATATATATATATATATATATATATATATATATATATATATATATATTAGATATATATATATATATATATATATATATATATATATATATATATATATATATCTCTATATATATATATATATATATATATATATATATATATATGTATAGATTACATGTGGAAGCCAATAACGGCAGCTGCCATCTCCTAGCATCTTTGACAGGCAAATTACCTATGAAGTGCGCCATTCTCATGGTGTATTAACAGAACCCATGGGAAATTAGGCAAAGGGACCCATTAGTTGGGTTATAATAAGTTAATCCTGCTTGAATCTAATGTGACACTGTACCACATGCAGAACTAAATATATGCTAGATTGATAGATATTTTATGTATAAAATGGGTTTAAATGATGCCCCGCTATTATGCGATCGGTGATGTCCTACTAGCAGGATCGCGCTAAATGTTGGCTGAACTTGTTTTCGTCCTTCATGACCTGTTTTATAGATGGCATCATCTAACGCGCCCTATTTCTATTGGAAACGAAATCGAAGGCGAAGCGATAACATTGGGTTTTGAGATCAATCTTTTTTGCTTCCGTTTCTGTTACAAAAAATTATGCAGTGAGAGATAAGTCACTTTGGACATATTCATTGATAATTTCCTGTGTCACGATTCTGTGCAGGCGATAATTGACTCCCTCTATTTTTCTACGAAAAGTGATATGAATCTTATATTGTACTAATTTGGACGTCTGTGTTAATGTTCTGTAACTTACATTGTAACGTACCTTGTTTCGGGAATTTCCTGTTGGATGGACTATATTCAGCAGTCCTGTTTCGCCCGGTACCTTAAGATTGGAGCATCATCGAGTTATTATGAAATGAAATGAAGACGAAATGCTATTTGGCATAACCGGATATCATTGAAGTTTTGCCATTCCTATATTGCCGCTCAAGAGCTTGATAGATCGTGTGAAGCTTAATCAAACCATCAACAAAACCACCCAACATGATATACAGAATACAATTTATGAAACTATACCACCATTTCGATTCGATGTTGAACCCTGATACAGGGACGTGCAAGCTTTCCGTTTATTAAACCAAGCATTAACGACTTGGCTGCATGGGGAACAAAAACAACTTCACAGTCGGTGATACAGTTGTACTAGTAAATATGAAATTATGAGAAGAACTAATGAACTCTGCCATACGATAGTGTCTAAAACATAGTCATACAGAACCCTAATATTTGTAGCCAATTACTAAGTTTCGATTGTCAATGACATTCCGGATGCTATCATCAATTATACGAAAAACGTATGAATATTTCCACCTGATAAATTGGAGCAAGTTCCAATGCACAAGAAACTCAACAGCATTCACTTCTTTACAAAAGTGAATCCACCGAGACATCGTTTCCGTATAAATACTTATATATTCAGCTTTCAACCTGACAGTCCTAACTAGATGAGTTACTCAACATCGCAATTACAAGCATGTGTGAGGTACAGCGATGATCCATCTAGTTCTATGAACCCTTGAGATGATCCAACTAATCTCCCTTAGGTTGCATATATATTATACATACGGTCGCACTCCGGTTCGGAATATTTAATGACCTGAACCTTTTTAAGTAAGCAAACCAAGCCATAATGATATTTATCATCATATGAATTCAAAATCTCTTTTGAAGATCCTGCAGCCGTTTTGAATCCACAATACGTTACCCACTGTGAGTTAATCGTCTTTGTAGATACTTTGTTTGCAATAGTCAACGTATGCACACTTGCTTAACACCTGGCACCGGTTTTGACTTTATCTGAACGCAATTTAAACGAGGAATATTTTGAGAGGTCATGATTGGTTCGACACCATGCAACACGCACGATCTACATTTATCATTGGTCCTGTGGTGCAATGAGTTCTTACAAATCACAAATATCAGCTACTGTTTCCTAACGCTGATTGCAACAAATGGATAAATGTGCCTGTATTGACCACGCAGAACTAGTTCAGTTTCGTCCTAATGGTGATACCACGTGATTAATTACGTCCCCCTGTCATTATATTGCGTTTAAGAGAGAGAGAGAGAGAGAGAGAGAGAGAGAGAGAGAGAGAGAGGGGGTATAATTAGGTAAATATAGGGTTGTCGTATATGCTTTAAAACCCGAGCAACAGAACGTGTTGCAAGGAAAAAGATGATTATTAAGAAAAAATTTAATAACTATTGGTGAGTGAATTTGCTCGAGTTTCTGATAATCTCGTTTGAACTCTACACCTCTGGGCATGCCCTTTAAACCGTTAGATGGGACTTTTTCAACTTTTCTTTTGCCGTCCTGGTCGAAACATATTAATTGAGCATCTTTACTGTGACGGTACATTGTCACTTGTCTGCAACAATGCACTATTGCATGTGTTCCGCTTATTGTGTTAAACATCATCCAGGTGAAAGAATTATGGTTAATTATATGAGACCCTGTGGTGTAACATACTGATATTGTTCCTTGACACACTATTCATCATAACGATGCGTGCGACTATATGTACAATTCTGTACACTAAACCCGACAGCTAATGGCACCATACAACGTCAGATCATTACTCCTCGCATATTGTACGACATCGTATTTTATGTAATCCAATGTGTGCTATTTGCATACGACATGTTCTCCTGTGAAAGAGCATGTAGCGACAACATGCAATACGAATAACAGCTCAAGAAATAGCATTTACATTCAAATCAATTGCCGTCAATGAGACTTTAAAGATCAGCAGATATCATGTTGCCTGGTAAAGTCAGTGACCGCATCTGAGAGAGTAATAGCCGCACCTGATCTGTCTATGAATCACGTGCTGCTTTGTTTTCGAGTTCCACAAATGAGGTAGGTATAACATAGCTATCCACAATACAATTTGAACGATTTAAAATAATTGAGATTTCAGCTCGGGTCGAGTAACAATAAAAGAGTAATATCATCGCATGATCAGTTCATTTTGCGGCCTGGGGGATGATATTTGACAAGCGCCACTAATTCATAGCAGTCATCTGTGGAAAACACTGCAATAGCACTTCATATGTGGTAACTTTGTCAAACGAACGCACTTTATCACAGTAGCGATTAAATGATGTTCTGGAGAAATTAGGTAGGAACCAGCTTAAGCAAAGGATTGCTTATAGACAATATTGTACCAATGATTGCTGAAAAACATTGGCGTACAAAAATTGCTTTTCTGTTGTATAATCAACCTATCGCGCCATAATTACAACAGTCGCCTAGAACTATTTTTCCGTGAATTGTTGAGAGCTTATAGAGACTGATTGCATGGTACATTAGGGTAAACAAACAATGATTGATTTCGCCTACCAGAGTCATTGGCTAAATAATCGTTTTTCAAGGTTGATGTATTAATATGATTGGCTTACAATCAACCTTATGGATATTATACAATTGCTTTATCCAATATTTCACCAAACAAACGCGGCAAAATGCGCGCTAACAATTTCGTATCATATGCGACGATACAGATCGTATAAAATGTAATCAATAGTTGCTACGAATGGCTAAAGATCACGCAACAACACTGCAAATGATATTCCACCGGTTGAACGTAGTAAAACATATTGTATTGTGATAATGCGCTTGACAATATGCGTTATACAAATTGATAAAATGCTGGGTAGTGAATTTTGCACGAGAAAGTCTTGGTTAGCAGAGCTTGCTGGTTTACACAGCAGCACTAAACATTGTGGAGAATTAAGAGTTATCTCACTTTGTAGGCATATGCATACACTACGCTGGACAATAGGTCTGACATTCAATGAAAATTTAATTGCTGTCCGAATTATTCGAGGATGATCTTATGTTGCATCGATGGAAACAGTTTGAATAAAGACTTGTGATTGAACCATATTATATCATGTCAAGGGCGATTCAAACCAGTCTCCCACAAGTTTCTACCCCTTTCACCGGCGAAATGGTTGTAAGCCTAGTCCCACGCAATCGCGGAGATAATAATTCACAATACTTCATGCTAGACGTTGCTGGGTAAGAGCATGACAGAAATTAATCGCATGTGGTCATATCTGCTGCGCTGCCACACTGCGTGAGCACTGATGTTGATTGACGTACCAATATGCAATCAAGAAATGCGACAAAACATTACAGTAACCCTTTTCCCGTCTCTGGCCCGAGACAACGAACCATTTTTCAGCCTATGCTCTGGAATGATGCGTGATAACATCTGCTCCCTTCGTGTCTCATCTCGATTCAGTTGTCACAACGTTTATTGATGAATTCAAGGACGTAGATTATCTCACGACTTTTGCAGTATGGGGTGAAATATGCATTTGGTTACAAATTGGTGATTAAATGAGCTCTTTATATGAGTTCAAGCGAATTGATAATACAAGCAAGTCATATGTAGCGATAACTTATTGTTAAGGTTGAATAACATTTGAGATAGGACTGCACATTGCGTTGGAATAGTCGGTATTACATTGAATAATAGGACGTCTATGACCGCACATACATAAGTGTTAAAAATTCAAAGCGTGGCACTGGACCAGAGTACGTGTGTCGCATTCTTAGGACAGTGATGAGACAGAGGCTTTAACGAAGCAAATGTTTTTTTGCTTCTAAATGCAACGAATATGCTATGTTTCCTCACAATTAATATGCGCATGACTCCACGCGCAAATTGCCAATCACGTGGATGTCTACGGCAAAGGTTACCCAAACGACAAATGACACAAATATGCCTGCACGAGTCCTATGGCAATTATGCAATCTTAAGACACACATAAGATATTGTCCAGCAGATATATGTTTTTTGCTTTGCGTAACGCCGTCATCTACATTGACTGTAATCTAAATCGAACAGCACTGTTTTAATCTGATGTTATTATAGTATGAGAAGGAAAACACTGATAACCAGGACGTGATGCAACTACGATTGATATGCGATTGATATGCATCAGCCACACTGTGGCTTGGCATAATAATACATGTTTTGGCTGATGTTTGTATATCAAACGCAACGTAAATGTGAACAAAAACTAATAGATGAATTTCGGTTTGGGTCAGCGGCCCAGCAACGTTGTATATACCCGATCTTGTGATCAATTTGTTATATAAAGATCTATGAAGTGACAATTAGCATTATAATTTGCCAAATAAAGCAATTGTGTTCATAATGGTTTTTGTTGCTTTTATAGTGGTGCACTAATGACATGTACATTGCACTTTATTATACAGTACAACTCAAGGTTCTAGATCATCAGCATAAATAAAAAATCGCATCGGTTTTTGGTCACGTCCATAGAGCCAATTGACATGTTTGGGTCTTTGTGAAAATTCATTTCAAGTCAAATAGACAAACATCACCTTCGTAGAGTGGTGCTATGGTTAATGTCAGTAAATGTACGTCAAATGCCAAGGTAATGAGAATTGCAGTTGCCTGACAGAGAAGCGGGCTTCGAATAGATTGGGCGACAGACAAATATACCTAGAAAAACAGCAATGTCGCGTATATTGGTTATTACAAACAATCTAAATGGAGAGCAGAGCGCACTGACAATCGTGATGGAACTAGAAGCAAAGTTGAGCCAAATGATCAGTTGTGGTAGTCAAGTAAAACGTATCACTGATCCGAATCACTATTCATGTCATCCATTATTTTGGCAGACGGAGTGTACATTGTGATAGAGCAAATTATGCTATTGTTCTTTGAATGAGCCGTGGATGATACTGTTCATGGCTATTTGTACATCTATATCTATGTCGATGATGGTTAAAACGACAGGTCATGGAAAATTCACATAATGGCAATGTTGAGCTGTCGGTATAAACATGCGTTTGTATGCGCTTCTTTTACATATAACATGCAGGCGCGTCGTCCTGATCAGTGCAATGGTTGACTTGATAACGGAGCTGTACGCGAGAACATTTTCTGAACCATAGAATGGATAATCAGTCAAATTCTTGCAATGCTTCACTTAATGTTGTGAGCATATTTGTATGTCGTATTGATGTAGATATCAAACGGATTAATCTTCCCTGTATAGAACCATAACCATGGATTGTAATCTGACACTGTATGTAATCATTCGACGCACATTGCAGCGAATTGTTTAACTTGAAGAAAGCATGCAATCGATAAGGTTCATAATGAGTTATTGGTTTCATGAGTCAAAACCGAATAATCACTATCCATTTCGTAGCTGGACCTAGTGGTGATTGTTGATGCAAGATCAACTTTTGACCACAGCCTCTACGGGGCCAAAAATCCTCGCAGAGGCAGTTTCATTGTATCCGGTGCATGTCGCAATCATGGTACGTTTAGACTACAATTATCTGTTTGAAAACATGCATAGGTTGCTAACATTAGCCTTCTCAGGACTTGTATCGCACCTGTTATGTAGATATTATAGATAAACTAGCAGTACTTAAAACGAAGGAAAGACCACAAAGGTTGCTACTATAGAAACAGATCTAACTTTCTTCTAACTTTAACCCGAGATAAAAGACAATTCGAGCAAATCACTGGTTTAACAAATCGCTTATTTTCCAAGTTTTCAGCTCAGCGGGATTCAGCTAACTTCCCTGACTAAGTGCATGACAGCTACCTGTTTACAAATACTTGGGAGTAAAAATGGTCATGCGCGCCTGATCTGCTCGGTGTTTTTACAGTAATGGTGTTTCTATATGCCTCGGGAAGTCCTGAATTGCTGTCAATATTAATCGAGGGCGATCCAATCGATTGAATAACAACTCATCGTGTTTATGATAGAACAGCATTATTCCATCTAAAGAGAAACACAAGTGCCCCCTATTTCACCGGCGTATCTTCTTGTCAAATGGGTATGGTCTAGTCCCACGCAAGCACTGAGTTGATAACTCACACTACTTCATGCTAGGCGTTGCTGGGTAAGCGTTCGGCAGATATTAATCGCATGAGGTCATAGCTACTCCCCTGCCACGCTGCGTGAACACGAATGATAGATTAACGTTCCAATATTTAATCACGAATGGCGCAAAAGCGTATCAATTACCATTTTCGCGTATCTGGCACCAATCAACGAGCCAATTTGTCCGTCTATGCTCTAGAACGACGCGTAATAACATCTGATTCTTTCGTGTCACATCTCCATTCAATAGTCATTTAGATTCGTGATAAATACTGGTACGTGGATAGCCATGCCGCCGGAGGGGTTAACCCGAGACTGTTGCAATATTGGATGAAATATGGATTTGGTTGCAGATTGGTGTTGTGGTGAGCTCAAAATATGAGTTCAAGCGAATTCAGAATTCAAGCCAAACATTAGTAACTAATACCAATTGTTAAGGCTAACAAACATTTGAATAGGATGTTGCATAAGATTGTTAGAGTCAATATTACATCGATTCATCCAATATTGCCAGTTTAGTAGCGGCACCGACTCTATAACTTCGTGTAATTAAAGTTAGCACCAGCGGTTGTGTTGTATATCACTTCAACAAAGTCATGTATATATGATTCGATGTCTGATAGAGCAGCTGAATGACCATAACGCTTAGTAATGCTATTATGATGTAACATATGTAATACAGAATGCAGTCACAAATATGGTGTTAAGGCATCAACTATACAATGATGTCAATAAAGCCTTGCAATGAAAATTGACGCCATCGTCATACAATTCATACAATTCTGAATCAATTATATAACGTCATTTAAGCACACGCGTCAACCACGTATATCACCGTAGGAGCACCCTACCTCCCGAACTGTTTTTAGTCCTGAATCATACACTCAACACACAATAAGAGCTTACAAAAATCTTGAGATGGATTAGGAAGTGTCAAACACAAGTGAATAGCACTTGCAGCGAATATAACTCGGCTCTCAGCGGTATACAATTGTTTCGCGAATGTGGGTGTGGCAATGTTTTGTAGGCAGTGTAGTCATCCTGAAGTCATGTGTGCCCTATCACAACATATCATATAATCTTTGTTCGTTTAAATGGCATGGTTTGTTGCATTTATTATTTTGAGTCTGCTATTTCAAGACAATCGTTCTAGCTGACAGGATTTACAATTACCGCTGCACAATACAATAGCAACCTCGCAATGTTGCGGGAATAGTCAATAGTGAATGATTCAACGCAATTCGTGACCAAAAACACGCTCCGCATAAAAATAGCTCGTCACGAATAATGTGCCGCAGCGCAATGGTTACTACCAAATGAAGATGAGAATCGAGTTGCCTGTACCGTCGACCTCAATGAAAATAAGGTAGCAAATAATGTTGTGCGGCTGAATGCGGCTATCACGGTGCAGTCGCACAGGTAGCATTTGCCACACAAACAATGGCGATATGAAATGCGGTACAACAAGCAGTTGCCTTGCATTCTAATGATATAAATGTATCGTGAACATGCTTGATGGGTGTATTTATATTGACTTCCTTACTGCGGTGACAATATGATAGCCATTATAATGGAATGGCTTTGAATGAACAAAGTAGTTTCCAATGTAGACAAACATATTTCACCGTTGGCTTGAGTGTATCGTTCTATTAGTTGGCTACATAGCATAACTTGACACAGAGTTGGCCACAAGGTCCCACCGCCTGATATTTGGCATGAATCGTGCGACACAAACGAAAAGAGTTTAGTGATGAATTGTTTACTTAAATGACACGCTTGAATACACTAAATTGTCAATTTTGATAGTGTCTGAAGTACCAAGGTAAAGCACCGATGATTGGCAACGATTTAGAAAAAAGCTGCAGTCATTTAATACAACTGCGGCATGACATACGTGTGAGCATGCCGTTAAGGCGAGCAGAGAGCAGCAAGCGACATTTTGAAATGTTTACTTACATACATGCATACATGCATACATACATACATACATACATACATACATACATACATACATACATACATACATACATACATACATACATACATACATACCTACATACATACATACATACATACATACAGACACATACTACATACATACATACATACATACATACATACATACATACATACATACATACATACATACATACAGATCATACATACAGACATACATACATACATACATACATACATACATACATACATACATACATACATACATACATACATACATACATACATACATACATACATACATACATACATACATACATACATACATACATACACATACATACTACATACATACATACATACATACATACATACATACAGACATACATACATACATACATACATACATACATACATACATACATACATACATATACATACATACATACATACATGCATAATACATACATACATACATACATACATACATACATACATACACATACATACATACATACATACATACATACACATACATACATACATACATACATACATACATACATACATACATACATACATACATACATACATACATACATACATACATACATACATACATACATACATACATACATACATACATACATACATACATACATACATACACATAACATACATACATACATACATACATACATACATACATACATACATACATACATACATACATACATACATACATACATACATACATACATACATACATACATACATACATACATACATACATACATACATACATACATACATACATACATACATACATACACATACATACATACATACATACATACATACATACATACATACATACATTACATACATACATACATACATACATACATACATACATACATACATACATACATACATACATACATACATACATACATACATACATACATACATACATACATACATACATACATACATACATACATACATACATACATACATACATACATACATACATACATACATACATACATACATACATACATACATACATACATACATACATACATACATACATACATACATACATACATACATACATACATACATACATACATACATACATACATACATACATACATACATACATACATACATACATACATACATACATACATACATACATACATACATACATACATACATACATACATACATACATACATACATACATACATACATACATACATACATACAAACATACAAACATGCATACATGCATACATGCATACGTACATTCATACACATATACATAAATGGGTTAAAATACAATCCGTTATTACAGTCTGACATAGAACATGTTGCAATTACGAATTGCATACTGCCGATCGTCTGCATCAATAACATGCATAGGTTCCGTTTCCTAACAACTAAGTGGTTACGTCTCTTATATTCGTGTCAGCGATTGCCTAACCACCCGAGTTCACGAAATCTAAGGCTGGCTTTAATTTCAAATCGACTTTCGAAATCACCCCTTTTAATGGGCTGATGATAGTGTATTGATCGCGTGTTTCGCTTTTCATTTGAAAGCTGCATTCGTTTATTTTTGTGACATTTATGAATGTTCTAAGAGGACTCACTCATCCCTAGGCCTAAAAGCGTAAGAGCAAACGCCACATATGAGCGGCACGCTGCATCGTCATAACGGATCTTACGTCGCCTCGAGCTATAGAAATCCCCAAGGGGCAGATCGCAGAGATATTGTATAAACAATCTCATGTGCTCTTGTTAATTTTATGGGAGCGCTTCCTGACGACGGGATAACACTCATTTTTGCCTGTAAGCGTGTATGTAAGCTCTTTAATATGACCACCACAATCCATTATGCTTCTATTGCAATTGGCGTGGGCTGCTAATGTCACCTAGCGTGTCATGGCACAGTTTATTGTCCTTTAAATTAGTTAGTGATATAATTATTATTGTTCCATTTACCAGATAAGGGACCTGTATTTCGTCGCCATCGTCACCCATCATTAAAAATTGCGCTAGGCCTTGTTATTTAAAACTAGACACTCACGGGGGGGTATTTATATGGATTAGCGTCATATTACCATTATACTGGAGTAGGCCATACAAAGAACCAGATTGTTAATGAATAACACCAACACGGGCTTGTAACTCAAGACCATATATGAGTGAGGGCGGCAATAACTCATTAACATTTTGAAATGCTACTAAGCACATCGCTATTCATGAATAAGTCACATTGACTTGCTGAGGTAGCCAAAGAGTCTAACTTATTAGACCCGTATTATGATGCGTCGATCATACCCCTTGCGTAAGTATGCTTTGACCCAAATAGCCAAAGTAATGTTAAATCAGCAGTGTTGAATATGTATATTGTAAGTATTCAAATGTTTTTTTGGTTTTTAAATTGAATTACTCAAAACTAATCTGCGTTATGATTTTTATATGGTTGGACAAGTCAAGTTCTGAAGTGCTGTCAGTATTATTGGCGGATGATCAAATCATTTGAAATAGCTTGAATAATTACTCTGCGTGTTTATGATTAAACACAAACCAGTCTCGCACCAAGTGCCATCCGTATCACCGGCGACTGTTCCTGCCAAATGGGTATTGGTCTAGCCCAAAGAAAGGTATTAACTCATATCACTTCCTGCCAGGCGTTGCTGGGTAAGCGAATGACAACAATTAATCGCATCAGGTCATAACTGCAGCGCTGCCACGCTGAATGATTGATGTACCGGTATCTAATCACGAATGGCGACAAAACATATCAATTACCTTTTTCCCGTTTCTGGCTCGAGACAACGAGCCAATTTTTTAGCCTATGCTCTGGAACGACGCGTAATAATATTTGCTCCCTTCGTGTTTCATTTCTATTCAGTGATCATTTCTATTTGTGATTAATTTAGGGATGTGGATTACCCTGCCCACGGAGGCGTGGTAGCGGGATAGGTTCCTCTTGTCAATTCTGAGATAGGCTGAAATATGCATTTGGTTAAGAAAAATGCATATTCAGAAAACAAACAAGACATTGATAAAGAATACCAATGGCTATGGCTTAGTAGCGTTCGAGGTAGGATCGAGCTTTGTGTTTGAATAGTCTGTAGTACCTCGATTCCAATATGCTGGTCACACCCACTGTAAAATGCTACGTAATTTAACACAACCACATTACTATTCTGCGATGGCTTGGGAAACGTCAAATGAACACATAATAATCTCGAAATGGCTGAAGACGCGCCAACAAAGAAACAGGCTTGGCGAACGAGCTGCGAGCGGAAACTGGCATTAATAAATCGAACCGTTTGACGCGTTATCTGTCAACTAACAGGTCTGTCAAATAATGGCAGATCATTAAAACATTCCCCCTTGACAATAATACCCAGGCGCTCATGCAACCCGCGCTCAACAGAGTCTGTGAACACAGCGTTCGAGCAACTTCCCAGGGGTGAAATGCCTAAGAGTTATGATCATTTCACATAAGCGATATCTTCACTTGCCGTGACCAACATCCGGAGGGAAAGCGGAACAGTTCTATTTGTCCCACTCTTAACCAAACCAACGGCTACATAGCGATTCGATCAAAGTGATTTTAGTAAGCAATAACTCCATACCTCCCACAAGTATCCTCTATGGATACCGCAGAAATATTTGTATGCGAGATATACTTGTGCAGACAAAGAACACCCAGCCAACCTGTGAAAATAATGACAGCATATGTGAACATAGAATGAACATCTGAACATCATCACTATCGGTAACATCACCAAACACATTTCGTTCTATAGCGTTCACCATCAAATTTTGGAGATACAGTAAGGCTATTTTCTACACAGTAGAACAAGTAATAGTATGTGTCAAAATTATAACCGTCCTAGAGGGCTTGTCTTTCAATCTGAAAATATCTGCGTCCGATCATGCCTAATATATATATATATATATATATGTAGATTGAAATTCAGGCCAACCCGTTATTGACGCATATTTGAGAATGTGATTTTCGAAATCATATCGAACTGTTATTGAAATTAGAATGGTAAAAGAGACAAATAAGAATATCATGAGGTACAGGCATTCCGCAACGTTTATTCTGCGTGTGTATATATATACATATATATATATATATATATATATATATATATATATATATATATATATATATATATATATATATATATATATATATATATATATATATATATATATATATATATATATATATATATATATATTTGTGAATATTTATGCTTATATATATATAAATATATATTTATATACACATATACATATATATTTATATTCGTATATATATAAAAATATATATATATACATATATTTATATATTTAGATGCATATATATATATATTTATATATATATACATATACATATATATACATACATGTTTACATATATATATATAATATTATATATGTATATATACGTATATATATAAATATTTATACATATATGTAAATATATATATAAATATACATTATTATAAAGGCATATTGGTTCGAGTTTAGCGTGTTTGCAAGTGTCAGACTCGTTATCTGAGAGTTCTGGTTAAATGCTGTCATGTTTAATTATAACTAAATAATTCTACAGTATAGCATATATCTGATTAGTTGTGACCAATAAAATGTTTGACAATATAGTTTGCACCGATTGATTGTGACCCATAGAAAGCTCGGCAACAAGGTGTGCAGTTTACAATAAAATGTTTAAAGCATGGAGGGTTTTTCGTGTTGTGCATTAAAAGGTTAGCATGTAGATTGGGGCGAGATAACGACTGTTCTTATTAGCGGCGTCTTATATGCGCTTACAAATGAGTATTCCAAATATTTGGAGCATGTCGCAATCTAACATCACTAGACAAACAATGTCCGTCATGCCTTATTGATTTATATCAACAGTTTTGGATCGTTTTCAATGAGTTAGCTGGTGTTTCAATGATTGGTTATGTGGAATGCAGTACTTGTATCACAACGGCTATAAAGATCTTTTGCAAAAGCAATGCGTACCGTTGCTCGTTTGGGGGAGGAGCAACATTGTTGATGACCTGTCTTCTTGCCCTGACCAATACTCTCCATAAGGCGTTAGGTGGCCTTCGGTGTTAATCAAATTAATACACGCCATGTGTATGGATAAGAGAAAAAGGCACAAAGTACCCTTCTTCCGTTTGGTTTTGACGGAAGTTTAAATTCAGTTGTAATTCATATTTTGGTGCACGTTATGGAACAATGTTTTACCTCGTTAGCATATGCATTCATTATAATGTACTGTGTACGGCGTGCGGATAATTCTGACTCGGTTGGTAGCGTCTAGAGAAGGTTTCCATTAATTGATGGCACTGAACTAACTACCCGTTGAGATTGTTAATTGGATCAAATTATTGATTCAGTCTGATATTTAAAAGATGATTAACCTCTTCAGGTGGTTTATGGATGCGACATGTGTGAAGTCAGCTGAGCGATGCGTTAAACTATAAAACAGCATATACGTGCGGCAGTAACAATGTAGGCTGATGGCGAAACAATGATGCAAGCTTCCCTCAGCACAAATATCCTTGCATATCTTTATCGCGTCAAAGCCCGCATTCATCATTCTAACATGATTGCTTTGCAGCGCAGTTCCTCCTACCATTAACATTCCTTTAACCCACGCACTGAAGGGGGTTGCATTTCCTGGTGAGTATATATAGGAGAAATGGATAAGGCGATGGAGCAACTTTTCAGCTCCCTAATCGAAATATGCATTTCCAGTTATCGTCAACCACGAAAAAGTTTGCTTACATGGAGTAAACTGAATTCTCATCAGTTTAAAATTAAAAGGTTTTCCTCGAGACGACTAATGAATAAATTGCAAAAGAGAATATCAGATTTACCTGCGATGTTTCAAACTAGCTTTGTTTGAACTATGCTGCTTTCGATCATGGATATCTTGATTCGAGAATAGTTTATGGTGGGTTTGTTAAATAAGATCAAGCTAACTAGCCTTGTATAATACAATGCTTGACTTGGGATGACAGATAATCCACTTTTCGTTGAAATAGTTCCTATATAACAGGACACTGAAATATAAGAGAAAGTCCACCGGCGTGCTGCAAGGCTCATAATCGATATGTCTCTTTCAAGTAACGTACACATATTTCACTTGTTATCATTGATATCTCTCAAACAAGATCATCGTGAAGAAACCTTAAAATGATCAATGGATTAAAATGATTAATGAATTGAATTATATCAGTTTTTTATTCTCAGAACCGGTATTTTGAAATGAATCGTGCGACTAAATTTGCCAAATGTTTATTACGGATTAGAATTATGAATATTGCTGCTCTCAAAACGTGCTTCTTTTGAACGAGGAGTTACTTGCCACGACAATAGTTAAGATGTGGAAACAAGTACTGCGCTTGGACAGGATGTCCTTACTGCCATTACAATGATAGTTACCCCCACGTTTGTACGCACCATATAACACACTTGTGTTGGTGTGCCGTTGCAACTTATACATAGCCTTCCTATAAAAATGGAATAATGCAACAATACATGCCGCGTTGTTACCATCAAAGCACTTTTTGTGTGGATCACGCATAGCATATGGCTAATAATGCAGATGGAAATGCGCAGCATTCATTCTCAATATGCGCTGGCACTTTGCAACAACCAAATTATGTGAAACGATAAGAACATATACGCTAATCCAATTTAACTTGTTGCAATTGCACCAATGGTCTGGGACGATTACTCTTCTCTGAAATAAACGCTAAGTGACATTGTTACGTGGTCCATGTTTGTTTTAGGTTTGCCTTATCTTGCGCATCGCTTATATTAAGTTTGTGTGCAAAAATGAAATAAAGGAATAAAATAAATCAGGCATAAATTGTTGATGGTGTAGTAACATGACTGGATTGGTAGAAAAAGCAATGATCTAACTATTTCCTTGTCTGTTGCTCTCGTTTGATTTCTACTCCATTTAATTACAAACTTAGCAACCAATCATGTATGCTTTTGTGACTCGAGTATAGCCATGGAAGTATTATCTAGCATTAAGGAGACATTCTTATTGTGTAGCGTAGTCTAGGCGTCAACATACGCGGATAGTATGTAGCAGGCAAGCACGCACAATGTTAATGGTTGCTATGACACACAACCAAGTGAAACCCTATTATTTTGCCTAATAATGGGTGTTTGAACACGGTGAATTGCTTCTTTTTTGCTGCAATACATATACAACACATAGTCTATTAAATACCAACGAATAAATGCGCGGATTTCTGAATACGAGGAATATTGAGAGTAACGTATCTGCTGAAGACGACAAAGTGTGGTACTTTAAGTGCCGTGAATGTTTGGTAATATGCCAGTTGCTAATCGTGTTCCTTATGCTTTATGCAACATAGATATGTATGTTTTAGCAAGAATGGCGTACGTTTCAGACAAAAATTGTACGGTACGTTTTGAATTTATTCATTGTTTACATGCCGAAATGTCAGAGAGCAGAAATTTACTAAACACATCTGTTTTGGAAAAAAATCACAAAAACATGCGCATTAGTAATCACAACGAGATGTATCTGCTCTTTAGAACACCTATTAAAATATGGCGATGTGCCTTATTAGTAGTGATAAAGAGAATAGGATATATTACAATGTCAACACAAAGAGGCTGTGCAGGGAAATGATTTAAACGATATATTGGTTTATGTCACAATGTATGGGTTTATTGGGATAATAGCGTTTTCAGCCCTCAAGCAGCATTGAAATTAATCTGAACCTTGTCAGACGTAAACTCGTCCCCTGTATTTAAATGTATTTAGTGAATCCAGCTGGAGGGCTATCCTTGGGACGCAACATTTATTCATCATGCTCAGCTAAATGCATATACAATTTTGTTAGGTCCGAAGAGGGTCTAATATCCGAACATTTTGTAGAATTCGCCTGTTTATTGATATTCACTGTACCTTTCCAAAGCTATTTGCAGCTATTATTTGTATTATTCTCCCGCACAAATGCAAATGTCACAAACGTGATATGCACATAGCGCAAGTATTGATTTCTGGGGAGTGATATTTGGTTTTGCTGATGGGAAGGTCTTGTGCGCACGACTAACTCGAGGGTTTTCGGGGTAGATGGGTAAAACACTAATTAATTTCCTCGTAAATGCCACTGCTCATAACTTCCAAACAACTGTATTCCTCCAGGGCATTATATGGAACCCATTGATTGGCACAGGGTCCCAACAAAGCATTCAAACACATTTAACTTTTTTTATTTCTTCATTCATTACACTTATTAACTCCCATCCCTTTTATTGTCAGCAGTTTCATGGGCTTTAGGAACCTCAGTTAACTAAGGCAGGTTGTTCACAAAAATTCCAAAAGAACGCTGGTTATGTTTTAATAGGTATCAAACAAATGTATGGTTGTGCCGCTGAAGCTATTCAATTTGCACGTGTGTGAGCTCTAAAAGGAAATATTTTTGATTAAACTAATATCCATGCGTGAATACATTGGCGACATCATTGAATATATAACAGCAAATACACCAGCAACTATGCCTATATCGTTTTTAATATGTTTCTTATAAATAATATTGCAGACGTTAATTTTCCATTAATTGTGATAGACTTCAGTCAAATGGTGACCGCCGTCTTGCCATGTTTAGAAAACATGTTCTATCGTTTAGTTCAATATATCACAGATTTGTTTACTACATATGCATATTACATCAGAGAAGGCAATTGACCTGGGAAATCTAGCCAGCCAGTATTCCTACCTCTGCGCGTTTATCACCGTCGTGGAGTTCATCACAAATCTAATTGACCAATGAATGGAGACAGGGCGCCCGGGGACCAAATAATATTACTCATCGTTCTCGGCCATGCGTTGATAAATTGGCGCGTTGTCGCGTGCCAGATACGGGAAAAATAGAAATTGTTTTGTTTGTTTCGCCATAAGTTATTAAAATCAGGCCGACTATTTATTGTGCGCGTGGCCGCGCTGCTGTTGTGATCTCAAGAGATTAATTTCAGTCAAGCGCTCCCTCAACACTGCCTACACGAAGCAATGTAAATTAATTACCACTGTGCTTTCGTGGGACTGCATCAATATCAATTCGACAAGTCTATTCATGGCATTTGGCTCATGAATCTCCTTATGCTGAATAAACGTTATTTGTCGCTATCAGACATCACATGTTCCCCGTTTCTATTATTATCCTTCACTTTTCTACTCTGTTCATTGAAATACAACCTTCAATGTTAGACTACAATGCGTAAAAAACCAGTACAGGGGAGTTTCCTCCACCTGGATATCTACATCAACACGCCATGCAAGCCTTAACGTCACTTCGAGCGACATAGAGCAAGACTTGAGTTAAATACGCAAGGTGTGATTCAGGGAACGTTCTTTCGCATCATTGCGAAATGAAGTCCGCTCTTATGCTTATCATGACAACGGCTCAGTTGCATGTGGTATGTTATAGAAGTGCATGGAATCGCATTGTTTATACCAACAGTTGCACCTTGGCACTAACACCCTGATGTTGATCAAATGGTCAATATGTATATCTGCGCCTTAAACACTTCTCGGTCAGCGGAAAAGCTAACACATTTATCCAATAAGAATACATGTATGCGGTATTATATCATAGAGTTATCGTCATTATAGTCCATTACAGTCCATAACATCACCAAAGGATTATTCAAATCTTGCTGTGTCAGCCAATCATTTTCCGAGCAACAGGAGAGATTCGACTCAATATAGCCTGAATACAGTTGTTGAGTATATACATAACTCATTAAGTTGGACGCTTATTATGTTCTTTTATGACTGATATTTGCCACGTTGACAGACTGGTAGCTACCATTGATGTAGTAATACATTGAGGTCGTGCTAAGACAGGGGGCCTTGTACTGGCGAGTCATGCTGACGTAACATTTTATTTTCAATCAGTTTTTAGAACACTAAGAGACATATTTCTATGCGAGTACGACCCGTTGAATAATTCATGTACTCGTAGTCGCCTTTGTCAAATCTCAAACCACACAGTTTTGTCTGATTCATGAAGCCTAACTCTAGTAGGACTATGATTGTCTTTTGTTGCATTTACATCAAACATCCGCACCGTAATTGCAAACAAATTGAATGTAGTTATTCGGTTAGTATGTGATTGTGTAGAAGATCATATCATGTAACCAAGTAGTATACATGGTAGCAGTACTGAAACAGTACCGCTCCCATAACAACTACTCACCCTTTGGCAGATTACACAAGATTTTAGCTCACCCTAAGGGCGCCTCGGACACGACCCCAAAACGGGGCCGAGGGGCTATTTTGTTGTGACCATAGGCCAGGATGCTAACATCATCCGCAGCTGTTCACCTCTTTGGGTCGAAGGGAGAGAGGGACACATTGTTGGCCCTGAGCCTATATAACTTATGACCATCACTCCGTAGCATATTCATTCCATGGCAAAACTGCTTCTTGGTGAACAGAGACTCCATGTATTGTGGGTTAGGCGTTTTTTTAACCAGAACCTTCTTCACTCACTTAGCCCTTTAATCTCACCATCATCAGACATTAGAATAGAGTACATTTTTGGGCGAAGACCAACATACTCCTTAACAGCCACACCAGCACATCCATCTTTCATCTTCCCTAGCATCTTCTTGTTTACGACCGAGAACAAGGGATGGGAAGGACCATAATTGCTGGTATCACAGAGGTCACTATCTTCTTTCATATCCGCATACACGTCAGCTGTGCGGATCTCCAGAAGCAGCGAATCCGTGTCCGTGTACAACAACCCAAGGTTGTTGCCGTATCTGGGCTTCATGGTATTGTCGTACATCAGATGCTTTGAAAGATCAAGAATACACACGCCCACATACACTTGACGCTTTAAGACCAAGCGGCTTGTATGCATATGCAGGGCAGCCAGATCATCATCGAAAACCTTCTGTCGAGCATAGGCGGGGCTTGCAACAAGCCTGCATTTTGTTTCCTCTTCCGCCGAGCGTACAATTTTATTTTGAGATTCTCTATTGTTTTGCCAAACACAGAGCTGTTCATCAGCTTGTACAGGTCCTTTTCAAAGTCGCTTGCAGCAGCCTTACGCAGGTATGTGTTCATGCAAATGTAAGGCTCCATACGGGACTGATTGAATACAAGCGCACAGTGTATTTTGATAAGCCTCATTCACACGGATAGGTAAAGCTTGAGGTTCCTATAGTGGACCACATACTTTTCTTTAGTGCGCAGATTCGGCAGTAGCTTTTCAATTCCATTTCCGGTTTTCCCCAATGCACCTAGGAGATCCTTCTGGTAGTCTGACAACCATCCGCACTGC
Organism: Urechis unicinctus; assembly: GCA_034190875.2. NCBI lineage: Eukaryota > Metazoa > Annelida > Polychaeta > Xenopneusta > Urechidae > Urechis > Urechis unicinctus. Next base: position 31,512,098 of record CM067343.1, read on the forward strand.
ACAGACATGTGCTCTGGCTAGTGGATAATCATTGTGATTAGCATGTAGCTCTGCAGGGTATTCCAGATGAACTTCGCGTATATATCCGATATCAGCATTGTCGGAATGTTCCTGTATCTGTAGATCGGCCGGCTGATCCACCCACTAAGTACCCGCAGTAGGCAAAGGTTGAGTCATTGCCCACCTATACAGGTTGTTAACGTCAAGGTACTGGATATATCCGGCTTATCCTGCTCAAAGCCCTCTACGTACGGGTTATAAGCTTTAGCATGGCGACGTGATACCATGCTTATGCCACCGCGCATACCCTTCTCAATAACCAGGTGTTTTTCAAAGTAAGTGAGAAGTTCGAGTTCCACCCCTGTGCTTTTAAGAAGTGCATCCCATGAAAGGCCAGGACTGGTATAGCAGTGAGCTGGATCTAAGCCATACTGCTTAAGTTTTGCGGAATATCTCAAACACATCGGCCAAGAGTAGTCCATCTATGCACAGGTACAGGTCATGATAGTCACCAATGTTTTCACAAACTTTGACGCTCCAGACATAGTCTGCGGCAGACTTTCCTCGCTCAGAGCGATTGCTGTAGAACTCTTGGATTGATGAGAGCAGGGCATTGAACTTGCTCCAGCCATCCATACACTCGTAGGGGTAGACCCCCTTCCGCAGTAGCAGCCGGCGTTTAACTTCATCAGGCTCATACTTGGCCGTTACTCTAAAGGCCTCTGGGTTGTTTGCAGATACCAGCCTGTCAAGTGAGGCTAGCAGGAACTGGGCACTATCAATAAAGCGTAACTACCCGATCGATTGAGACATGTACTTCTCCATATTGTTTGGAATACAGTTGATCTTCCCTTCCACTTTGCTTATAGCCTGCATTAACAGGTGGGAGTCATAACCCCGAAGGTTATGGACGACGGTTGTTTAAGGATTCCATGCATTATGAGCCACCCCTCTATACCTGGCTGTTAAATGGCAGTGGTCGCGGACAGAGTCCCTACCCAGCTCTTTGTTGCACACATGACAATGGGTTGCTGCCTTGTGCACTCTTTAGTTCTCTCGCTTCATGCGCATGGGGACAGGCTTTGATAGAACTGCTTTGATTTTGAGCTCTTCCTGCTGCAGGGCGAGCAAGAATTTACCCACAGTGTTGCCTCCCCCATACACCACATGGGGTTCGGTTTGACCCTCACACATAACAACAACATAACCGTAGCCACATGGCTCATGTTCCTCTGTTTTCTGCGTTTTGTTCTTGAAAGGTTTAAGCGCAGGACCAGGAAGTTTCACCCTAAACGCCTCAAAGTCAGCGTCGAAAACATAAGGGGAAGCTAGCTGCTTCTGCCAGTTCTGGAAGGATAGTATGTTTTTCCCTTCCTCGGGCATGTCCACTCGGACCGATTTTTGCCCTATCCCCATAAACTCAGGTTTGTGTTTAGCGAGCAGTGTCTCCGTGGTATAACCATGCAAGCATCGCTCGCAGAAGAACTTGCGGTGCTTGGTCTTAAAGCAGGCGATTCAAATCTTTGATTTGCGTGTGATGAAACCCACAGTCCTTCTCAACCAACATGAGGTTTATACGGGTACTCGAATGCTTTCTGATGCAGTGAACGATGATTGCCTTCGCATCCCAGCCAAAGACGTTCACGGCGACGCCAAGATGCTTTTCTACCATCTCATTATGTGGCATGGGTGTTGGATATTCCACGCCTTTACCTTCCAACAGGGTTAACATCCACTTAATTTTATACTTAGATAGCCGATGTGGGTTCTTGGCAACCGGGGACAGAGCCGATTCAAGAGACCATAGAATGCAGTATGGGTCGTTTGTATTAACGCTTATGATTGCCTTCTTAACCGCCAGCTTTCTCGGCAGTTGCGGGTAGGTGCTACCTTTCAATGGCTGGTTGTTGGCAATATCAATCCACAGAGTTGTGACTGACTCGAATTCCCAACCGGACCCTTTATTAATCCATTTCTCCAACCGCTCTTGGATATTAGCGTTACACTGGTCCAGCGCATCGTTAATATCTTATGAGGAGAGAACCACCTGCTGCTTATTACGCAATACAGGCTCAACATACTCAGTGCTGCCATCATCAGTGTTCCTGGGGAGTGTTACTTTCAAGGCAAACAGACACTTAATTACACTTAGATCTTCTACATCACCAGACAAAAATTTTGCTTCTTCTGATGCATGCCTTTAAAGATCATAAAGAGGTCCGAGCTAAGGAACGTTCGTCACCCATCCACTACAATAGTTTCTAACAGTCCACCTAGTCTTCTTGAAGGCAAGACGCGCTGTGGGGACTGGGTTGAGGGGACGCGCCGGGCAGGGATTTGTCTGCGATTGGCAGGGCTGGGGACAAGGGTGCGTGTATTCCGCAAAACTCTTGCGTATAGGGCCTATTACAGGGGTCTTTCTTTCCAAGTAATATCCACGGACACTTATTTTCAAATAATTCCATTGTTATGTATATTAATCTCTAATGTCTAATGGGTAATACCCTCTGGCGGCAACTGGGTATCGGACAGCACTACAAGCAGCTCCTCCCATTCAAAGCCACGGAGTGGTCCATCTAACAAATAGTATAGTACAGACTCACCAGATTTAGTGACAGAGCGCCCAATCTGGTAAACATTGAATGAGCGCACAGGGTCAGTGACCCAACGCTGGTCTTGCTCCACCTCACCAGGTTGGGAGAGGTATTGAACGCCAACACCAGAGGGATGCTTTTGCTGTCTGCTATTACGCAATCGGTGGTGTCCTTGAAGTGGGATCGCGCTAAATGTTGGTTTAACTAGTTTTTGTCCTCCATGACCCTTTTGATAGATTGCATGATCTAACGCGCCCTATTTCTATTTGAAACCGGCGATGTGAATAAAATTGGGGTTTGAGATCAATCTTCTTTGCTTCCGCTTCTTTAATGTTACAAAAAACTTTGCCTGGATCAGACATTCCCTTTGTCTTGTTGGATAAAGCTTTGGAAGTGAGATATAAGTCACTTTGGACATATTCATTGATGAATTCCTTGGTCATGATTCTTTGCAGGTGATAATTGACTCGCAGTGTATTTGTATGAGAAGTGCTATCAATCTTATATTGTGCTTTTTTTACGTCTGTGTTGATGCTCTGTAACTTTCCTGCTTCATTTATTATTATCAAACATACACAAACGAAGGCTGACGAAATGCCATTTGGCATAACCGGATATCATTGAAGTTTTGCCATTCTTGGAGTGAAGCTGAATCAAACCATCAATAAAATCACCCAATATGATAAACAGAATAAAATTTATGAAACTATACCACAATTATGAGTCGATGATGAAAGCTAATACAGGAACTCTTTCCGATAACATCCGCTTTCATGCAAGCTTTCCGTTTAGCAAGCCTAGCATTGACAACTTACGTGCATGGAGATCAAAAACAACTACACTGTTAGTGATACAGTTGTACCAGTTAATATGAGATTGTGAGAAGACATAATAAACTCTGCAATACGGTTTTTTCTGGAGCATAGTCATACAGACCCCAAATATTTGTAGCAAATACGAAGTTTCTATTGTCAATGACATTCCTGATGCTATCATTACTTACACAGAAAACGTAGGATTATTTTCACCAGCTAAATTGAAGCAAGTTTATCTCTTTAAAAAAATGAATCCACCAAAGCATCGTTTCCGTAAAAATATTTATATATTCAGCTTTCAACCTGACAGTCCTAACCAAATGAAATGCTTAGCATTGGAAATTCCAGCATGTGTGAGGTACAGCGATAATCCATCTAGTTCTATGAACCCTCGCCGCCTATGGAATAATCCAGCTAATCGCCAATAGGTTGTATAGGCCACAAAACGCTGTCCACTGTACGTTAATCGCCATTATAGATACTTTGTTGCAATTGTCAAATTATACACATTTGCTTAAAACCTGGCACCAGTTTTTATTCTATCTGTACGCAGTTTAGACGAGAAATATTGTAAGAAGTTTTCATTGGTTCGACACCATTAAACACACACACCTGTGATACAATGAGTTCATACAAAGCACTCAGATCAGCTTAACTGTTGCCTAACGCAAATTGCACCACATGGATAAATGGGCCAGTATTGACCATGCAGAAGTAGTTCAGCTCTGTCCTAATGGTGATACCACGTGATTAATTACGTCCCCCTGCAGTTGCATTGCGCTCAAGAGAGAGGGAGTATAATTAGGTGAATATAAAGAAGTCGTCGATGCCTCTAAACCAAAACAACAGAACGTGTTGCAAGGAAAAAGATGATCATTCATGCTGGAATTTCTGATTATTCCGTTTGAGCTCGACACCTCTCGGAATGTCTTTTGTACCAGTGGGACATTAAATGTTTGCGAATTCTTAACGTTTCTTTTGCTGTCCTTGGTTAAATCATATCAATAGAGCACCTATTCCGTGACGGTACATTGTCACTATCCTGCACGATTGTTTTTGACGGTCACAATTTATTCAGCGGGTTCCGAAAAAGGACATGTATGTACAATACAGACCGCATGCCGGTTGGTTGAAGTCATATCCGTAATTAATAACATCTGTCAGAATGATGTTGGCTGATGAATAATATTACAATGATTTTTCTTGAGATCCCGACAGGCTTGGCCATAAACAACATGTTAACCCGTTTTTCAGAATGTGTGAAGGCAATAGTGTGATTGATTGGGTAAAATTCCCTCCAATAGCTGCGGGTTGCAAAACTTAGCTGAGTGACATCAGAATTGCCACCTGCTGTAAATATACAACCCATATGCGGCTCTGTTTAGTCAAAATTGTGGGGTGGGCTTTGGTGAACTGCAAAAGTAAAATGTGTGCTGAGCCTTTTGTGTAATGAAACAGCAACACTGAATGGCCCTTGTCACGTCAGAATTTATGTTTTCTAGATTCGGTAAGGTTTACAAATTATATTGTCGTATTGCTGCTGTTTGTGATGCACTGGACCGCACACCTTCGTAAATCTATTATGCGATGATGTGGACAGCGAAAAACGCGCGCAGCAGATGCATGGTTTATTCAACACGGGTAGCGTAATATGCCTTATTAGCTTTGACACGGGAAACAATTGTGTAATATTTTTAGTTAGAATAATTGTGATAAGTAAACTGTGTCGTCGGGTGTCAGAAACGGCAGTAATTATAGCTTGGCAACGTATACAATTAAACTTTGCTATTGTCAAAAGCTGTCAGATATTTGAAATTATATGTGTTGATCACTTCAAATCGTAGATCGCCAAGCCACGCAAATTTGCAATCGCTATACAGCTTGAACGAATACCGAGGATGCAATGGAAAAACACAAAATTGGTTGATGAAAGGTGTTCGAACTGAACGCATGGATTAAAATAAAGAATGATGATATTGTGCCAATAATGTGACTTTAGAAGTGATAGATTTGTGAGGCATGTGATGAAACATGTATTTATTTCTTAGGCGTCTACATCTTTCTGGGCGAAGTGGATGTTTTTTGATGTATGCGCAAACTATTCATTGCAGCAAACATGCGAATGGCTAAAGTAGAATCGTGTGAATCGTTTCCGTAATGATTAACTCAGCATTGCCGTCGCACCCACAGAGGCAGTTGGTACAGCTTGGATTGGCAACATGTAATTTCAGTCAAACCACAGCCTCTCCTTTGGCTACTTGTTGGAGCCTAACATTGCGTTCATCTACCTCAATCCATCAAGCTAAAGCATAATATTACTGTTATTTGCATGAACACGTTCTCCAATTTAAATCCGAACGTCTAGCGTATCATTTTGCTCTTAAAAAATATATATCCAACTAATAAATTTTTTACTTTTTCATTGCACAGTACTACATTTTTTCTAATCTTTGAATGGAAGTTATTCTCGTTTTTGACTTGCTGTTATTAACTATGTTTTATGGCGGACTGTAGCGCACAATAACTGAATATTTATTTTTATCAGTCCATCGAATTCTGTTTTGCCTACCAAGACTTTTCATAGTGCTGGTTTCAGGTTCCATATAACGTTGACAGCCAGGATTGGCGTGAGCAGTTGGATGTCATATCATCTATACAGCCCCTACAATGAACATATAAGGGCCAAGTTTTGCGGCCATTTAAAAAAGCAATGAGCATAACGGTAGCAATATTTCCAACGTAACATCAAAGGGTTTGATTTACTTACCTGACAATCCACACGTCATATCTGATACAATTGTAAACGCAATATCACTACATTTTATAGCTTAAGGCCCTGCTGGTTGTCATTTTAACGACAAGTGACTTCAACCCATTCACCCACGTTATAACTTTGATACCTCTTAAAGGCGCGGATGAAGGAAAAGGTTATCATCCGAATGTTTTGCCGTGCTACTGTTTACTTATGGTAAATGTTTGATATTATCAAATCAATTTGCTACAAACATCAATCTACTGGTAGCGGCTCTGTTATTCTTAAGCAAGTAAAATCCACAGGAGCAGAATCTGAAATATGTAGAGAGCAAGTAATAGGACTCGTGTGAACCATGTAGGGTGCTATCCAACAGAACACTTAAACTACTCTATATGATATGAATGTTAATAGGGCAATTAAATACCCACATGCACATACACAGCTGTCGAATGTCCAACTTACACAATGCCGGTTTTTTTTATTTTGAGGTTGAGCACAAATTATGTTTATCAACTATCATATTTCAATTGGGTAAAATGTACCATTTCCACCCATATGTTATTGCCGAAATCAATTTTTTTGTCTCATCACTAAAACATTGACCGAAACTACGGGGCTTGAAATATCACTGACAAAACCCGTAAAAGTAACCAGACAGCAGCACCACCAAACCACAGATGAAATCTTTTTTTAATCGATGATACACGATTGTACTCACGGATGCATCGCACCACGCAAAAGGAGTGAATAATACACCGCGCAACGAGTTCTGAGGTCACTGACCTGTGCATTTGTATCATCTATTGCATGGTTACTTTTATATATATAGGCCGTACTTTTTTTGTTTCACATTCTAGAAAGACTGACGGCGACTATTTTCAATTTCGTTTAATCGTCAAAATCCGTCGTATCAATAACAATATGTAATCCTCAGCAGGAATTAATCCCTTTTGCATCCTGGTAGTGTGATATTTTGGATAAGTTATGTTGCAACACAGCATACGTTGCATCTAATTGAAAAGCTGGCTATAGGCAGCGTCTGTGGCTAGTTCTTTGGAAAGACTGGTAGATAGTTTACGCAATTGTGAATGCCGGCTGATTTAAATTCAGACTGTATTTTTTACTGCGGTCGTCATTCGGTTGCGCGATGCAGTGGCATCGTAAATTATATTCCATGGTTAAAGCTTCGTACTTACACGGTGATATAGCCATCACTCGGTGATATAGCCATCACACGGTGATATAGACATCACTCACTGTTCCACATATATTATTGTGTGTGTGCTTTGGTGGTAGATGGTGGCATGAACGGGCAAATAATTGTCTTGTGTAGCTGATAGTTCAATCCATCCATGAGCCATAATGTCATGCAATAAAATTACTACCTTCACCAGAGGGAGGAAATATATGACAACAGACTTCTGACAGACGACCCGTCAGGACTCCAAAGCGATGCCTGAAAAAGAATACGGTCATCATCGGCGTAGCTCCAATAGGCTCGGTAGGCCCGGGCCTACACATCGTTTCCAAAAATGAATCGCACCATATTGGATCTATAGTTTAAAAAAATCTCGGGGAGGTCCCCCCATACCAAGTGGGCCTATACTTCGTAATAGGCCCAGCTACGCCTCTGGTCATTGAAAACAATTGAGTAAGGAACACCTCATCGGTCACTTGCCTGATGTAAAGACGCGATCGATTTAATTGCAATTAAATGGACTGAATAGTACCAGTGGAAGAGCAATGTAACCATACTAATTGTAATCAAAATATAATTATAACTGTGCATGCAGCGGATGCTTTAACATGCATATTCATCCAATATGATGGCATAGCATCACCATGAATATCCAATATGATGGCATACCATCAACATGTATATTTAATATGATGGCATGCCATCACCATATTCATCCAATATGATGGCATACCATCACCATAAATATCCAATACGATGGCATGCTATCACCATTTTCATCCAATATGATGGCATTTCAACACTATGTTTATCCAATATGATGGCATACCATCACCATGTATATCCAATGTGATAGCATGCCATCACCATGTATATCCAATAAATCATGATAGTTTAATATTTTTCGGTTTAGTTGCATGTACTGTTATGTATTCGTATGATAAATGGAATAGCCAGTATTCGCTAAATCTGAAAAATACAATATATAATTTGATTAAGAAATAACTTCGAAAAATTCTTTTGTGTATGCTATCCTAACAAAATGCGAGTTAAAGCTTTTGAATACATTTTCTCATGTGGTGATGACAATAGCATGGTAGTTTAACAACATTCCGCATGCACGATGTTTTAGCATGCAATATACCACTGTTTATTAGAATTGCGATTTTGCAAATGATTGATGGAGACATCACACCGCGATGACACATTGAGAATCAGACGCAAAGGATCAAATGTTATCGTTTCTAGTGTTTGATGGATATCTTAATAAATGCTGGTTTTGGCACCACGCAATGTTTTCTCACATAACATGATGAGTGCCTGCAAAATGAGCATTTCGACGCTTGACAGCGTGCTTCTAACGGCAAATGGTGAATACAGCAGGCATTCAAACAACGATAAATAATATGTGTTGTTGATTGTGCAGGAATAACTCGCAGACCATAAGCATCTGGCGATAGATTTTATTGTCAATCTTTCTAATAAGGGGGAACGTTTCGTCTGAATCAAGCACCATCTTGGCAAATAAAATCCTGACGAGAAGGAAGCTATGGCACCATTAAACTAATTGAGAGGCTCAGCGGCAATACAGTTAATAAACAGCAGCTTTGTGTGGGGAAATCCATGTAGAACTTGGGCCTCTTTTGACGGATTATTGTTCAATCATTTTTCATACATATATAGAATAGCTAAGTAATCAAGCGCTCAGAATTGGATAAAACCAGTCTATGACAGAACTGTTTCAATGAAGAAACTTTGTTCTTTTTGGAAGAACTGAGTAAACATTAAGACGCGGACTAATTTCAAATATCCACGTTTTCACTGTGATTACAGTAATTAATATCAACCATTTCGTCTGCAGGGGCCAATGCTACGGTTGGGATTAGTCCATTATAGAAAATACCATCAGGGTATTGTTTAACAAAACGCCTGACACAGCACGGTCGTTATTGGACGGTTCATATTTGCACTGATATCAACGAATTTTACTTCTGCTACTTCCGGCCGTGTTGCTGTAGAAATAACAAGTTGATTTGCTGATGTGTTAATTGCTCAAAGCTCTACAACGAGTTTTTACCACAACCAGTACCAGACATCCTGTATGATCAACAACAAATATGATAAGACAGCTTCCAAGTCACGATAAAGTAATTACAATTGGCTATGGTTCAAATTATGATCCCCGGTCTATGACAGAAAACTATGTGTGCGACGATTCATTGTCCAGTGTGATTGCGACATATTGACTCTGTCACATGATGGTAAGCTTTTGTTACCGGTTGTCCTAAAAACGTCCTCTAGTCGTTACGCTGCGCGTACTATTTGGCACCTGATCCTTGAGAGATCTTGCTTTAAGTCGTTGACGTGATATTATGCTGAAGCCTCCCCTAGAGGCATGTCATACTAGTCCGTATTACAGGGCAACCAACAAGTGATAAATATATTCAGCTTAGCAGAGTTAAACTGCATGATATGTCTTATGTCTTTCTGGAATACGATTCTGCTGAAGAGCATATAGACCAGAAAGTATATTGTGTACTTTATGACAGCAATAGGAAAGTGTACCAGTTTACAGATTAATTTCGCGCTATGCTGAGACATATGTTCTTCTTGACTCAATACATTACTTGAATAGAACGACACGAGTGCGACATGACTTTACAAAATACTCCGGTCGTGTGTTGAATCTGGCATAAATGTGTCTTTCCTGAGGATCGGACTGTTTCAGATATTAATATGGGGCGATGCTTGCGGACAATCGATTGTTTCCTTCAAACGTTGCTACATTTGCTGGTGTGTCAAGATGACATTACCAAAACGCAACGCAATTCCGAAAATAATGCATCCACGCATCTGTATAATGCGATAATCAACCTGGATGCCTTTTAATTCCTTCAGCGTGTCAGCTGGCTTTGTACTCAGGGGCAGAAATTCCCTGCGCGACTAAATAATTGATGCGACTTCCGCAAAAACCAAGCTCTCATATTGCAGCTGACTTTCATATGAAGTAAACCCATGAAATCCATCTTAGATCAGCGTGATGAACGTAGACACGCGATTACTATATCATGCAATGTATTACGTCCTCCGATAAGCAATGATATAGTTTGCTCTTTATCATTGAATTTAGATGAGCTCTGCTGATATTCTGTGACTGATATAATTATGTCGAACCTGTCTAAAAATTCACAATTGTGACGGATTGATAGGTCGTTCATGCGATGTGAATGCCTTGGAGACACAAATCAACAGTGTATAATTATGCATTGGTAATGCATCTACCACTGAATGATTACTTCGGGCGCTAATATGATAAATGACTTATCCCACATGATTCGATGATTTAATATCCCTCATGGTCCCCAAAACATATCGCATGTCAGAAAGCTGTCATAAATTCCTGAACAGATAGTGTTCATGTGCATGTAGTTGATTGTCTGGTCATTCTCAGAGCACTGGTGCGTTATAAATCCAACAAGCATAGGATAATATGAATATTCAGATTGACAAAAGGGGTTTGGGAAGTCATCGATGGGTGTTTACCAGCCATTAAAATGTAGGCGCATGGGTTCACATAATTTGGTTGTTAATAGATATTTTGAAACTTACTAACAACAGAATTTTGGGATTCAATATTTTGATGTTCAAAACAGTAGTTGGTGCTGTTAATATAGCAAATAGTCCACATGCTGATGTTTTAGAACATAAATGATGTTGCGAAATGTTTTTATCTAATTTTAAAAGCTTCCACCTAAAGTATCAGCCCGACATGTCTACCCCGAGTTAAAACCCAACAATGTAGTGGGGGTTCACCTAATTGGCAGTCATGGCCGGCACCAATCTTATATATCAATGGCTTCATCGTTCCAGGCCCACGTGGGCCCGTTAGGTCAAGAGCTGTGGGGATTAGTTTCTTTTGAGGGATCCCACCTGGCTGGCCATACGCCTCCGCTTTGAGAGACTATTTAGTCAAGAGACTAATCTGGTATGAGACTATCTAGGCACACGATTCTGACAAAGATTCTGACCTCTGATCTGCGTTCCTAACTTGAATAAGCTACAAGAAATCAATTTTTGGACTTTTTGCAATTTTTCTGGCTTGTTTCCTCTACAAGGAACAACACGGTTAAAGCAATAAAGCACACGACGAAACCATATTTATGACACATAGATCGATATAATAACATCTTTATTTTGTTGTTTTGTGCTCCTTCATTATGGTTGAATATGTCTTCATTGTAATATCAGTCATTGGCTACGATTCACATTCATAAGGCAGCAATACGAACGTGTAATGTCAAGGATCTATCAGGACACGAGCAACAACTGATACCGATGATCGTCAGGTTCGTCGTTATATGATGTAATTTATAAAATAAAGCTTTAGAGCTTTGCGAGTGACCACGAAATTGACAAATAACGATATTCACTGCAGTCGTTCAGATACAGCCGCATCAAACACCTAAAATATCAATTTTGTGAGAAGAGTGATGGCCATATCACCGATTCCGCATGGATAAGTCATACATCATATTAGCGCCAAGCAGCAACTATTGAATTCAGAAGCTGCAAAAAAGACACCCAAATTATTATTGCGATAAATGCGTGATCTATGCACATTTCTACCTCGTTACTGAAACGCTTTACTGCATTCATGTTGACATTTGTGCACACCTAAAGCATTGATCTGACAAACTGAGTAAGCTAAACTTCAATGTATGGCAATGTCTTACCTAATAGCATTGCAATGTATAAGCGCTCACCAACATCAGCAATATCCGTGTGTCACTGGCCAGGGAATGGCCTCAATTTCAACGCAAAGCCGATGTAGGTCGTTTCTTCATGAATTAGTGTAGCAAGTCCCACCAAAAGTGGCGGGGAAGTATGAGTGCTAGATACATCACTTTATCGGAGTTGGCCCCTACTCATTAATGAAACGGTCGCTATATGGCTAGACATCATAACCAAGTATCATATGAGTAGGTAAAATGTTGATTCGTGTGACAATGTTGCAACGTCTTCCATACAATGCACCTTTACGGAGCGATGCAGCCGGAAAATAGGCATTGTAGACACCGAACGAAAGGTTTGATACTTGATGCATGTACTGGCAAAAACTCTGGCAATGATGCTACTCAAGTATTCTAAAATGACTCCAAAAGTTAGATTGTTCATTGACCCTATTATCAAAAACTCAAGCAGGACTTGCACAGCTTGTATATAGCTAATTGAATTCGAGTACTCAGCCGATATCACAACTGTGCCTGGTTATCACAATGCAAGTGCATGAAAAAGCCATGAGTCACTGTCACTTGTCATAACAACGGGAGTGATCACATAAAGTGTGCCGCTTGTGAGAAGAAGGGATGGCCACAAACAGTACGCTCTCATAAAATACCTGCATAGCTCTATAAACTGCGTTTGTGGCTGGCTATCAGCAGTAAAGACGAAACGAGATTTTGCTGGTCGCTTTCTCTGTAGCAAAGGTCGGCAGCAGCTGGGATGATGCACTTCCGCAATGATATTCAGGGATGAATATTGCGTGAGTCTTTGTATCCTGAAGCCTTCAATGCATGTGTGGTAAGACCATTAGTGTGTAATAATAATGTGTTTAGCCTTGTGGATACACGTTTTTGTCATGAATCTAGCACTTCACCAATAATGGTAATTATTCATTTCTCAAACGCATCATCCTTCCCTGGATTATGATACATGAACCAAAAGAATGAAGCGGTGACATGACTCAATCAACCACCAGCACATAACTCTACGCTTGCGTATGAGGCTTCTGCTTATATGTTGTATTGCCCGTACAGCTGTCGTGGACGTCAAAGCTTCTAATGGTGCAGGACTTTTGAGGTCAATAAGCCTATTGTTAGGGTTATGTATGCGATATGGTACCAATATAACTCTGCAATCATGACCATATCTTTTGGTGGAATATAATGTAACTTACACGAGCCTCATTGGGTGTGAGGGTCGTATTCTATAGCGCTTATAAGCTGCGCATTTCTGACCTGGTTGTTGCTATAGGTGAAGATGACAAACGTGCTCACGTTTATTTTTCTAATCTTGATTATTAATCGCTGCTTCAGTCCATCCCTAAAGATCCCAACAGAAGTTGGTACCACCTTCACGTTGAGCTTTATATTATAATAACCTACTCATGGTAATGACGTAACGATATCCAAGATACACTGCTGCTCGATTAGCTGTCATTTGAGAAATTAAACTTGGCACAATACGTTCTCATATGAATACATATATTAGGAGTTGAATGCCAAGATAAGATTGCGGGTTTGTATATTATTGCGCTGACACACACAGTCGATACTGCTGAAGTTTACGTGTGCTATATAATAGGTTCAATAGTCATGGCCGACTTTCCAAACATTTTAGACTGATATGAATTAAAATCCTCTGCAACGATTCCTAAGGGTTTATTAGTTCCAATTACGTATTTTCTAAACACATATAGTACTACATATAGGTCAGACAAACGAAAATTATGATTACACATGCTAGTTGTCGTTTAAAAGCATACGGCGAAACAAGATACACGATTTTTTCTAGCACAAATTCCACTTTAGAAAACAAATAGATTAATGCATCCTGGATCTAACTTCGACTGTTTATACGATTTATGTACCCGAACACTTTCAAACGTAGGTGGTTTTGCGATTTTAAATCAGCTCTTTGCTTGCTTAGAAAATATGGCACGGTGCTAGAAGACTACCGGGCTTTCATGTAATGCTCTTTAAGACTGGAAATTACTCCTCGTCCGATGCATAGTGTGAAATTTTGGTATGATGCATTATCATTCGCCAAATTATTACAAGAATGCAACCAACATTATACATCCTAATAATAAAAGTAGCATAAGGAGAATTATCTGAACCGGGCCGTTGTAGATTACTCAAGCCTCGCTAACACGCCCAATACTGTTATTGTATGTTTTTGGCCGGATACCGACCGATACATCTTGCAGGGGCATTCTTATATTCATATTGAAAGTGTAGGTACAACAATGGAGCATGAACTTAAAACCACAGTTCAAATATAGTGACTGAAAATAGTATATGCTGAATCAAACCTGTATTTTATACTGCTTAAATCATAATCACACTAGGTCTGCCATAGATACTTCTCAAGTATTATGGAATGATCCGATCGTGTGTGTCCTTAAAGCAGCTCTGCGGCAGCTCGGTTTTAAAATAGAAACACAATTGATTGCCTTGATTATTGAAATAACCCGGGAGTTTTTTCAATGCACAGTAGCTTTTACATAATTGCATACCATAGAGATAGTTTGTCAAAAGTCAGCGATTCTCTTCTGCTGTTGGCTTAGGTAACATAATAATGCTAAAAGCCTTTCTGACAGGCACTTACGCAAGTAATGTATTAGGATAATTATAAGCATATACAATCGCTTGTGGTTCAAGTGAAGCAATATAAATGCAAACTTGCCGCCAGCACTTATATCCGGATGTATACGAAACATCAATCAGCTGTTATTCATTTTGGTCTTTCGGCTTCAACATTTACTCGGGGCGAGACAATGACATTGAATAAAATGTCCTGCAGTCCATTTGAGTTCAACCGGATTCTTCAAATCAGTTAAATTCTTCATTTTTTTTTGTGATGGCAATTATTCCCTATCTATGAAAGTTTACTCAAATGTTTATGCGATAATTATTATGCACCGCCGCCAAAATGACCGACCTTTTCCAGCTCTTCAAAATACCCCCGAAGCAAATGACCCCTTATCTGTGGTTTATACAATGATAGGGTCACTTGAGAGCGGTACAAAGCATCAGCATACACTCTTTGGGTTCTGAAAACCAAAGTGGACGAGCGCCATATAAGGGTAACTTAGTTTATACCGCGTTGAATAATGCAAGCTATCTGTTCATTTTGGCTGGCACAAGTAGATAACACCATCTAGTAACATTTTGGGGCAGTGGCCAGCAAATAATCGCTATTTGCATCTGAATACAGCCAGCAATGGCAGTTAACAAATGTATCCCAAGCGCAATTAGTGAAACATGCCTCGCTAGACGCTAGTTAAATTTTAAACACCCAGCTGAAAAATAAGGCAGGTCACGCAAATCCGGTGCAGGCAAACAGCTGGGGCAAAGCGCAACGTAATTTCGCTTAGCTCGATGCCGTTAACTTCCACGACCTATGGCATCTAATTACACCAATGTGCTCGCAAATACATTGCGGCAACACGGACGAGATACGCAATTTATAAATTTTCCTCAATTTAGGGAAATTGTCCCAAAAACGCAATGCAAGTCTGTCCTCACTTTCCGTGTGGATCAGGGTTTATCTCATCGTTATATGATTTGGCTTACAGTTTGCTTAAAACACAAAGGCACTAAATGGAACATTATATTAATGTACGATATATATATATATATATATATATATATATATATATATATATATATATATATATATATATATATATATATATATATATATATATATATTTATATTTATATATATATATATATATATATATATATATATATATATATATATATATATATATCTCTATATATATATATTTATATATATATATATATATAACGTTCATCGAGCATAATGAGTTTCATGAGTCAAAGCTAAACAGCAACCTTCCATTTCGTATGCGGCCCTAGCGGAGCTGCGCGTCTTCATATGCCTTTAGATGCTGTCTTTATTTATCTAGGTGGTGGCTGGCTAGATTTCCCCATCGATAAGCATACACTACACAGCTGTCATATTCCGGAACGGAGCATGAATTGCCATACTGACACAACCTGCGGCTAGGACGGAATTCAGAAGAAAAAGCGTTTTCAATAACTTTGTCACCTTATGGAATAGTTTACCAGCCATGATACTTTAAGCCAATTCACAAAACACTTTTCAAAACCTACTCGACGGTCGGTTAATTCTGACTGGGTTCGTAGCGTCTAGGGTAGGTATCCGTTATTCGATGCCGCTGAACCACTCGCTGAGGTTGTTTAGTACATTGATCAGTTAGTGCAGTTGGTTATTTGAGGGATAGTGAGTTGGCGTATGCATGCGGCGGGACAAGCGTGATGTCAATTTGGCGATGAGCCCAACTTTTCGTTCAGAGCTTTTAATTTTCAGATTAATTTTAGAGGTTGCAGATCTGTATAAATCATGCTAACGGAATGATGCTAAAAACAAGTATCATTGTGTATGTTCTCGGCAATGCTACTCTTTGCTCAAGCTTGTATTTGACTGAGCATGACAATGATTTAAAACAATATGAACCATCACCAACAACAAATTTTTATTTTTTTTTCACCATTAATGTCACTAAGAATATAGTTGGAAATGATTATAAAAACGTATCTGATGACGTAGAATCACATCCCGTGGCCCATTAGGTAATATAATTGCGCAGTCATCATTTGTTCGGAGGCAACATTCATTCATCATGCTCAATTGTATGTATATAAAATGTCGCTGGGTCTTGGGCCTTGTGTACGAACATATTGCAGCAATTTGCAGCAGTCATTCTGAACTCTTTTGTTATTGGCCAGTTTATTGATATTCACTGTGCCCACTCGAACTTATTTGCAGCTATCATTCGTATTATTTTCACGCACAGTTGCAAATATCATGACCTTGATCTGCTCAAAGCACAAATACCGCGAGTGATATTTGGTATTGCCTGTGGATGTTTTCGGGGTAGGTGTGTCAAACGATACCTGCTTATGCTTTCATAAACAACCAAGTAATGTATAGTTTTTTTCCCACTAAAGCAACTCGCATGTGCGTGAGTTCTGAAAGAAAATATCCTTAATTTAACCAATGTGCATCTGTGAATACATTGGCGGAATTATCGAATATAATTCTGCAAATATTCTAACTATTAAAGCAATAATAGGGCTCTATATCGCCTTTATTATACTTCCGCTAAATTATAGATGCGACATTTTCATCCAGACAGTACCTGTTAAACTGGACTAAGGTGATATCAATCATAATCAGCAGCAGCTCTCGGTGTTTTGTGATAGAGGTCATTATCATGACAAGGTCAATAGTACATTTTTAATTGTTGTTAAAGATGAGTTACAGGACGGCTCTAACACAACCATTAGTTTGCTCTTGAAACTGATAATCTCAGTTTTCATGCATTACTGTCAAAAGCTTGGATAACAATGCTTTAGTAAGAGGTAACAGTAACAACAAGATATTGTACTGCTTTGTTGCTCTTGATTCAAAATGCATCGCACTGACACAACGCGGGTGCGTGTGGAATGTAGCCTTGTTTTTATTTTTAAATAAACATGCCACCATACATGCTATTTAACATTATTCAAATAATAACACGAGATATTACCCATTTAAGTTACGTAATCGATTATTTATGGCCCAGGTAGGTGCATGTATATTCATAGAGCGGCCAGTAACTACAGCACATAGACAGGTGCAGCTATAATCACATTTCTGGTAATTATTTGGCCGGGACGAGAACGAATAATTATCTGCGCTACAGTTTCTTCTGTGCAAGTGACATGTTGATGGCAACGAGGGCGTTAGTCTAAGAGGTATTCAACAAATATTGCTATGCATGGTGGTTGTACTGAAATGGTAGATTCGTTTCTTACAAACAGTTGTTAATCACGTCGCGACATAATTTGTCAATTTTAAACAAATATAAATTAATATCAAGATTTTAATGTCTATCTGTGTACGAACACTGTGCATTGATGTCTGTTTAAATGAATAATACCAATGATTTTAATGTCTGTTTACGAACACTGTGCATTGATGTCTGTTTAAATAAACTGCGCAAATAAAACAAAATATCTCTATTTGTATTTTCCTTTTCTTGCACAGGCAGACAAAGATGGGAATGAAGCCTCGACAATAAATGACATCCCTGCATCTACACAACAGTGCCTATCATCAGCAACAGAGGCCGAATTCGTGCCATGAGTCATAAGAACCGAGAAACTAATTAAACTTTCCCACACTCCATTGTTCCCTTTTCTGTAAAATATGATGACGTCGCTTTTGTGTACATCAACAGATCGTCCCGAAGTGAATCATTTATAAGACTATATATTACATTGATGTTATTAGCAAAACCATTAACACTGATGACGATTCACTGAATATGAAAGTCATCTTAATGAATCATGCAGCTGTTCTACACTTCATGGTAACTGTTTCGGCCAATAGTGCTGGGTACTATAGTTATACATTGAGTCAATCATAGTACGTGTAATGCGGCAAGGGTATTTAAGCGGCCATTCAAATTTGCAATCAATGAAGTACCTAACTAGGGGAAAAAAATCTACTTTTTTATGATAGTCAATTACTGGACAAGGTCATACATGAATAGTCAATGAAACAGTTGGCCATAAATAGAAGGACTTGATAGAATGCCACATCGGTTTCCGCGATATTTACTGTTGATCAGTGAGTTATCATATCTACAAATAATCGCTCTACCAATCTTAGGCTTCCCATTGTCATTGCTTTACACTTCTCCTTATGTATCAGACGCATCAGCTGACGGTTGTATATCAAAATCGAAGGTGATACATTATGAAGATTAACAATGGGCATATTTGTCGACTATAACGTATTATACAACTTATCATTTAGAAGGCATTAGAGACTCCACTTTGTTGTCACATTTATGGATATGTACCCATGTACCCTTGTCATTGTAAGCTATCGTTTGAGCAATTCCCAAAAGCAATAACAGAAAATGAATATTGAGACCGTATCTTCTTCAATAAACACGTGAGGGTGACTAATGATGTCTAAGGGTCTATGCATATTGCATTTGTTGTGCATTTTCCATCATGTTTCATATGCTGAATTACATAAAAGGTGTGCCCTAGTTATTTCGCTTCCGTCGTCTCACTGCCATATACTATAAATTTTCTTTGAATTGTGACGTTTATGCGTTAGTATTTATTTTTGTTAATTGTTTAATAGAAACAAATCACTAAATATTTTTAGAAAATTGCATAGTCAATGTTATATAAGTCATATTGTAGCAACACGAAACAATTACCACTTATTGTGGCAGTACATATAGCGAAGAGCATCATAACATATTTGTTGACCATTGATGGCACCCTTCGGTTGACTAAAATGCAGTTGGCGGTATATGTAACCTACTGCTTTAAGTTTATGTACGAACATGCACCGTGCCCCGATTTTCTATTGCATACTTTTACAGCATGTACGCCCAGAGAATTTGACATATTGTGTTTCACCTTTTTCTCTCAATTGTACAGCTAACTACTTTAGGTACATTTGTAACAACAAAAGTTAATCAAGATTAAAGCAACATCAAAAATGGCTGAATCGGCTCTAGCAACTACCGGACAATGGTAAATGGCTCTGTCAAATTGATATTATTCCCTCTGATAACCATATTGCCATGCCAGACGCATGAATTGCGCCGACGTAATTATTCACATTATTCTGCTCGCGGGCGTGACCGGAATATATTGCATGAGGTCACACCTGCAGCGTTGTTACGAGACATGAGCATCATAATAAAGGGGGACTAATGTTTAACACTGCTGTCGACATAATGTATACACAACCATGTTCTATTGTCGGTATAGGGTGAGACGATGAGCCGTTCCGTTATTCTTATGATCGAACGTTCTTTGACATGATTCGCTCATGTAGTTTCTCGCCGCCATTTTACGGTCATGCAAAACGCCGACTAGGGGCATGGATATGTATGCCGACGTAGGTGTTGTTTCAGGTGAATGTTTCACTTGCCAAATGCATCGAAACACGCATCCTTTTATAAATATATGATACACGTGAACATTGGCATAATCAGAGAAGAATGCTGAATACCGATAAAGCCGATTCTATTTGAAAGTACATTGTAGCCTTGTCCATTTCACCTCGGTGTTGTTTTCCTAGTTATTGAGTCATTTCACATCATGTTGTAAATTTGTTCCCGCAAAATAATTGTATATTGAATTATTGCAATTATTGATTTACATTCAGATAGATCTAACTACAAGCGACTCGCGTTTTTTCATATCTCGGGCGATTATTTAATCATATTGTGCTATAAAATTGATAACAGAGTGCTGACGGGGCATTGACTTGTTATGGTTAAGCTCCATGTCGCTCCACTGACTCTGATAGAGCCATTCCAGACTTCTGTAGATTTTAGATTTAACTTGTTAATAAATATACACGCGTAATTGACATATATAGTACCATTGATTGGTCAGAAGTGATAGTAACACAACGCGATTGCTGGAAGCTCTGGCTCCCATTTGTGACGCAATCAATTAGACATCCACGCTTTCTTCCCTGACGAATGTTGAGCCGGTAGACATAGCAGCATCAAGACTTGTAAGTTTCGAAGCAAGTCAGGCGGTTTCCTGCAATGAAGAGTCCGCTAATATGAAGCACAATTACATTTGTCCTGCTGATGTTTTCACATTTTGTTGTGTAGGTATTTCTTGTTTAAGTCCGGTTTCTTTTCGGTAGTGGCATGAGCCGTATACTCAGATATATAAAGTCTTCGATGAGCGCAATATATATTTATTTCACTACAATATAGCACCGCGTTAAATCAGTCTTACACTTACATTCCCTCCATCCGAACTCCCCAGCCAACCTGTATCGTTCACTTATATTCCACATACATCACATTACCTAACTAGGGCCAGCCCTCTTCCTTAACTGCCTGACCAATCGCAGTCAACCACGAACATACTCGGGCTAACCCCCAATACATGTTACATAATTATTTAAACAAACGATCAGAAGCATACAACATTAAACAAACGGTCAGAAGCATACAACAATTTCCAAGAAACTCTTTTAGCCAACTGTGCGGAGGGTTGATGGTGTACTTAAATAGAATAACTTCTCGAAAAATGATTTACGTAAGAATCATATCTCGATTACTGTACCGCCGACTCTTACAGCGTGTGACATTTAGCTATTATATTGTAGCTTCACCATCCTTCAACACCACATGCGGAATTTCCAACCTACATAATGCAGATAATGGATGAGTTATATTTACTCATTTCCCAACTATTCCACAGGAAAACTGCCATTCGGGAGCGCGTATGTCATTAAGCGCAACAAAGTATCGAAAGCTTTACAGAATATCGCATTCACCATCTGTGTGTACGTTCCAACTGAATCTAATGTGTAAGTGCCAATGTTTTCGGCTGTAACAATTTATTCAACACGTGCTCTTGATCTGGGGGCCAGAGTATGTGCAATTCAGATAAAGGACGGATTTATTTAAAGTCATATCCGTAATTACTATCAGCTGTCAGAATAATGTTGGTGATGAATATCTTTACAACTATCTTTCTTGAGATCATGACTGGCTGAGTCATAATATCATGTATAATTCGTTATCGTTTTTCAGAGTTTCTGAAAGCAATTGTGTGATGGATTGGGTAATTTTCACTTCAATAACTGCAGGCTGCAAAATATGTCAATTTTTTAGGCGTCTTGAAGCAAACAACTGAATGGAATGACAAGAATCGAAATTCAGTTAATATTCATAGTGGCCTCCTTCTGTGAATATACAACCTATTTGCGGCTCTGTATAGCCAAATATGCAATCTTCAAAGGTTATCGTACTACAATTACACCAAAGACTCGGCACACATTGTGTGATAGCAGTTTTCCCCGATATTGATTTTATAATGTTTACAGATGATATCGTCTACACGGGTATAAACTCTATAATATATTTAGCTTAAATAATATGGATAACCTAACTTAATATTGAATGTGGGCTTTGGCTTTCTGTAGCTTTCTGTTCGTCATCATTTGTCACAAGCGGCAGTAATTCTAGCTCGGCAATGTATACAATTAAACTTGGCAAATTTAAAAAAAGCCGACCAATTGAATTCTTCTCTCTTTGATATCTGAGGTAAATGACTGGTTTGATGTAGCAGCATATCGCCAGCATTCCTCGACCGCCTACACACAGGGACCTTATTAACCGTACATCTCTGTGCTGAATACAAATGAAGGAAGAGATTGAATGTGATGCGTATCAATCATGTTTAATTCATACACGTTTTTTCCATATTCTACTGGTAAACGCCTTTTTCATTTTGATTAAAGGATTTATTTTTCTGATGCTGATGTGCTTCCGCATACTAGAGTATGATTAATTGCCATCGTGAATTGTTCTATGGCCGTTTAAAGGACTTCTTGTGACGACAGAATCCATAGCTATCGTTATCGGTCGGTTTTTTACCCTGGTTTAAAGGTCTCGTACAAATTGGCCTTAAACTTTTTACGAATCTGGTTAAATTGTGCCTTGACAGATCGACCAATGAAGAAAGCAAGATAAAAGAACTGCAAAACAATTCAGCAGAGAAAGGGATACTAATACCTCATCGGGGCCATAAATATTTCACATTAAACTACAATTTAAATTCAAAGTGACTTTCATCTAAAGGCAGTAAAGTACTTCAGGAATCAGAATCATTTACCAACATGTCACATGCGCTATGGCTTCTTCGAGTCCTGTGATAATGTTTTACATATTGTTTCAATTTCCGAACCGCATAATTGCATAGCGCTGGTCACATTGTATCCTGACAGCCGTCAGTTTATATTCGACACATCCTGTATTATTTCCGTAAGACTATATTGTTTGCACTTACATATGCTCAGATAAACTTAACATATATTAAGCATATGTTAGCAAATAGTTAAGCAACAGAGCTAACAAAGGCTTCTATAAATATCAGTAGCGAGCGTTTGTTTGTTTTCGAGATTATTGGTTGCTATCTAAGTTTGCTATGACATTATAGAGCCAATGCTTGGTAATTGCCTACTGATTGATAGACAGAACAGTAATGTGCCAGCTACTCCCATCAATTATTTTGTCTGAGTCACTGATGCACCAGCAGACCAGGTTATGCTACTATCTTCACTAGTACATGGTATTATGGGTATTATTGACATTAAGACGTATTCGCGAGCGTTCGCTGTGTGGTTTAATCGGACCCAACACTGACAAGCCACTAATGCCATGATAATGTGGTCAACAACCATAACAAGTATTTATTCAATCCATTTGTAATAGGCAGAACGACGGTATCAATGCACAGGGTGTCTTATCGTCATCATCATCATCACCATAATCATCGTCATCATCATCATCAACATCATCATCATCACATATCATCATAACCACTACCACCATCTACATCATAAACATGATTATCATCATCATCATCATTGTCGTCGTCGTCAACTGCGGCAACCACAGCGCCAATTCGCCCTATAGCATATTGATCATGTTTCAATAGTTGAACGATTATTGACATATGTAGATAATTGATAGTGCTCGATAGTGTTTTTCAAATCCTGACCTGGAGATAAACACTGTCAGTTTGTGATGTATAATTCTACCCATGACTATGTTCATATATAAATATGTTTGGATGTGTTTCAAACGGAGACTGGAGCTCTGCATATAAAACACATGGTAGACAGTCTTTATTCGACCATTATGTGGTACAATTCATCAATACGACTTTTAGGTCGTTAGGTTGAGAGCTAATGAATGCAAATATACCGAATGTTTATATATCTATTTAATATATGAAATGCTTAACGTACAATACCAAATCTGCATTCGCTGCTGTTCTTATTGCCTTTATGTGGTTCATCCGTCTATATATATAAGTTTCTCATCATACGTTGGTCTAGGAATGCAGTATAACCAACTGGCTTGTTTAACATTGTACGTATGAGCATTTACCAATCCTACAGAATAAACATATTTCCGCTGCATATGTCATTTGTTAAAGTCGTAACAATGTATTCAAGTCTTAACTTCGCAGAAGCATAAATGATATATTCCGCACTTACACGGTCAAAGAAGGGCTCATCTTGCATTTCATCCCATCATGGCCAAAATGGGTTAATCTTAATTTTGGTTTCAGCGGCGACTAAATAATAGTAGTATATGCATATGCCCACAAATTGTGATTACTCTTAACTCATTCCATGGTTTTGGGGTTTTATGTATAGCTGCAAGCTCAGCTAACCAAGACTTTCTCGTGAAAAATTCACTACCCAGTAGTTTGACAAATTGTATTACACATATTGTGTAGCGCATTACCACAACACAATATGTTTCACGACGATAATTCAATGGTATATCATTGGTAGTGTAGTAGCGTGATCTTGAGACTTTCGTAGAACCTCTTTATTATATTTGACATGATCAGTATCGTCGGACATAATAAGAAATCGTTAACTCGCATGATGACGCGTTGGTTTGTTGAAATATTGGATAAAGCAATTGTATAATATCCATAAGGTTGATTTTTTGCCAATCTCTAATTAGAAAGCCAGTCATACAAATACATCGACCATTATATTGCCAATGACTGTGGTATGCGAAAGCTGTTTTATTTTTGGACCCAGCAATCAGATTTCATAAGCTGTCAACAATTGACAGCAAAATACTCACTTGCCCACGGTTATTTCCGTTTACCTTTATAATCATCTTTTTCCTTGCAACATGTTCTGTTGTTCTGGTTCAAATGCATCGACGACAACTTTATATTTATCTCATTATACTCTCTCTCTCGCGAACGCAATGCAGCTGCAGAGGGACGCAATTAATGACGTGGTGAAATACTTCTTCGTGGTCTATACTGGCGCATTTATCCATGTGTTGCAATGATCATTAGGCAAAAGTCAAACTGATCTGAGTGCTTTGTATGAACTGATTGCACCACAGGAGCCTCGAACCAATAATAAATGTAGATCGTGTGTGTTGCATGGTGTCGAACCAATCATAACGTCGCACAATATGCCTCGTTGAAATTGTTTATATAGATAACGCAGTGGTATATATATATATATATATATATATATATATATATATATATATAGACGATAGATATATAGATATAGATATAGAGATCTAGATATATATATAGAGAGATATATATATATCTAGATCTCTATATATAGAGAGAGAGAGATATAGAGATATATAGAGAGATCTAGAGATATATCTCTAAAGAGAGAGAGAGATCTCTCTCTCTCTCTCTCTCTCTAGAGAGATCTCTATCTCTCTCTCTCCCACCTGGTCTCTCCCTCTCTCTCTCTCTAGATCTCTCTCTCTCTCTCTAGATCTCTCTCTCTCTCTATAGAGAGAGATCTCTCTCTCTATCTCTCTATATCTCTCTATCTCTCTCTCTCTCTCCTCCCTCTCTCTCTCTCTCTGTCTCTCTCTCTATCTCTATCTCTCTCTCTCTCTCTCTATCTCTCTCTCTCTCTCTCTATCTCTCTCTCTCTCTATCTCTATCTATCTCTCTATCTATCTCTATATATCTCTATATATATCCGCTTCAAGCAAGTGCATATGCATTGACAATGGCTAAAACGTAGCTACAATAACGATCAATTCACGTTATCATAACAGCATGGGCTTATGTTCTGCGTTGGCAGCGTGTTGTGGAATTAGACGTGATGCATTTCAAAACGTCCGACTACTGGCGGCTTAAATGTTTAATTTGTGTTCGTATTCCTAATAGCATTGCTTGCTTCTACAATTATGAGCATAAAGGGAAGCAGTACAGACGTGGCTTAGGGCAAGTTGTGATACGCGTCGCCATTTCTTTTATTCAATGAAAGGGAATACATTCAGGCCGTGATCATTGGTATTCACTGATGCTGTCAATTCAAACCAATGACAACCTCATGTCTTGAAGTTTGGATAAGAATATTGTATAGATAATTTCCAAATTTGCGCCATAACTTCCTATGAAGACATATCATCAACATTAAACTTCTTCGCCACCACAGTGTTATTAAACCGCTAGACCAACATACTGGACCATATATATTTTCATTAATAGTAATTCGCCTTCCCTCAAAGCTGCCATTGAACTTAAACGAGTGAGACGGACAATAGTTGTGGAACACGCGTGACTGTCGGAAATAGGTCAACAGTTGGGCAATATTTAAAGCTATGAACAGTCTATATGGTTGGATGTGGTTGAGATCCTAACATTGAAAACACCCAGCACCATAGACGCTGTTTCGGGAATCAGAGATATATTTAGAAGCATATCGTGTCTGAAAAGAATCGGCAGTCATAACAGCATGGTGTTGTCCGGTGAATATCTTGTCTGGCGCTTCATACAAATGTAAGCTAACTACGTATGTAATGAGTATCGCTCTATGTAATCCGCAACATCGTCCGATATTGGTGAAATGTTATGACTCGAATTTTCCAGGTGATGATCAGCCAATTATGCTGATTGGAGTTTGGCTGTATACAGTTGGGCTGTCTGTACGGAGCGGACTGTGAACATATGTCAAACAAAACCACTCTAATTCTTTATCAATAATTCTCCCAATGTACCATGCATGTATTGTGTTTAGGAAGTGAAGTTCGACAAGCTGGCACGTTAATGATCTGCGATGGTTAATTATTCTCTATTTGGATAACTTCTAACTCTACGAAGCGACTTTATCTTATTATAGTTGTACCTATAATCTCAAGCACCGCCATATTCCTTATGTATTGTCAGTTCCGCACGTTGAACTAATCCCTGCGGAGGAGAAAATATACTAGTTCGCATAACCTATATATATATATATATATATATATATATATATATATATATATATATATAGATATATATATATATATATATATATATATATATATCTATATATATATAGAGATATATATATATAGATATATATATATATATATATATATATATCTATATATATATATATATATATCTATATATATATCTATATATATATATTTATATATCTCTCTATATATATATATATATATATATATCTATATATATATTTATATATATATATATATCTCTCTCTCATATAATATTGGGCATCCTATGTGATACATAATCCATTTATTTCATGTTTGGATATTGCACCATGTTCAATTACAGCAATACTATTTACCGTGTCAACGAAAAGCCAATATTGAGCGTCAAGGCAAGTGTTAGGAAGTATAATTATTGGAGTAAATCTACGCCCAGCATTACAGTGATACAAATATGGAGTATCGACTTGTCGGTGTTGGTAGTTGTTAACATGCACAAATTTGCATGTATACTATGTCATTGTGTAACTTAGCCTCTCCAGTCACCCAGTCGCGAACCAATTGTGTTATACTCCTCTGTACTTGAATAATTATGAGCATACATAATCGCTACTACCTCAAGTAAAACAGTGGAAATGCAAACTTGCCGTCAGCACTCATACCCAGATGTGTTTGAAACATCCATCAGCTGTTATTCATTTTGGTCTCTCGGCTTCACCATTTATTCGGGGCGAGACAATTGCATTTATTCGCTATCTATGAACATTTATTGGAATGTTTATGCGATAACTATTATGCACTTCCGCTAGAACAACCGTCCTTTTCCAGCTCTTCAAACTACTCCCTAAGCAAATGGCCCCTTATCTGTGTTTCATACTAACATAGGGTCGATTGAGAGTGGTAAAAAGCATACACTCTTTGGGTTCTGAAAACCAAAGTGGACGAGCGCCATTAAGGGTAACTTAGCTAGTTTATACCGCGTTGAATAATGCAAGCTGTCTGTTTATTTTGGCTTGCAGAAGTAGTTAACACCATCCAGTACAGTTTGGGACTGTGGCCAGCAAATAGTCGCTATTTGCATCTGAATACGGCCAGCAATGGCAGTTTACTAATGTATCCCATGCG
Organism: Urechis unicinctus; assembly: GCA_034190875.2. Taxonomy (NCBI): domain Eukaryota; kingdom Metazoa; phylum Annelida; class Polychaeta; order Xenopneusta; family Urechidae; genus Urechis; species Urechis unicinctus. The sequence goes on from CM067343.1 coordinate 31,540,209, forward strand.
CAATTTGTGAAACATGCCTCACTAGACGCTAGTTTGATTTTAAATACTCACCTTTTATCACATATCGAGGAGACGATCGACTGTTATTACATGCCGTATGACCACAATTGCATTGGTCCTTCTTGTGGTCAATACAGAAATAAAACTATAAACTGATGTGGTTGCATTTTTCATTACAAATGCGGTAAATTGGCCATGCCTATAAACATTCAATCATTATCAGTAACACGATATAAATATCACATGACAAACCCTGGGTATTGTGTCCATATTGCTCCCAAACAAATACGATACGTTCAATATAGCTTTTCCATTTGAAATTGTGGAGTGATGATTGGTGACCCTGCCATAGCACGACAAATATAGAAGCTACGCGATATGAACTTATCTGAAATACAGTGTTTGATGCTTGTAGCTATTGTAACTCGTCGAAATATGTCCACCCATTTTCTCAGGCTCTTTTATTGGGATGGTGGATTGTTATTCACGTACATTGAACCTACCAACGCATTTCTACCCTCTGGTGACAATGGCCATCAATTGTGAGTACTCATCAAATGCCCGTATTAATGCATGCAGGCGCTAGTACCCATTTGCCTCTTAAAGCAATGACATGGGTCCATGTTGGTATCAATATCTGCATGTTCTAGGTAACAGTAGACAAGCAGTTTGGAGCTATGTTATAGGAGATATTGAACAACATAAGTATGTTTCCGCAGAATAGCAATAATTCCCTACGCGTGCTCCTTCTGGTGTGGTAAATTCCATTCGATGTATCGTTTCAGTGAGTTTTTAGAGCATGTACATTTACCGATGCATGTGCTTGCTTCGGCTGGTATTTATATAGCGTAATCTCTTAGTTCCTTAATCGTTCTCAATCCCATCATCCACCACCCACTTCACATACTTGAGATTAATGTACGGTTATAGGCTTGCCTGATGCTTTTTCATTAAGTACCGACAAGCGCTGTCTTGATTACTAGGTCTTACTAATTCACCTTCAATTGTTTTTTGACGGCTATCAGCCATATATTTAACCAAATACCGTTAGTTCTTACTTCATTACAAATGGTTAATATTGTGACAATGTATTCTTTTTCATATTTTACCGTTCAAATTACTGAAAAAGTTGCCGATGCCTACGTAGTGCAACAAGATATAAATATCGATTCATGAATCGTCTATCACACGGTTTAATGGGTTCAAACAATCTAATAGTGTCTTCATTTGACAAGCGTATCGTGAATGGATCCAATACCAACCGAAACTTTCAGCTATAAAAACGATGAAGCATTTTTCAATATACACATCTATAACATTTTACTCTCCTAAAATACCTTGTACTAGCTCGAGCTGAATTACCTGATACATATCAATCGCCTTGTTATGCAAAGCGGCAGAAGCAAAAACTATAAGAGCTTCCGCTTTAGGAACGTAACTGCCTTCTAAAAACCGTCACCCACGAAGAAGGCGGGTCAGGCAAAATCCCATGCCGCAAACCACAGGGGCACAGCGAAATGTAATTTGGCTTCTTTCTTTTCCGTTAACTTCCACGATCTAATTACACCAACCTGCTCGCAAATGCATTGCGCAGATTGCAACACGGACCAGCTTCGCAATTTATAGATTGTCCTCTATTAAGGAAACTGCCTAAAAAACGCAATACAAGTTTGGTTCTCACTGTCCGTGTGGATCGTGGTTTATCTCATCGTTAAATGACTTGACTTACCGTTTTCTTAAAACACAGAGGCACTGCTTGGAACATTGCATTGATGTACGATATATATGCTAGCACACAACTACTTACATCAAACGAAAACTTCACGTGACAGAAGTATATGACATCACGCAAGTTAATGTTGTTGTAAGAACGTCGGATTAATAGAAATTCCCAGTTCTTAAACTCATCAGTCCAACTCATATATGGCATCATAACATATAGTTTTCATCGATAATCACTGATAGATATTAATCGTACCTCGCGTAAAAATGTCGTTATCAGTCACCGAAATAAAGGGAATGTGATAGTAGAGACCACGTTGTTTAAATTGAAGCCAGTGATGTTTCAGCACGCCATTTCGATATACCATTGAGTTCAAACAATTAGCCTACACAGATAAGCAGAATATCGCCTGTTGGCTGGTACATGTCACTGCTAATCACTGTTATTAAATCGGCTGTCACCAAGCCAGAATCATAAATATAACCCGTTATGTCTGTGCATTGTGAAAATTCAGCTGCTCCGCATTGAATTATTATATTCAATGTTGGACTGCAATGAGTAACACATGTTGCATAAAGGGAAGCTTCTTTCATGTGGATATGTACATCCATACGCCCTTAGAGACTTAACTTTGCTTCGAATGACACACTGCACGACTTGAGTTAATTACACCGTTGCTTATACTGTTCCAATAATACAGCTATTTCTGAGCAAATGTCGGAATCTTACTCCTAAAATGATAGATAAGGGAGATGTAGATACAGTCGTAATTCAAGTAAACGAGCCCACCGCGCATGTCACTTCGGGACAACCACAAAAACGCATTCATCAGTTTGCTCTAGATGTTATTTAGCCTCAGCCTTACACTCCTTGCTAAAACTGAACGATTGCGCAAATAGTATGGTCTGCATAGACAATTGAAGTCTATCTTGGAGGCTAACACTAATAAACCATGCTAAGTGGACAATGTTTGAAACAACAACACACTGTAACAGCTAACACCACACAGCTGTCATATTCCGGCTTCGAGCTTGAATTATCATGCTGACAAAATCTGTGGCTAAGACGGAAATCAGATGGGTGATGAGTCCCACTTTTCGTTCAGCATTTTTTTTGTTTTCATATTAATTTAAAAGGTTGCAGACATGCATTAATCATACAGACGGAATTATCCTGACTGAGCGCGACAATGATTTAAAAACAATATTTGTGATGATATAGGCTGACGTCGAAACAATGATGCAAGCTTCCCTCCCCACAAAGATTCAAGCGTGCCATTATCGCGCAAAAGCCGACACTCATCAATATAACATGATTACACTGCAGTGAAGCTCAGCTACCATTTGTATTGCTTTAACCCAATAATTGTTTTAAAGAGGGCGATTTGGCATTTTGTGTTGAGTAGATGTAAGACAAATGAATAGGATGAGGCGACGAAGTAAATCTTCCCTTTGATAGATATCCAGTTTGAGATGTGGCCATCCTGTTATAGGCTTGATATGAACATTCCTAATCGTAATAATGGTTGCAGTTTGGCAAACATCTATTGTCTGCTGTATAATTAATCGAATGCTCAGGCCTCAAATACAACTCATTACAAGACCAGCTGTACTATGTTTCATCGGGGATAAATTGCAAGCCGGCGAAGTGATAATGTGGTCTCACGTTGTAAGATGCAGCTATATAATAAAAGTTGTTTCTTCTTGACGAAGAGAAGTTGCTACAGTTATGGGTGTGATTGAAAACACACATGGCCTTCTATATATCCCGCAATACTTTCGGCATTTTGCATAAGTTCGGTAGCACTCAACAAACCACATTAGATTGTGATAGCAATGAGAAGGGGCCTGTAAAGTTAAGTGATGCGATCAGTAGATAGGCTTCTTCGACCACAGCTGCCACAACATTTCGGTCCGGAATAACCGCTACCAAGTGAGAATAAAGACCAATTATGCTAATAATTTCACATGGACTTTATTGTAACAACATGGACGTGACTGGTAAATGGCTAAACACTTGACGGGCTCATATCAGATCTGATGACGTAGAATCGGACCCCGTGAACACACTGGTTATATATAAAACATCGAACGATGCATCTGATCGGAAGACGGAGCATATTTTAAAGGTCACATTGGCACATATCTACCCGTCCAGTCAACCATTGGAGCCATAATGGCTCCTTGGCTCTTTTGTGCGAAGGCAACTAAATATGCTTTCCCAGTAACCTTTAATCCATGCTTGCATGGAGCAAACTTAATTTCTCAGTAAAATGTTTTCCTCGAGATGATCAGTGAATTAATTGCAAAAGGGGGTAATAGATATACGTTTGCCGTTTCAGCACTCTCGTCTATGTGAGAATATGATACGAGGTTAGCTAAAAACCATGGTATCCAATGTTTCTAAACATAGCCTAATGTTGAAATTCACATGCGATCTACCCAAGTAATGGACTTAAAGGGAAATACTTACTTTGTAATGTGTACGTTGCTCTAATGATCATACATATATTGTCAATTTTGGTTTTAGCAATGGGTTTCACATCTTTATTAGACAAATACGTGGCAATAGCTAACATCACATTGGTTACATCGGTTATGGTTAGCTCTAGGTTTAAATCGTCGCGTTAGATGTGCATAAGGACTTGTTAATTATCGTCGAAAAAACTGATTTGGACAGCAAATGTGCTCCAGCAACCTGAAGTTGTATTTGAGCTAACTAGTGTGGCCCCACTTCTGTTCAAAATTGCATTCGCATTTCTGTCACAATGTTCATTCTCATAATATACAAAAGGGATGTGTTTTCGTAAACGCTGATAGAAAATTCATAAGTAATATCATCTGATATAAAACACAAAAGTAAATTGTACAACAATAACATACTTCATAAAGGACAGATCGACAACAGAGTTTTGTCTGGTCCTGCTTACCACTTATCTTAAGTACACGCGCAAAAATGAAATACCGCGTATAATTAAAATAAATAAACGAATAATCTATGAATATGCACCCAGATCGTCCATTACGTAGACGGGCAAGAGATATGCTTCGTGTAATATAATCGTCCTTTTCACACAAGCTTGTAATGCTGATTTCCCACGGGAAGTACACAACCAGCAATCAGGAAGGTTAATATGCCCCTAGTTACGGTGGTCATTTACTCGTCAAGGTCAGTCATAAATAGATAATGGTGCTGTTAACCATGATGGACATGGCTTAATTGGTAGAAAGCGTTGATTTAACTTGTCTGCTGCTCTTTTGTGTTGCTACTCCATCTAATTACAAACGTTACAATAAATAACGTATGCTTTTGTTACTTGAATACAGCCATGCAAGTATTTACCTAGCATTAAGGAGACATTCCTGTTGTGTAGCGTAACTATGCGTTAACATGCGCGGATAGTAAGTAGCATGCAGACATGCACAATGTCAATGGTCTATATCTCACACAAACATCTAAATACATACTATTTTGCCATATAATAGGTGCTGGAGAACGGATATTTTTCATTGGTACGATATACATGCTGATGCCCCGAATAGCTATATATGCCAAATAGCCTTTTAAACACCAGCGCATTGAGTTATACGGAAATCTGAATAATTAGATTAAGTGTGCTACGTTTAAGTGTGTTACGTTTGCCATCACGCGAGTTGGTATCAGTGTGTATTATGCTTTATGCAACGCACACATGTATAATTATATTTTTTCCTTAATAGAATGTCTTGAGAGATTAAAGATGACAGATAATGCACTATGAGAATTACGCAGTGTCGTTGCTGTGGTATTCCACGAACGTAATGGTATCAATATATTCATTGATAAAGTGCCAATATTTCAGAAAAAACAGATACAGATGACACCTGTAATGGACGAAATTCACAACAAAATGCGCATCGGGAATCACAACAAGATGTAATTGTTCCCTGGATCACATGTCACACGATGGCTGTGTGCCTCGTAAGACGTGATTAAGAAAATGTTATATATTACAATGTCGCAACAAAAGGACTGTGCCGGTAAATAGTGGAAAAGATCGATAGGTTTAGCTGTTTGGCGTAATGTATGGGCCTTTAAATTCTTTCATTAACTAATGTGTGTCTTTGTCTTGTAAACTCTTTTAATAACTAACGTGCATTTGTCGAACAAATGGGTTATTTATAGCAGTAGGACACATGCTACTCGTGGGAAATTAGCATAACAGGTTTCATAAATGAGTTAATTTGCCAGTTGTTCATAAGGGCTATGCTATAATAGTCAGGTTTTAACGGAATAATATATTATCCTGCTCATGTTAACGTTGGCACTGATATTCGCTCTGCTTGCAATATAATTGCGCAGTCACGATTCCTTCGGAAGCACCATTCATTCATCATGCTCAATTATATGCATATAAAATCGCGCTAGGTCTATATGTGTTCGAACATATAGCAGCAAATTTAAGCAGTCATTAGGAACTCTTTTGTTATTATTATAATTTTGTTATATGCCGGTTTATTGATGTTTACTGTGCCCTCTCGAACTTATTTGCAGATATCATTCGTATTATTTTCACGCACAATTGCAAATATCATGACCTTGATCTGCAAAAAGCACAAATACCGCGAGTGATGTTTGGTATTGCTGATGGGTAGGTCTTGTGCGCAAGACTGACTCGAGGTAAGTGAATGCGTACAGCCTCGATTAATTTACTAGTAAATGCCACTGGTCATAACAAAAACACGCAAACACACAATCATTGAAATATAAACTTATTTATATACCTTCATTCATATCACTATTTAACGCCCATCCGTATAATGTTAACGGTTTCCTGGCCTTTAAAAGCCCATGTTCCGAACGAACGATGCTTATATCCTGGACTGAACTAATGTGCATGTGTGAATACATTAGCGGAATCATCGAGTATATATCTCCAAATACACCAACTATTGAAGCAATGATATTGCTCTATATCGCCTTTATTATACTTCTGCTAAATTATAGATGTGACACCTGTTCAACTGGACTAAGGTGATATCAATCACAATTAGAAGCAGCTGTCGTTGTTTTGTGATAGTGGTCATTATCTTGGCAGCGTCAGCAATGCATTTTCACTTGTGGTTCAAGTTGAGTTACAGGATGGCTCTAACGCAACCATTAGTTTGCGCTTGTAACTGATAATCTCAATGATCATACATTTCTGTCAATAGCTTCGGTGACAATGCTTTAGTAAAAGGTAACAGTATCAACAAGGTATTGTACTGCTTTGTTTGCCTTGATTCGAAAGGCATTGTACTGACACAACGCGAGAGTGTGTAGTCTGTAGCCTTGTCTTTATTTTTAAAAATACATGCCGCCATACATTTTATTTAACATCAGTCAAATTATAACACGAGATCTAACCCATCTAAGTGATGATATAATTTATTAATGGCTCAGGTAAGTGCACGTTTATTCATAGGGCGGCCAGTAACTACGGTACATAGAAAATTGCAGCTATAATCTCCTCATTTGTGGTATTTCTTTCTCCTCGTGATTATTTTGCCGGAACGAGAGTTAATAACTATCTACGATACAGTTTCTTCGGTGTAAATGACATGTTGATGGCAACGAAGCGATAGTCAATGAGGTATTCAACAAACATTGCTTTGCAGAGGTGTTGTATTTAAATGGTAGATTCTTTTCTAACAAACAGTGGTTAATCACTTCGCGACATAATTTGTCAATGTAAGCACAATTGAATTCCATATCAATGATTTCAATGTCTATCTGCTTACGTATACTGTGCATTGATGTCGGTTAATGTTGATGCAATAATAAAACATAGACAGATGGAGCTGGAGATGAAGTCTCAACAATATGTGACATCCCCGCATCAACATAACAGTGCCACTCATCAACAACGGAAGCCGCATTCGAGCCATGGGTCATACGAGCCGAAGGAAATAATTAAGCATTCCAACACTCCAGTGTGGCCTTTCTGTAAAATATGATGAGGTCGCCTCTTGTGTACATTTATAAAACTATATATTCCATTGATGCTATTTGCAAAACTAATGACGATTTACTGAATATGAAAGTCATCTTAATGAATCATCCAGTTGTTCTCCACTTCATGTTCACTCTTTTAGCCAATTGTGCCAGCACCATAGTTATACATTGAGTCAATCAAAGTACGAGTGCGGCAAGGCTATTGAAATCTAAGCTCGAGTGTGTATATCCAAATGAATATAATATATTGTGACGATATACAATTAGCATTTATGAGGATTACAACGTATCAATCAATTATTCAAAAGGCATTAGAGACTCCCAGTTTGTTGTCACATGTATTGATGTATACCCATGTAGCCATGGCATTGTAAGCTATCGTTTGAGTAATTCCCAAAAGCACTAACAGAAATTAAATATTGAGCCCGTACCTGCTTCAATAAACACGCAAAGGTGAGTAATTAAAACTAAGGGTCTCTGTATATTGCATTAGTTGTGTCTTTTCCATCTTGTTTGATTCGCATTGTTAAGTAGAGACAACTCATGTAATATTTTTAGGACTTCGGTGGACTCAAATGCAGTTGGTGGTATATGTGTTCTACTGCTTTAAGTGTGTGTATGAACATGCACAGAACCCCGTGTCCTATTGCATACTTCTACAGCAAGACACCGTCGTGCATCGACAATGCATTACATGTACGCCTAAATGTATTAGATATATTTTTTTTACTTTTTTCTCTCAATTGTACATCAAACTACTTTAAGTACATTTGTTTCAAAATTAGCCAATCAATATTGTAACAATACCGAAGGTGGATGAATCAGCCCTAGCAATTATGGAACAATAGTTACTTGTATTGTCAAATCGATATTACTCCCTCTGATAATCATATTGCCATGCCAGACGTATTAATTGCGCCGACATATTTATTTACATCATTTCCTGGTTGGCGATCTTGCTCTCGGGCTTGTCCGGAATATATTCCGTGAGGTCACACCTGCAGCGTAGTTACGAGACATGAGCATCATAATAACGGGGGACTGATATTTAACACTGCTGTTTACATAATGTATACGTTACAATGTTTTATTGTTTGTATAGGGCAATACGACGAGCCGATCTGTTATTCTTATGATCGAACGTTCTTTGAAATGATTCGCTCATATAGCTTCTTGCAGCCATTTTATGGTCATGCAGATCTCCGACTAGTGGTATGGATATTCATGCCGACGTATGTGTGGTTTGAGGTATATGTTTCCCTAAATCGATGATACTGTGAGGTAAACACGTGATTACGAGTATAATCAGAGAAGAATATTGAATACCGTAAAAGCTAATTAAAATTTGAATGTACATAGTAGTCTTGTCCACTTCACAGACTGGGTTTGTTTTCCTAGCTAGTGAGTCATTCCACATCATGTTTTGAATCTGTTCTCGCGAAATACTCGACTCCGTATGTTGAAAGCAATTGTCGATTTACATATATGATCAGAGAGTCGGATAGATCTAATTACAAACGGCTCGTGTCTCTTAATATCTGGCGCTTATTTATTCTTAATGTGCTATAACATTGGTGACAGAATGCTGACTTGCCATTGACTTGTAATGGTCAGGCTCCATTTTGCTTCACTGACTCTAACAGAGCTATTGAAAGCTTCTGTAGATTTTGTTGGTTTTTGATTGAACTTATTACTCAATATACTCGCGTAATTGACGTATACGGTACCATTAATTCATCAGAAGTTATAGTAACACCACGCTATTGTTGCTAGCTGTTGATTCCGTCCGTGACACAATCGATTAAGTGTCAACGCTTTCTGGCCACAATAATGTTGACATGCATATGGATCGACCAGTGGCCGCTGTTGCTTGCTGCTTCGGTTTGGTTGATGGACATGATTGAAAAGATCAATTAAAGTCAGGGAGTCGATGCCCACTGGCGTTGTCAGCAAGTATCCATTTTGCGTCTGTTTCCTTTAAATGTACATAATAGCGCGACAGTTTTAGCTCAGGAGCGCCAAATGTAAAATGCAATAACGCCATTATTGCTCATTTCTCTGTCAGACCAGCGTGGTTGAGGGCCTGGTTGGACAGAATATTCGTAATGTGTCTTAATGATTAAACACCATGCACTCGGTGAAGAAAGCGATTGTTCGATGAATTCAATGAAAATAATGGAATGAAATGAAACACATCAAAAATTATGTAATAGGTTATGCGGAATCCAGTGGTCAGCTAGCCACCAGGCTACAACTGATGCCTGGACCGTGTTGCTAATAATACTAATGATTACAAAGAAAAACCTCTATTAAGATGAAATGAACATACTACTTAAAAGTGATTTAGATTGAGGATGGGGGATCGCTAGTGACCGCCTGAAAATGTGGAATGCGGATGTATCGCTTGTATGCATCGGACTTCCACCGACCTAGTTTTTGAATGTCCCGGTCAGAGACGCCTTGTGCACAAGCTGAGGTAGCGGCTCCCAAGCGGAAGGAATGTGGTTTAATATGCGTGTCCCTGATGTTTGCCTGACGAAGAGTAGCTTTAAGCTGATTGCTAAACGCACTACGTGAAACTGGAATGCCACAAGGGTAGCAAAAAAGCGGTCTCGGAGTTGTTCCGCGAAGGGATGTATATTGCTGTAGTTTTGACACCACACAATAACGAGACACTGTTGAGGAGTTGATGCGAATAACAAAGGGCTGTCGTGAGGTATTTCCTTTAAAATAGCGCAGTGTTATTTCTACACCTGTAGGTGTATTGCCTGGCGGAACAGAGGACAAAGTAAAACTGCAGTCATGAAGTTGCACGCATTGCGAAGTGATGTGCTGATTTCGAATGGTGATTTCCCCAATTCTGAGAAAAGCATGAAAAGCCAGAAGGAACATACTTTGGAATAGCAAGATATTAAAGTTGGAAAGGCCAGACTTTGCTATGGAGTCGACTAGGGTATGAAGGAGAGATAGGTGTATAGGGCTACGTTGTGGTTTTGCAATACCTGCCCGTTGTACACCGCTCAATAATTTTTTGACAATGAATGAAGATGAATGATCTTTGAACCCCAGCATCTTGTTGAAGAAGCAAACAGCAGTAGAATACGTAAGTATGGAAGAGGAAGCAAATCCTTGAGAATGTAAGTAAGTGATAAAAGTGATCAGAAAATCAATTGACACTGGAAAGAAAGAGCGAGATGAGTGGACTGAATCTACGAAACTAGCATATTTAACTACTGCACGGCGGTAAACTAGCCTTGAGGAAGGAGCCAAGGATTCCGAAAGGAGCTTAGCGGCTTGTTGCCTCAGTGAAGGGAGACCAGGTGCCTGGGAATTAGAGTGGGATGTGGATCCAGCCAAGGAGCAATTCTTTTGGCTTCCTGGAAATTGAAACGGGACAATTTGTCAGGCACAACGTTTTGAAAACCAGGAACATGCTGAGCTTTGAACATTATGTTGAATTTGAGGGCAACAACCACCAGACGACGCACCAAAATCATTATGACTGGGTCTTTGGAAGTTTGTTTGTTTATTATATAATCTCCCCAAATTTCAATACTGACTATTGGGAACAGTTCCTTAAGAGTTATGTGATATTTGTCCCAGGAGGTTGGCCATTTTCCAGCAAACCAATGTGTTCCGCATACTGCGGCAAAACCCAGCGAACCAGATGCATCAGAGAAGAGTTTGAGGTTCTCTGAACGAGTCCAGGATTCTTCAAAGAACAAGGAGATCCCATTATAAACAGAAAGGGAATCTAACCATACTTGCATGTCTGCTCTTGACTGGGAATTGAGCCTTATTTTGTGATGAGGTTTGCTTGCCTTTACTGTCAGGTCAATTATCCTACGAAGGAAGGCCCGACCTGGTTGTATCACTCGACAAGCGAAGTTAAGAACCCCTACCAAGGATTGTAATTCCTTTAGCGTGACCTTTTTCCTTGTTCTGAATTGAGTAAGAAGGGCGACACACTTTTGCACCTTGTCCATAGGTAATCTAGCCTGCATTGCTAACGAATCAAGCTCAATGCCATGAGCAGTTAATTTTGTGCAGGGAGGGACAGTTTTTTCCTGTTTGATGGGAATACCGCAATTTTTGCACATGGCAAGGAAACTATTGAGGTCTTTTGCTGTTTTATTGGAATTTTGAGGGCCGACAAAGATGAAGTCATCTAGTATGTGGCTCAGACCAGCGACATTGAGTTTGTTATAGGCTGCCCATTGTAAGGCAGAGCTGAAGGCTTCAAAAATGCTACAAGACATGCAGCATCCCATTGGCAAGCATTTGTCAAAATTTTTCGATTTTTTCCTTAAATTGGAAACCCAGCAGGTGTCTTTCTTCAGGCCTTACTGGTATAATGCGGAAAGCTTCTTCGATGTCGCATTTTGCCAATGTGCAGCCTGAACCAAACGAATGAACTAATTGAATGACATCATCAAGAGTTTCATATTTGACTGAACTGTCTTTGGGGTCGATGAAATAATTCACTGAAGAAAATGGCGGTTCCGAAAGGTCATGAATAAGCCTAAATTTGTTAACTTCTTTTTTTGGTACAACGCCTAAAGGGGAAACCACAAAGTTTGGGAAAGGAGGAGAATCATAGGGCCCCGAAATCCTGCCGAGCTGAAGCTCCTTTTGTATCATATTTTGCACCACTTGTGGAAATTGCTGAACACTTTTGTGATTTTTTGACAATTGATTTTGCAATGGGCCTTGGTATTGAATGCTGAAACCAAATCGAAAACCCTGTAAAATGTAGTTTAAAGTGGATGCATGATACCCGGACAGGAACTGCTCCAATTGTTTAATTTTTACTGGAGTGACCACCTCTTTTTGCAGACTGTGAGGCAATTCGGGATTGACCGTTACCCTGACAGGCTGATGTTTTGTGGGGCCCTTGACACTTGTAACAGCAATGGGTGTTTTTGAAAGCGGCACTGCTTGTTGGTGCATTGACCAAATCGCTGGTAGGCCCAGCAAGTGCCTGGACGAAAGGGCTGCTGGTGTTGTCCCACACGCCCTGCACTAAAAGGTTTTGAGAGGAGTGGCCTGGCTGGGGCATATTGTAATGCGAGGTGTGAAGCCTCTGTATACAGCATGAGGTCAACATGACCCCATGTTAGGCTAGTGTCAAATTGCTTTGCCCACCGAAAATTATCATCATAGTGGCGCCACGCCTCTGCCCCGTAAGTTTTAGCCATTTTTTTGATTGTGGCCATATATTTCAGCAGGCCCCCAGCCAGTTGAGGGTCTTGTTCACATGCAATAGATGTAAATATCTCAAATGCTTCGGCCCATTCCCCAATTGAGAGCAATTGCTTGGGTTTGTCTTTACCATCTTGGGGTTTTTTGGGGATGGGATTGACAAGCTCCTGCAGGTGAACAAAACGCCCTTCCCATATTAGTTGCTTAGTCAGCAATGGGATGTGCGCACCAAATGGAGCAGCGAGTCTAACAGGGTTTTTGATTGGGGCCTGAGGCTCAGTGTCCTGCAACTCACCTGAATCTAATATTGACGCCAATGCCTGGTTAACCACTTCTGGTTCTTGCTGATTAATTGGCGGCGTAGGATCTGGTTGTGGTTGCGAAACCACAGGCGTAGGGAATGATGGGAGAAAACCATCGCGGCGCATCCTAGTATAGATGCCATCGATGAGGGTTTCCTGGTCCAGCTGGAACTCTGCTGCAGGTGACCGAGGCATCCGGGGAAAAGCTGGGAAGGGGGCGGCTGCTGCGACATCAGCTCCGGTGCCAGAAGAAGTAGATGGGCCATCAGGTTGGTCTACTGCGCTTGCAGAACGTCCCCGTCTGTTCCCCCGTGTTGGTGGCATTCTGCGAACATACATGCCCAAACCAAACAAGACGAAGTTTTGAATGAAACTGAACAGTACAAAAGAATCTGAGTGTACTGTGACTCAGTATGCCACAACCCCATAACGATAATTGACAACCAAGCTACTGACAACTTTGCCCATCTGCGCATATGCCACAAACTGATTTACATTAGTAGCAAGGCTATACAACTGAAACACAAGACCGCACTGGTCGCCTAAATGCACTGTACTGTAGACCAATAATGGTCTAAACCAAACAATACAACAACAAAGCAAGACAGTATAAATGGTGCTATGCCAGCTAAAGAAAACAGCATAAGCACACAAAAACTAGGTCAGATATTTACGAATACAATGGCAAATGCCAACCCAAACTTTGCAATCAAGCCAAAGAGGGGCTTGTAATGGCAAATGACCGAGACAAACATCATCGACCATAATAAATTTTTTAATGAGGGAAATGATCTTGCAATGTGTTATGACACAACTGCACATATTTCTCTCCGACTACCAACTGAACTGTCTGCTTAGCCCATCTGAACATGTGCCAGGAATTGCGGTGCCCAATGGCAAGGCTATCAAACTGTAACACATGACAGCACTGGCGAAAAACATTAGCAGTGCAAACAAACAAACAATTTCTTTTTTTCAAAATTATAAACAGGTGCACCATTACCATGGGGAATGAAAAGGGGGGGCATAACTTGCAGTGACTACAATTCCCTTGGTTTGATTGCACGGAGAATTGCACCTCTTATACCATTGAACAGTTTCTTGTTACCAAAGTTATTGAAGTGGACGCCATCGCTCGAGAATTGAGACTTGTAAGGGTGGGCCAAACCTCGCAGAGAAGCAAACTGAATCGAGTTTCCTGGGTAGTCATTGATTTTGAAACGGAGGTGCTTGTTTGCTTCAAGAACTCGGTCATTAAAACCTTTGACACAGGTAATTCTATAGTGGACCAGGCCAATAACAACTGTTGAGACATGATAGCAATTGATGATGAACTTGGCAATGGCCAACAATTCTCCCGCAACATCCTCGGGTGGATATGACTGATTGCACAGGTCATTACTTCATAACTGAAGGAACACAACCTTCCAAACCCGGGACCCTAACCAGCCATGTAAATGGGCTATTATTGATTTTGGGCCACGAAGTTTAGCACCTCCAAACCCATGAAACAAAACTTCTTCGTCATTGAAACGAAGATTGTGCGTTTGCACTCCATTGTTCGCCACATAATCACTCAAACGGCGAACGTACGAATGGCCGATGATGGCAACAGCCATGATAACTAGTAAACAGACTATTTCGCAGCCAAATAAGTAATGTTTATATTACCTTGATAAGTGCTGTTCGTAACTGGATGAAGTGGCCAAGAAGCAGAAATGAGTCGGTGATGAGCGAAGAAAAATCAGGTGGAAACAACAATGAAAACTTTGAGAACTGTTATGAGAACTTTTGCTGTTAAGTTTTCCAATGGCGATGCGCGAAGAGAACAGGCCGCGTGCCTGGTGCAACGCCTGTGATTGGATGGTCGCTAACGCCCCTAGCGGGAGTGAAGCGACTTACCAACTTGGCGCGCGAGATATGGAAAACCGCTAAGAACAACCACGATAAGGCGCAAGCCTTCACATAAAATACATTATGACATGCCATAATTAATCAATATATAATAAAGGAAATCGCCGCTAGTCCACCTTATTGCGATTCGTTGACCACGAAAGTCATATTTAAGCCAAGACTTGTGAGTACTAAAGCAAGCCAATCCTGCAATAAAGAGTCAGTGACTATGAAACACAATTACATTTTTCCTGCTTATGTTCTCAATTCTTTTAGCCAACTGTGCCGCGGGTTGATGGTGTACTTAAAAAGAATAACTACTCAAAAAATGATTGACGAAAACATTATATCTGGATTACTGTACCACCGTCTCTTACAGCGTGTGACAGTTAGCTATTATATTTAGTCTCACGACCCGTAAACACCACATGCTGATTTTCCAACCTACACAATGAAGATTATGGATGAGTTATGTTTACTCATTTCACAACTATTCCATAAGAAATACTGCCATTCCTGAGCGCACGTGCCATTAAACGCAACAATATACCGAATGCTATGCAGTATATCGCATTCATCATCCGTGTACACAATCCAACCCCACCTAATGCGTAAGTGCCAGTGTTTCCAACAGTTGAAATTTATTCAACATGTACTCTTGATCTGGGTGCCTGAGTATTTGCAATACAGATAAATTACGGGTTGGTTAAAGTCATATCCGTAATCAATATCAGATATCAAAAAATGTTGGTTGATGAAAAACTTTACAATTATCTTTCTTAAGATCATGACAGGCTTGGGTAAAAAAACATGAATAATTCGTGATCGTTCTTTAGAATGTCCGAAGGCAATTGTGTAATGGATTGGGTAATATTCACTCCAATATCTGAGGGTTGCAAGACATATCAAGTTCATAAGCGCTATATGGAATGACGAGAATCAAAATTAAGTTATTATTCAATATGGCCATCTGCTGTGAATATACAACCTATTTGCAGCTCTGTATAGACAAAGTTGCAATTTTACAAGATAATCGCGCTACAATGATACCAAAGGCTCAGCACAAATTGTAAGATTGCAGCTTTCTCGGAGTTAACCCCACGCAGCAGCATTGGATGGCTCTTTTCACGCCTGAATTTTGGCTATGTTGGTTTTGTAAGGTTCACAAATTATATCGTCTTAACGGGGATCAATTGTGTAATATATAATTACATTGATTAGTATGTAAAAGCAAACTTAGTTTTTAATATGGGGTTTGGCTCTCCGTTGCTTCTGTTTGTCATCATTTGTCAGAAACAGAAGTAATTGTTGCTCGGCAATAAATACAATTAAACTTACAGAAACGGCAGTAATTCTAGCTTGGCAATATATACACTAAATTTAGCATATTGCCCACAAATTGAATTCTTCTCTCTTGGATATCTGAGGTTAATGGCTGGTTTGATGTAGCAGCACATCGGTAGCTTTCCTTGGCTGCCTATACACTGGAACCTTATTAACCGTACAATACTGTACTGAATACAAATCATTGAAATGATTGGATGTGATGGGTATCAATCATGTTCAATTCATGCAAGTTTTTGGAGCTCTGGCTTTCCGATACTAGTGGTAAACGCCTACTTCAAGTTGATTAATGGATTAATTTTTCTGACTTTACTGACCCATACAGATGTGTTTTCGCATACTAGAGTATGATTAATTACCATCGTGAATTGTTCTATGGCCGTTTAAGGGACTTGCTGCAATGATCCATAACTACTTTTATCGGTAGTTTTTGACCCTGGTTTAAAGGTTATTTAACAATTGACCTTAAACTGCTCATGAATCCGGTATATTGTGCCTTGACAGACCGATCAATGACGAATGTAAGGTGCAAAAAAGCCTGCATAATATTTCAACAGAGAACGGGATTATAATACCTCACCAGCGCCATAGAGATGCACATTAAACTACGATTTAAATTCAAAACGACTTCAACCTAAAGGCAGCCAAGTACTTCTAGAATCAGTATCAGTCACCAACATGTTACAAGCGCTATTGCTTCTTCGAGTCATGTGATAATGTTTGAGAGATTGCTACACTTTCCGAACTGCATAATTGCGTAGCGCTGGTCACATTGCATCCTGACAGCCGTCCGTATATATTCGATATTATGTATTAGGTTCCATAAGACAATTTTGTTTGCAGTAACCTATGTTGTGATAAATTAACATAAGTTAAGCATATGTAGCAAATAGTTAACTAGCACAGTTAACAAAGGCTTTATCATATATCATTTGTTTGTTTTCGAGCTTATCGGTTGCTATCCAAGTTTGCCATGATATTTTAGGGTCAATGCTTGGTATTTGCCTACTTATTAATAGACAGAACATTAATGTCGCAGCTACTCCCATCAATTGTTTTGTCTGAGTCACTTATGCACCAGGAGACCAAATGTTGTTACTATCTTCGATAACACATGATATTATGTGAATTGGGACTGCCTGGGAGGCATGTGATATTAAGACGCTTTTAAATCACATACAGATAAGCCACCAGAAAACGCCATGAAAATGTAGTCCACAACCATGACTAGCATGTATTCAACCCATTTGTAAAATGCAACACGACGCTATTGATGCACAAGGTCTTATCATCATCATCATCATCATCATCATCATCATCATCATCATCATCATCATCATCATCATCATCATCATCATCATCATCATATATATCGTCAGAACCCTCACCATCAGCATCATTAATATGATTATTATCATCATTATCATCATTGTCGTCGTCGTCGGCGTCGTCGTCGTCAACTGCATCAATTCCCCTCATGACATGTTGATTACGTTTCAATAGTTTAACGATCATTGACATATCTAGATAATTGACAATGCTCGGCTCAGTACGTTACAACCTTGCTTTGGATGTATTTGCGCACGTCGACGTTTGTGTTTTCAAGTCCTGAAGGTAACCACTGTCAAAGTGTGATGTATAATTCAGCCTATAAATTTGTTGACATATGATTATGTTTGGATAGGTTTCAAACAGAGACTGGCGCTCTGCATATATAACGTATGGAAGGCAGTCATTATTGGACCATAATTTGGTACAATTCATCAATCCGACTTTAAGGTCGAGATGTTGAGAGCTTATGAATGTAAAATATACCGAATGATTTTTTTTATATACATATATCAAATATATGTACTGCTTAATGTGCAATGGCAAACCTGCATTCGCGAAGGTTCTTATTGCCTTAATGTGGTTCATCCGTCTATATATAAGTCCCTCTTCATACGTTGGTCTAGAAATGCAGTGTAACCAACTAGCTTGTTTAACATTGTACGTATGAGCAATTACCAATCCTACAGAATACACATATTTCCGCTACGTATGTCATTTGTTAAGGAGCGTATAAACAATGTATTAAAGTGTTAAGCTTTGCAGAAGCATATATAATATAATTCGCACCTCAAATCAATGATGTGCTGATCATGCATTTCATTTTCTCATTGCTAAAATGTGTAAATCTTAAATGTCGGTTTTAACGGCGACTGATGAGTATTAGTGTATGCATAAGCCCACAAAGTGTGATTACTTTTAACACTCTCCATCGTTTAATACAAAATGTATTAGCCAAAATCAAGCTGATTTGAGTGCTTTCTATGAACCACACAAGTTTTGAACCAATAATAAACGTAGGTCGCGTGTTGTGCATGTTATGCAATTACAACTTTTTACGATACGCCTCGTTTAAATTGCTTACAGATAACGCAAACCAGAACCAGGTTTAAATCATGTGGATATGCTGTAACAATGGCACAATAATAGCTGTAAAGGCGATTAACTGACGTAACATAGCTGCATCGGCTTGTTTTCTGAGTGGGCAGCATGTTGTGGAATTACACTTGATGCGTTTTAACACGGTCGACTACTGGCGGCTTAATGTGTTATTGGTGCTCATATTCATTATAGCACGATTTGCGTCAATGATCATAATTGAAAGCAGTACAAACTTGACTGAAGGCAAGTTGTAATACGCATCGCCATTTCTTTTATTCAATTATAGGTGAAACATTGAGGTTGTGACCACTGGTATTTGCTGATGCTGTCAATTCAAACCAATGACAACCTTCCAGTAAATATTGTATAGATCATTTCATAAAAAAAAAATATTTGCGCTATACTTTTTTATGATGACAAATCATCACAATTCCCTTTCTTCGCCACCACACGTTGAATACTGTGCTATTAAAACCGCCAGACTAACATATTGGAACATATATAAGAACATTGATATTACTTTGCCTTCCCAAAAATGACACAGAATATAAGAATGAGAATGCCAAAAGCTGCGTAACACGTCGGAAATAGGTCAACTGTGGGACAGTTGTATAGCATTATAAATGCGTCAGCCCCTAAACATTTCACAATCTAGCTCTACTCTATCGTTGCTCGTGCATCATAACGCTATGGTTATACACGACAATTTGTTTTAGGTCGCATTTCGTATGTTATCTACTTTTGTTCAGCTATATTCTCTACCCTGGCTAGCTAATTTCTGCTTCTGGTTACATAATGTTTTGCTTGCTTATCGACCCCCTGTAATCAAGATAAAGTTTTTTAACTCCCCGCAGTCTTCGATACATAATGGGCAAGGTAAAAAAAAAATCCCCAGGGGGAGTCTGAAAGTAGCTGCACAGAGAACTGATGCACTGGAGAGTTGGAGGGAGGGGGACGGTTGGATGTGGTGGTGATCTCAACATTGAAAACACGCAGCACCTAAGATGCTCAATCTGGAATGAGATATATATTTAGCAGCATACCGTGTTAGTAATCGTTGCAAAAGGGGGAAGTGCGGTGTATATCGTGACTGGCGCTGCATACACATGTAAGTTAACTACGTATGTAATGAGTATCGCTATATATCATCCGCAACATCGTCCGATATTGGTGTAATGTAACGACTCGAATTTTCCCAGCCAATTATGTTGATTGGAGTTTGGTAATATACAGCTGGGCTGTCTGCACGCAGCGGACTGTGATCATATATCAAGCAAAACCACTCTCATTTGCCATGCATGTATTGTGCTTAGGTTTCGAAAGGCTGGTGCACTAAGGCACGTTAATGATCCGCGATGGTTAATTAGTAATGTATATGGAGAACTGCAAGCTCTCTATAACGTCTTTATGTTATTATAGTTGTACATATTCTCTCAAGCACCGTCATGTTCCTTATGTATTGTCAGTTCAGCACGTTGAGCAACTCACTGCAGAGGAGAAAATATATTTGTTTTGGCTTTTACAACAAACCAACGGAATAGCTCTCGGATTTCAGAAGCATACATAATCAAATTGACAGTCAATTGTATAATTTTTTTATCCACAGTTCAAAATTATTCTTGCTCCAGCAGTATAAAAAAACATTTCTTGGTGCATTTACTGTTATGAGACATCTTCAGCTGATCTTTATAATGAATAATCTAAAGACGCGTAATAGCCACACCCGCATCATCTACAGCGGTATGTAAACTACGACAATGATTAACACTCAGTATGTAATATACTAGCACGCCACAAGGAGGCTGATTACATGAACTCTTCAGACCAAATATCGTTGTAGAAATTTATCACTGCCTTTTTTAAGAACTAAATGCAGTGGAGAATCTTTCGAATTAGCATCCAGAATGTCACTGAAAATAGAAATTTCACATTTGCATCAAGTATTTGTGTTCTGCATGACTATGCTCAATGTACAATCGTATGGCAGAGTTCGTTATGTCTTCTCATTACTTCATATTTGCAGGTACAACATTATCACTTACAGTTCAATGGATTGTGTCGAAAATGTTAGGCTTTCATAATTGAATGATTGCATGGTCGCGGATATCTCTGAATCAGCGTTCATCATAAAACTCAAACTGCTGGCACAGTTTCAAATTCGGATACTGAATATGATATTGGGAGGTTTTATTGGTGCTCGGTTCATCTTTACACGATTTAGAAATGAAAGCCATATCGCATATTGTTTGCCTATGTTTGTTATGAAGCAACTATTAAGTACCTGAACCAGATATGTTTCAGAAAATTAATAAAGACGTCAAAACTAGTACAATTGAAGATTTGATAGCACCACTCGTTGAAAGGTTACTTTTTAAAT
Source organism: Urechis unicinctus (assembly GCA_034190875.2). NCBI lineage: Eukaryota > Metazoa > Annelida > Polychaeta > Xenopneusta > Urechidae > Urechis > Urechis unicinctus. The sequence continues at coordinate 31,561,453 of CM067343.1, forward strand.
GCACTAACGATATTGTGAGAATCAATTCGTCAGTGCGGAAAACGAAATGATGCAAAGGGTTGAAATTGTAAGAAGACAACTGGCGTAGAGTGAGTCAAAAATCGTCTTCAAAACTCGTGATCCAGAATATTATAAATGAAAATGTCCAAAGTGACATGTCTCTCATTTCCAAAGCTATCTACAACGAGAAGAAGATAATTTCTAATCCATGTATAGTTGTGGTGCGACAATTGAGGAACATAAGCAAAGAAGATAGATGTCAAAACCCAACGTTATTCACGTTGCCAGTTTAAGATTGAAAACGAAAAGACTAATAGAGTTAGATCATGCAATTGATCAAACGTGTCATAAAGAACGAAAATAAATTAAGTGCCATCCCATTTTATTTTTTGGTTGACACTTTTTGGATATCGCCGATCGTATACTAACGGGGACTCATCGAATCCCATATTGTACATAAAATATCTTTCAAACTAGCATATGTATATAGTTATGTGGTACATTGTTGCATTACTTTCATCAGGGTTACATTTATTATAAGCCCACCCGGGCCAATAGGGTCTTTTGCCTCATTTCCCATTGGATCTGTCAATAAATCAAATTAATTGCGCTCTACCAATAATGTATACTGTTCAAGGATGCGGTGAGATTGCAGCTGTCATTATTAACTTCAACATGTCATTGTAGTGGTAGATTCATGTGATTATCCCATAAAGACGGTAAAATACATGATCCCATTATGAGGGAGTCCGGGTTGAAGGGTTACAATTGTCCCAGGCAACGTTTCGTGAACTCCAGTATATTATGGCCATACATTCCTAATATGTTTGTAGATTATCTCAGCGTCAGATTTTAGGGACATCTTTCATTGACATTCCCCTGAAATGAAGATCTTTGATACGGATTTTGTCTGCAAAATGACTCACTTAATTTTGGCATACAAAATAAGTATCTTAGCAAACCAAATTAATGAACTTTGCATTTAGTGATGAATTTGTTTCGGAGATTTGATAAATTTCTCATTGTAATACTATGAGAAATCACTGAAAATATGCGGCGACCATATTTAGTTTACGATTACATATAATTGGTGACTAGAGAGGCGTACCTTATCCAATAGTTGCATACAATGATTGATGGTCCATATAAAACATTTCTTCATACAAACTGCTTTCATTGTAATGAAAGTGTAGAAGCCCCGACCCCACCTCCCCGCCCGTGGTATCAGTTATTCCGCCGTAGGCGTAAGATTGATGAGGTATAATATGGGTGGATTAGAGTGCCAGTGATGCATCCAAATAAAAACACGCTCGGGGTTCACACCCGAATTGTCAATTTCATAGAAGGCACAATAGATACAATCAATGGCATCGGTTACTTAACTTCAGTGATGCCAGAATCGGTATTAAGGTCACTTATTTCGAACGCTGAAGTTGTTCATATAAGAACCTCCTACATATCATGAGGACGCACTCCAGAACATGATGCTTCTGTGAGACTTGAAGCTTAAGTAAGATTATTCGAGGCCCCAATCCCTTCCGGTGGTCATCCAAACTGGGCCAAATATTCATATTCTGTGTGTGCAAAATAGCGGTGCCTGATGCTTTTTAGGATCGGAGGGGCCAGAGTTATCCTAATCTCTATCGATTGTGGTGGTACTACGTTGTCAGAGGTAGAAATTTATCACTGCCTTTTTTAAGAACTAAATGCAGTGGAGAATCTTTCGAATTAGCATCCAGAATGTCACTGAAAATAGAAATTTCACATTTGCATCAAGTATTTGTGTTCTGCATGACTATGCTCAATGTACAATCGTATGGCAGAGTTCGTTATGTCTTCTCATTACTTCATATTTGCAGGTACAACATTATCACTTACAGTTCAATGGATTGTGTCGAAAATGTTAGGCTTTCATAATTGAATGATTGCATGGTCGCGGATATCTCTGAATCAGCGTTCATCATAAAACTCAAACTGCTGGCACAGTTTCAAATTCGGATACTGAATATGATATTGGGAGGTTTTATTGGTGCTCGGTTCATCTTTACACGATTTAGAAATGAAAGCCATATCGCATATTGTTTGCCTATGTTTGTTATGAAGCAACTATTAAGTACCTGAACCAGATATGTTTCAGAAAATTAATAAAGACGTCAAAAACTAGTACAATTGAAGATTTGATAGCACCACTCGTTGAAAGGTTACTTTTTAAATGCACTAACGATATTGTGAGAATCAATTCGTCAGTGCGGAAAACGAAATGATGCAAAGGGTTGAAATTGTAAGAAGACAACTGGCGTAGAGTGAGTCAAAAATCGTCTTCAAAACTCGTGATCCAGAATATTATAAATGAAAATGTCCAAAGTGACATGTCTCTCATTTCCAAAGCTATCTACAACGAGAAGAAGATAATTTCTAATCCATGTATAGTTGTGGTGCGACAATTGAGGAACATAAGCAAAGAAGATAGATGTCAAAACCCAACGTTATTCACGTTGCCAGTTTAAGATTGAAAACGAAAAGACTAATAGAGTTAGATCATGCAATTGATCAAACGTGTCATAAAGAACGAAAATAAATTAAGTGCCATCCCATTTTATTTTTTGGTTGACACTTTTTGGATATCGCCGATCGTATACTAACGGGGACTCATCGAATCCCATATTGTACATAAAATATCTTTCAAACTAGCATATGTATATAGTTATGTGGTACATTGTTGCATTACTTTCATCTGGGTTACATTTATTATAAGCCCACCCGGGCCAATAGGGTCTTTTGCCTCATTTCCCATTGGATCTGTCAATAAATCAAATTAATTGCGCTCTACCAATAATGTATACTGTTCAAGGATGCGGTGAGATTGCAGCTGTCATTATTAACTTCAACATGTCATTGTGGTGGTAGATTCATGTGATTATCCCATAAAGACGGTAAAATACATGATCCCATTATGAGGGAGTCCGGGTTGAAGGGTTACAATTGTCCCAGGCAACGTTTCGTGAACTCCAGTATATTATGGCCATACATTCCTAAGTAATATGTTTGTAGATTATCTCAGCGTCAGATTTTAGGGACATCTTTCATTGACATTCCCCTGAAATGAAGATCTTTGATACGGATTTTGTCTGCAAAATGACTCACTTAATTTTGGCATACAAAATAAGTATCTTAGCAAACCAAATTAATGAACTTTGCATTTAGTGATGAATTTGTTTCGGAGATTTGATAAATTTCTCATTGTAATACTATGAGAAATCACTGAAAATATGCGGCGACCATATTTAGTTTACGATTACATATAATTGGTGACTAGAGAGGCGTACCTTATCCAATAGTTGCATACAATGATTGATGGTCCATATAAAACATTTCTTCATACAAACTGCTTTCATTGTAATGAAAGTGTAAAAGCCCCGACCCCACCTCCCCGCCCGTGGTATCAGTTATTCCGCCGTAGGCGTAAGATTGATGAGGTATAATATGGGTGGATTAGAGTGCCAGTGATGCATCCAAATAAAAACACACGCTCGGGGTTCACACCCGAATTGTCAATTTCATAGAAGGCACAATAGATACAATCAATGGCATCGGTTACTTAACTTCAGTGATGCCAGAATCGGTATTAGGTCACTTATTTCGAACGCTGAAGTTGTTCATATAAGAACCTCCTACATATCATGAGGACGCACTCCAGAACATGATGCTTCTGTGAGACTTGAAGCTTAAGTAAGATTATTCGAGGCCCCAATCCCTTCCGGTGGTCATCCAAACTGGGCCAAATATTCATATTCTGTGTGTGCAAAATAGCGGTGCCTGATGCTTTTTAGGATCGGAGGGGCCAGAGTTATCCTAATCTCTATCGATTGTGGTGGTACTACGTTGTCAGAGGTAGCGCGAGTTTATTCGTTTACTGCTCAGCGTAGGCATCGCGTGTGCTTTAAGGGTGTGTTGGATTTTTCTTACAAACTCAGGATTACACAAAATCCCGGTGGTTGTGCAACACTTATCGATAGGGCTGAGCGGGATTCCATTGTATTTGCCTAACACCTATGTTACCTCTTCATGACCTTGGGCACGGTTACACCTAGGGCCATATATAGCTGCTATATTCCTCAACCGGAGCCTAATACACCACCCTTATTGACCCTTTTGGTGCTACCATAAGCAGCAATATATTAATGGTTAATGGTAGATTGACTTAGACACCTGAGCTACAGAATCATCTAGCTATTAAAGGAAATACTGCAATTTTAAGTCAGCGATCGTCAAACCAAGGCATGGATAATGACTTTATAAAAGAGCAATGTTCCAGAGGGATAAATTAGTGTCACATTATAAGTAGGCGCGCATACATGTTGCGCGTACACATCGATCGCATAATGTCGTATTGCCACGGAGTGCTTAGGAAGGCCAGTCATTACCGGCCATTTTAACAATGGAACTGCATAACAAATGTAATGATAAGTCCATACTGCATTGTGCAACATTGTAGAAACTAACATAACAATCAGCTGCTAGTAGTTATGTTGATCCCCATCTGATATATAGCTTTGCGCTAGATGCTTGATTTGCTTACAGTTATGATGCAGTTTTATCTGATTACATTACAATGGGACTAACGCAATGTCATGCAAATCAAAATTCGAACTGTCCTCAAAATTGACAAAATCACCACAAACCTACCAACGGCTGGACATACATACTGGCTGCTGACTAATGCATCTAAGAACTAAACTTATGACTACCACCGCGGGATCACCCAGTGCAATGTATTGCTCGCGTGGATCCGCTGTAAATGACGATGGCAAGACTTGCTGCATCATCACACAAGCAGCACGTTCCCCATTGTTCACAAAATACCAATATCGGAAGCGTCTTATTGAAATTGAAAGCAAAATGAGACCACTGTCCGGCCCATGTCGTGTCACATTTAGATGCTGCTGCCAGACGAAGGAAACTAGTGCAATAAACTCTGTCAAGTGATGGTAGTCAGTGTAGTTGGCATTTTATTTAATAAATTCGCCATAGTACGACGACATGCCATCCGTCTGGACCCATAAGATATACTAGACTGTGCTAACTCGTTGAATGCGTTGGTGAATTTTATTGCCTGTAGCAGCATTTCACTGTTACGGTTGGTGAGTTTATGAATACTCTGGGCGATAATGCACCGTCATCCGTCCTACTTCAGCTCACGGGAGTACGTGTGTGGTATTCAGAACAGGTCGTATCTTGGTTGATGCAAATATCGACGCACATTAGATGGACCGCCCTGGCGTCGTCATTTCATTGCTTTTGTTGAGCATCAATAATCCATGTGTTCGAGAACATGTACAATTCACGTAATGTAATGATTGTGTTTAACAATGAAATAGTTCTTTAGGCTGAATCAGTACTCAGCTGTACTCCTGAAGGCAACAATTACAAGGCATCATTGTTATTGCCATTGTATTGGAATTGTCATATAATTTCTTTCCACCTTGAAAACTTGTATAATCGTCTATGGCATATATGTCTATTCGCTTGCGACAGGGTTTGTTTACTTCAACCCAGTTATACGTAAGTAGAATCTGCTACATGATTGTGTCATATTTAGCGGTTTGATTATATAAGTTGCTTGTCAGGGTCGGTTAAATACCTTGTCCGACGAGCAGACGATGGCTTTTGTATGATCCATCTTCAACCTTATACGTTACAAGTACTAGCACCGACAAAACCCTTTATTTAACGGATGTTATCCTGGACAACTAGTTAGCTCCATTTTGGCAGTGCACGTTTTACATGAGTTGCCTAACACTGTGCCTATGCTTGGTGACGAACAAAACAACTGTTAATAAAGAGCACACGCTTCTCGCAACGCCTGCGTGTTTCTATCGCGGTTCTTTTTAGACTCTAGACAAGTAGCTCATATTTACGTCAGCGAAGACCTATCTGTATCACATCTTGAGAATAGTTCTTTTGTCCAAGTAAACCCATGCTGGTACTAGATGCCTTTTGTAATACATTCCTTTTTCTGAAGTAAAGTTTTCGTCATCGTAACCTTCCCAAGAAGGCCGTTGAGCAGGCATGGCTCGTGTCTGCGAACATTCTCTTAGGCCTATTGAGTGCTGCAGTTGATAGCAGTTGCCAACGAAATAACCAGTTGAATTTATGGAACAAGCAATCATTGTTTGGCATGCATCAGCCTTGAAAGACTAGTTACTAGTTGCGATGTCATTACTTTACAAATGTCTTCACCAGATTATATCTACGGAGTATCCCCGCAAAACAGTTATAGTTGCGATCATTGATTCGAAACCTGCGTGGAAATAGTGTATCTTGGAACACATTAACACCAAAGAACGTATTTGTCTAGCTACTTGGTTTTATAAGCATCGATCTGCCGACACGATAGTAATGGCGAAATACAACTGGGTTTTTACAGAGAACTTTCCATTTCACATACCACAATCTCGCAAATGTGATACAACAACGGGTGTCGACGCCTTCGCCATAATTACATTCTTCACGGAACGTGACACCTAGCAGCAGCAATTGAGGGCGACAACGTATTTGCTAATAGGCGTGGTTACCCAGTCAATCACCTAAAGAGTACAAGACGTACTTATGTACCACTTTTATTATAGTTCCCTTTTTATTAAATTCCCACCGGTTGTTAACCGACATTATTTAAAAGAGTAACACATGTAACAATACTGTTGCAATCTGCGGTATTTTGTCAAATAGAATGAATTACATTTTAAGTCGATCTCAGCTAACGGCTTGAGCCCCGATGGAATCATCTGTATGTAAGTTTTATTGGTATTTTGTGATGCGCAAAACCAAGTCTCACAGGATCACACAGCATACCCAGACACTCTCTCTAGCATTATTCGATGTCAACATTCTTAGGTAGAATATTAAGCTTCTCGTGTTGATTCCTGATACCTTTATAATGATGTATTATGAGCTGACATATGAGATTAATTGAAAACATCTCGGATTTCCCAGATATATCCCTTTCTCTGAGAAATCTCCCTAATAACATGTAACAGTGTTACTTTTTAAAACCGAATGATACCTATTTAGATACGCTTTATTAGTAACATATAGCTAATTATTGTCCTCACAATTCCCATGGGCTGTTTGTAGAGGATACGTTAAGATTGTTGCTGGTATTGTTAACCTTCAGTTGAATTTGTCTTGGTAGGCGAAACTTCAATGAATCCCGAAATGACTTGCTCATTGTGAGTGATGATGCTTCTTGTATGAAGAATGGTAGACATTATTGAGTTGATACCATAATCACAGTATAAAACCGCAATTGAGCGACATGAATAATGGACCACTGATGATTTGTCGATCCCAAAAACGGTTGTTGGCAACTTGATGTTTGTCAAATGGGATGTTGACGAATGCAATTATATTATTGTGACCATCAACCATATATATCGATATATAAATATGGATTAACTATTGTGGGTAACTGTTCGATCGTAACAAAATGTAAATACAATTTAGCTTAATTCTGTAGCAACTGTTTAAATCTTGTAATAATTATCATTATCCCATACGTTTCACACCGAATTTTTTCAAAATATTTCTATTGCTAATAAATCGGTACAATTCGTCTGACAGTAATAACAATGTTGACAATTACTGTGCCATTTCCGCATCGATTATGGTGCAATTGGCAATATTCAATAGTTTTCTCATGATAGCACAATGTCGTCAGCAAACGTGAAGAACTGAATAACGAATGAATCCTGTGACAATTGAGCTCGATTGTCTCGCGACGCAAATCCAGCGTCTTGCCAACTCGGCCTAGACCGCATCTAACGCTAGCTGCAGTGTACAAAGAGAACAAGAAGTAAATTATATTCCAGCTTTGACCTTATTTGATAGAATACATCCCCGATGACTCAGTGATATATTCATTACTTGCTGCCATAGATATATAATCGCGTGTGTGTGTTTAGATGATTAATGCCGCAACGGCTAAGTAGTTGTCTTGTGAATTTGATAGGTCAATCTATCTATGAGCCATTGTGCCATCCAATCAAACTACAACTAACACCAGAGGGAGGAAATAAATTGCAATTAGATGGACTGAAAAGTAACATAAGAAGAGCAATAGAACCATTCTAATTCTAATTAAAGAGTGTAAGACGCTGTGAATGCAGCAAATGCTTTAACATGCATCATGAGATATCACACCATTATATCACACTGATAATCTATTAGAGACATCACACCATGATGTCACACTGAAAATCAGATGGAGACATCAAGCCATGTTATCACACAGAGAAATAGATAGAGACATCACAACGGTTTCGGCAGCCCACCATGTTTTTTTTATATATATCATGCTGAGTGGCTGAATATGAGTATTTCGGCGCTAGACAGCATCCCTCTATCGGGAGATGTGGAATACAGCACGCGTTCAACCAATGATGAATAATGTATTTGGTCGCTTGTACTGAAATGACTCGCAGACCGCAAGTATCTGGCGATGAGTTTTACAGTCAATTGTCCATGAACGAAGGAACACTTTGTCTTAATCAAACACCAACGCATCGTGCATCAGCTTACAGACTGCTGTGTGAAAGCAATAAATTCCCGTCTTCATCACGGATGGCGCATGGTAGCTTGGAATATATGATTAGAGAGGAAGCTATTGGGAAATTAAAATACCTTAGAAGCTGGTTGGCAATGCGGAAGACACTGCAGTTTTATGTAGGGAAATTCATTCAAAATTGGTATGACAATGTTATATTAAGCATCACGCTTATGTCTGGATTGCCAACAAAATAAAATTCAATCCAACCCGTCCTCAATAGCTTTGCGTGACACACTAATATTCGAATATGCTCATTTTCTTTTGCCTCAAGCTTGGTTATTACCACTGATATTAACAATCATTTCATTCTTTGTTCATACTTTTAAGGATAGCTAAGAAATCAAGCCGTTATAATGAAATAAAACATGGGTAAATGGGTACTTTTTGGTTTATTTAGATTCAAATAAAGCGCTGACTAATTTCAAGAGTCAATATTTTCACGCAGTGAACGCAGTGCATTGATATCAACTCTTTAGGCTTTGAGCAAAGACAATTTGAATAATTTGCGCCACCTATAGTCATGTACAGCAGAAGCCAATGCAATGATTAAGATAAATCCACCATAGATATATCAGGGTGTTGTTTAGTACAACGCCCAACACAGCACGGTCCATATTGGATCGTTTATATTTGCATTGATATTACAGAATATAACCTCGACTACCTTCAGTCCTGATCCCGTTGGAATAGTTAATTAATTAGCTGATCACTGATGAGAAACTTCAGATAGATTGTCGCTATCACTTGTTAGCATTCCCTGAATAGCATGGAAGTGGCACAAAAATGCTATACACGATGCTATTTATTAAATACAAATGTCCCATCAATTAGCTTGGTTAAGTAAGACATGCAAAGCATTTTGCCATTAGTTGAGAAGTGTATGCGATGTAAACGTGGTAAATCGATGAAGCAACTGTCACACCACTAATTATTTCAGGACCTTAAGCTCGCTTATTCCATAGTCTAGGATTGGTGCCAATATGATTGATTACGTAACCTCTCAAACTCACTGACAGAGACATTAATCATTGTCAAAAAACTATAATTGCGTGTAAGAACATGTTATTATATGCGGTAGGCGGTGCAAATGTTGTGTTGAGTTCTTTGCTCAGAGCTCTACGAAGAGTCTTGTTATATGACACCAACCAGCACCAGACCTCCTTTATTATCCATTTGGGATTCCTAATAACGATTGCCTTTTTAGGCAGGTTCAGCACAATGTGTTGAGCCACGTAGCATATAATGAGTGATGTTAAATTGAATTATATTCCTTTTTTCGTACAGATTAAGTAAGAATCTTTAGCTATACTTGTTCGGCTTAGCGTGGGTCTATTTAGATCATTGCGCTTTGCCAAGATTGGCTTTGTCTTCTCAAATAACATTGCAATGCATAAACGCCCGCCACTATCAGCAATATCCGTGTTGTCTTGTCCAGCGAATGGCCCCAATTATCAGGCAAAGCCACTTTAGGTGATTTACTGTTGAACTGATGTAGCAGGGTCCACTACAAGTTTGCTTTCTTACAATATCCTAACCCTGTCATAGATTAATGAGGGATGATGAGGCACTGGCGGGAAAGTGCGAATGTTAGATACATAGCAATATCGGCGTTGGGGCCTCATCATTACTGATAACTGTCGTCTGTTGGCAAGACATCATAACCGATTTTAATATCAGTAAGTAAATATTGCGTTCCACACAGCGCACTTTTACGGAGCCATGCAGCCGAAAAATAGGCATAGTACACACTGAACGAACGTAGGACACCTGATGCATGTATCGACAAAGACTCTTTTGTCATTTTTCCATTATTGTTATTATTTCAAAAAGCAGATAGCAGTGGTTAAATTGTTCATTGACCCCATTATCAAAACCTCGGATAGGATACAAAGCACAGCTCTTATATAACTTGATGAATTTAAATGCTCATTCGATATCACAGCTGTACCTTTTTTATAACAATACAAGTTCATATCCGTGAGCAAGCCATGAGTCACCGACGCTTGTCATTACAACAGGAGTGACTACATATCGTGAATTGCTGGTGTGGAGAAGGGGTGTGGGGTATCAAGTATAAGTGCACGCTATCATTAAATACCTGCATAGCTCTATCAAACTGTGTTTGTGGTTGATTATCAGTGATTATACGCGACAACGGAGACATTTTATTGCGACGATTGGTCCTAACAAATTGTTACTGGTCACATTCACTGCAGCAAAGGTCGTCAACAGCTGGTAAGGTGCACTTCCTCAATGATGATGATCAGGGATGCATATTGCGTGTTTGAATCTGAAGCCTTCGGTGCATGTGTGGTACACTCCAGTGACACCAATAGCGTGTCATGATAAGATTGTCAGTCGTGTTGATAAAGTTTCGGTAATACATCTAGCAGCTTACCAATAATTGTAAGTATAGACGTATTCACCTCCTCCCTTGGATAAAGCCATGAGACGTCTTGACCAATAACCAGCACAAAACATGAAAGTGCTCCAAGTAACGGTGTAATCTAACATGCTGAAAGGTAACATAGTTTTCTTCAGCACTTATATATGTAAGTATAACAATCATTACAGTTAACTTGATTTCCACGTTTTGCAAGATAATACTAACATGAACAAATGCTATTTATCGTATTCTAATATTGATTTCCTTGAACGGCTTCATCTAGCTGGTGTTAATATCCGTGTCTGAGTTGAATTATGCAGACATTATGCAAGGAATACCAAATGAAAGAGAAAGACGTGTTTGTTCCATGTTCCATATAGCTGTCACTGACGCCACCGCTTCGCATATGGCTGCACTATTAAAGTCAATAAGCCTATATTTAGGGTTGTATATGTGACGTGTTACCGATATAACACTGCAATCATGACCATCAGCGTGTTATCCATTCAGTTCTGTTGGAATATAATGTTACTTACACCAGCCTCAGTTGGTGTGAGGGTCATATGTGGCGCGTTATAAGCTGCACAATACTTAGCTGGTTATTGCTAGGGATGAAAATGACAAACAGGCGTTTATCACTTTCACATTGAGTTTTTCAGTATCTCCGCTGTTGGTTTCGGCTTCTTTCCTAACATTATATGTTGTCAACTTATACCGTAATAAATAAGAAAGACACGCAATGTATGGCTTTTAAATATACTTTTAACGCGCAATGCATTGCTGACTTCTTGGGATCACTGTCAGTAAACATAACCGATCTTATTATTTCAAGCAGGCCCGATGGGCTTCATCCTATGTAAACATGAGACATTAATCACTTTAGCCCTCAGCATTTTGCATCATGAAATGTCACATTTCACAACATGTGATTCGTTAAAAACGCATACCAAGAAAATGCAGACAAATCCTCGGTGTATAATCCACAATCCTAACATAAACCCATCGATGCAAACATCACCAAACTTTCTGTTGCTATCATTAAGCGATTACTAAAGTTATTGGAAGTTCAGGAAAGCATTGCGAGCTTGAACAGTTTTGCCTTGTGGGGTTTCGATTTTAATTTCAATCAGCTTATATGTGTCTACATTCGATGGAAGCAGATGTGTTGGATTCCACAATTCAGTGTTTTCCATTTGCATAAAGTAGATGTTTGTCACCAACCAGATGTCATCATCAAATCGTTGCCAAAGTATTAACATGGAGTGTGGAACAAATATAAGTATGTATTACCAATTATTTAATTCTTGGACATTTGCCAAAACACATTTGCATCTGGGCAGTAGGCTGTGTTAATGCCAAACCTCATGAGTTTCTGTATCAAAATACAGAATTAGAGTAATTTCGACCAAAGCACATAGGTTAAAGTAATTGAAAAGCGGTTGTTACCTGTCTCATATCCTCAATTCAACTCATATAACATGATTACACGGAACAATTACGGAGCTTAGCCTAACGCACAGTACCATCGATTCATTTATTAAAGGTGTGGATGCATTCAGTTTCTTTTGTAAGATAAAACAGATACACCCACGAGCAAATTAATGTTGGTGCTCTAAAAGGATCACTCCGAACCCTACCAATCACCAATAGCTCAAGTTGTAGAAAAGTAAAACTGGCCTCAGCACTCACATCCTGGTCAGGGGTCTGCCAAATATATACCGAGATTTGTACTTTGGTCTGTCCCTTGATCAAATATTATATGCGTGATATGTTGAATTAAACTCCATGCTATTCATTTCACATACAGGTTATCTCAAACTTAATATATTTTTAATTTGCAATCTCGCACCGGCAACTATATATATATATATATATATATCAGTTGTACATTATAATAACCTACTCAAGATAATGCTTTAACGATAACCAAGATACACTGCTGCTCGATAAGCCGTCAAATAAGAAATTAAACTTGGCACAATACGCTCTCATCTAAAAGCGGATTTTAGGTGTTGACTGCCACGAAAAGGCTGCTGTAAAGCATATCATTGCGTTGACCCTCACCGTCGGTCTGCAGATATTTACTTGTGCCATAATCGATACAAGTGTCATGATCGATTCTCAACTACTTTTTTACTGGTAATCATCAAACTCAGTGTCTACAACCATTCCCAAGGTATTTGTTAGTTACGATTGCGTGTCTTTTTAACACAAATATGAAGTACTACATTTTCAGACAATTATGTTAACACATAGTGGTTTTATTTTAAAAGCATAGCGCGGCGACGAAACGCACCACAATATGTTGTCTAGCACGAATTCTACTTTAGAAAACAAAAATGATTAATGCATCAAGGATCAGACATCGACTGTTTATACGATATACATATCCGGACACTTTCAAACGTGGATGGTTTTACAGTGATACAAATGTGAAGTATGGACTTGTCGGTGTTGGTAGTTGTTAACTTGCACATATCTTTATATATACTATGTCATTCTGTGACTTTGCCTCTCCCATCACCCAACAAAAGAACGCTAAGTTCAGTTTATTGCGTGAGATAAAACTTAACCAGTCGCGAACCAATTGTTTTATGCACCTCTGTATTAGGATAATTATGAGCATGTACAATCGTTATAAGCTCAAGTAAAACAGTAGAAATGCAAACTTGCCGTCAGCAGTTATATTCAGATGTATTTAAAATATCAATCAGCTGTTATTCATTTTGGTCTTTCGGCTTCAACATTTATTCGGGGCGAGACAATGACATCGAATTAAATGTTGAACAGTTCATTTGAGTTCAACCGGATTCTTGAAATAGGTTCGATACTTCATTTTTATTTTTCGATGCCATTTATTCAATATCTATTAACATTTACTCAAATATTGATGCGATAACTATTATGCACTGCCTCAAAAACGGCCGTCCTTTTCTAGCTCTTCAAAATACTTCGAAGAAAATGGTCCGTTATCTGAGGGTCACACTAAGATAGGGTCACTTGAGAGAGGTAATAAGCATCAACATACACACTTCTGAAAACCAACGTGGACGAGCGCCATATAAGAGTAACTTAGTTTATTCCGCCTTGAATAATGCAAGCAGTCTCTTTATTTTGGCTGGCCAAGTAGATAACACCATCCAGTAACATTTTGGGACAGTGGCCAGCAAATTATTACTATTTGCATCTGAATACAGCCAGCAATGGCAGTTACCTAATGCATCCCATGCGCAATTAGAGAAACATGCCTCAGTAGACTCTAGTATGATTATAAACACCCAGCTTTTATCACATATCGAGGAGACGATAGACTGTTGTTAAATGCCGTATGACGGCAATTACATTGACCCTTCTTGGGGTCAATACAGAAATAAAACTAAGTACTGATGTAGTAGCGATTTGCATTACAAATGCGGTAAATTGACCATGCCTATGTACATTTGCAAAAGTCATTCAATCATTATCAGTAACGCGATATAAATATCACATGACAAACCTGGGTATTATGTCCAATTTGCTCCCAAACAAACACGATACGTTCAATATTGCTTTTCCTATTGAAATTGAATCTTGCTGTGTTGTGATGATTGCTGACCCTGCCATAGCACGACAAATATAGATGTTACGCGATATGAACTTATCCGAAATCCAGTCTGATTCGTATAGCTATTTTAACTCGTTGAAATATGTCCAACCATTTTCTAAAGCTCTTTTATTGGGTTGGTGAATTGTTATTCACGTTCGATGAACCTACCACACATCTCTACCCTCTTGTGACAATGGCCAGCCATGTAGAGTACTCATCCAATGCCCGTTTTAATGCAAGCAGGCACTAGTACCCATTTGCCTCTTAATGCAATGACATGGGTCCATGTTGGTATCAATATCTGCATGCTCTATGTAACAGTAGACAAGCAGCTTTGAGTAATAGGAGATATTGAACAACATAAGTATGTTTCCGCAGAATAGCAATAATTCCCTACACGTGTTCCTCTTGATGTGGTAAATGCCCACGCCCGAAGTATCGTTTCGGGGTTTTTTAGAGCGAGTACCTTTACCGATGCATGTGCTTACGTCGGCTGGTACTTATATAGCTAAATCTCTTCGATCCCCACCCGCTCTCCATATCATCATCCACCACCCACTACACACACAGACTCTGCTGATTCATGTACGGTTATAGGCTTGCCTGACGATTTTTCATTAAGTACCGACAAGCGCTGACTTAATAAATAGGTCCTACTAATTTACCTTCAATTGCTGTTTGACGGCTATCAGCCATATGTTTAACCAAGTACATTTATTTCTTACTTCATTAGAACTGGTTTACATTGTGACAATGTAACTGTTTTAAAACCTTGTCAGGTTTCTACGAATCACGGCAATTTATCTTTGTATGTCATTACATGATTGAGCTAAACATATTTTCCCGTTCAAATTACTAAAACAGTTGCCGATGCCTATGTAGTGCAACAAGGTATCAATATAGATTCATGAATCGTCTATCACACGGTTTAATGGGTCCGACAGATATGGAAGCATGCTGAGCGATTGTTTGAAATGTGTGTCGGTTCCATGACATAATCTCCCACACGATCGAACAAATAAACTATTAACTTTAATCAATTGATTGCAATTACCCAATTACGTTGCAGATATTTTATATATATGCTACTAAAGCCAAACATTATCCAATTAGACTGAGGTTTCATGAATTGAACGGAACCATGTGGTTTGATATTTAATGAAGGCAGCTACTAGTGCATGATCTGAAAACTGATCAAAGCTAAAATGTGACGCTAGCATGACTCGCAAGTACAAATGCACCGCTAACGACAAATGTAAGTTTTACTAACTGTTGCTACATAGTAAGCCATCTGTCTGAACACGACATAAACGAAAAAATTGTCAAGTGTGACATAGATAGATAACGTTCATGAGTCAAAGCCGAATGGCAACTCTCCATTTCGTCGGTGGCCCTTGCGGAGCTGCGTGTTTTCATATGGCCTTAGTTGCTGTCATTATCTATCGAGGACTTAATTTACTTACTGATAGCTCAAGAATGAAACAAACCACCCTTGCGAAAAATGCCATAAATTATCTTGTCAAATAGATAATGGTGAAGTCCCACCAAAGCACAGTAGTATTTACTCATATTACTTCATGCTAGGCAGTGCTGGCTGTGCACATGGCAGACATTGATCCCTAGAGTCACATAAGAACCAAATAGCCGGCCCGATCTATTATCACGAATGGCATAATTAACATATCAATTCCCATTTTCCCGTCTCTGGCACTCTATAACGAGCCAATTTATCAACACATGCCGGAACGTCCGATTTCCATTCATTGGTCATTTTGATTTGTGATGGGCCCAGCGATGGTGATAACCACACAGACCTAGGAGCGGTGACTGGCTAGATTTCCCTATCAATTATCATATGCGCTGAAATATGTATTTGTAGTACACAAAAACTGAGATATGATGAACTATGCACCTTAGACCAATCATGCTCAGATTGCAAGAAAATAGTAAAAAAAATATTACAGATTGTGAACGCTGATTAACATTTGATGTGCGATAGTGCTTTATATTGAAAACGTCTGTATTACACATCTTTTGGATTTACCTGTATGGTTGTCACATACACCGCATGACATCATATAGCACAACAAACACATGTTTGCTTGAAATCATGCATACATCCTGTTTGCAAGCAAAGTGTTAATTGTCAAGACGGCAGTCACATATTCGCTGTTAAGGATTTGCTTATTATACAGCCATTTCTGAGAAAATGTCGGAATCTAGCTCCTAAAATGATAGATAAGGCAGATGTAGAAGCAGTCGTAATTCAAGCAAATAAGCCAACCGCGCATGTCGCTTCGGGACCACCACAAAAAATGCATTCATCCGTTTGTTCAGATGTTATTTAGCCTCAGCCATACACACCTTGCTAAAACTGAACGATTGCGCAAATAGTATGGTCTGCATAGACAATTGAAGTCTATCTTGGATGCTTACACAAATAAACCGTGCTAAGTGGACAATGTTTGAAACAACAACACACTGTAACAGCTAACACTACACAGCTGTCATATTCCGGCTTCGAGCTTGAATTATCATGCTGACAAAATCTGTGGCTAAGACGGAAATCAGATGGGCGATGAGTCCCTTTTCGTTCAGCATTTTGTTTGTTTTCATATTAATTTAAAAGGTTGCAGACTTGCATTAATCATACAGACGGAATTATCCTGACTGAGCGCGATAATGATTTAAAAACAATATTTGTGATGATATAGGCTGACGTCGAAACAATGATGCAAGCTTCCCTCCCCACAAACATTCAAGCGTGCCATTATCGCGCAAAAGCCGACATTCATCAATATAACATGATTGCACTGCAGTGAAGCTCAGCTACCGTATAATATATAAAAGGGATGTGTTTTCGTAAACGCTGATAGAAAATTCATAAGTAATATCATCTGATATAAAACACAAAAGTAAATTGTACAGCAATAACATACTTCATAAAGGACAGATCGACAACAGCTGGTCCTGCGTACCTCTTATCTTAACACGCGCAAAAATAAAATACAGCGTATAATTAAAAGGGATAAACGAATAATCTATGAATATGCTCCCAGTTCGTCCATTACGTAGACTGGCAAGAGATACGCTTCGTGTAATATAATCGTCCTTTTCACACAAGCTGGTAATGCTGTTTTCCCACGGGAAGCACGCAACCAGCAATCAGGATGGTTAATCTGCCCCTAGTCACGATGGTCATTTACTCGCCAAGGTCAGTCATAAATAGATAATGTTGCTGTTAGCCATGATGGACATGGTTTAATTGGTTGAAAGCGTTGATTTAACTAGTGTGCTTCTCTTTTGTGTTGCTACTCGTTACAATAAATAACGTATGCTTGTGTTACTTGGATACAGCCATGCAAGTATTAACCCAGCATTAAGGAGACATTCTTGTTGTGTAGCGTAACTATGCGTTAACATGCGCGGATAGTAAGTAACAAGCAAACATGCACAATGGCAATGGTCTATATCTCACACAAACATCTAAATGCATACTATTTTGCCTTATAATAGGTGCTGGAGGACGGATATTTTTCATTGGTACAATATGTGTGCTGATGCCCCAAATAGCTATATATGACAAATAGCCTTTTAAACACCAGCGCAGTGAGGTATACGGAAATCTGAATAATTAGATTAAGTGTGTTACTTTTATTGCCGTTGCTTTTCAAAGAAAGTTGGTATCCGTGTGCATTATGCTTTATGCAAAGCACACATGTGTATAATTCTATTATGTCCTTAATGGAATGTCTTGAGAGATTAAAGATAACAGATAATGCATTATGAGAATTACGCAGTGACATTGCTGTAGTATTCCCCGAACGAAATGGTATCAATATATATATTGATAACGTGCCAAAATATCAGAAAAAACAAATATACAGATGACGAAATTCACTACAAAATGCGCATCGGGAATCACAACAAGATGTATTTGTTCCCTGGATCACACGTCAAACTATGGTTGTGTGCCTCGTAAGAAGTGATGAAGAAAATAGTATATATTACAATGTCGCAACAAAAAGACTGTGCCGGTAAATAGTGGAAAAGATCGATAGGTTTAGCTGTTTGGCATTATGTATGGGGATAGAGCTATAACTGCTTGAAGGAAGCCTTTAATTTCTTTTAATAACTAATGTGTGTCTTTGTCTTGTAAACACTTTTAATAACTAACGTGTAGTTGTCGAACAAATGGGTTATTTATAGCAATAGGACACATGCTACTCGTGGGAAATTAGCATAACAGGTTTCACTAGCGAGTTAATTTGCCAGTTGTTCATAAGCTATGCTATAATAGTCAGGTTTTAACGGAATAATATATTATGCTGCTCATGTTAACGTTGACACTGATATTCGCTCTGCTGGCCCATTATGCAATATAATTGCGCAGTCATGATTCCTGCGGAAGCACTATTTATTCATCATGCTCAATTATATGCATATAACGTCGCGCTTGGTCCATATGTGTCCGAACATATAGCATCAAATTTAAGCAGTCATTAGGAACTATTTTGTTATTAATATTATTTTGTTATATGCCAGTTTATTGATGTTCACTTTGCCCTCTCGAACTTATTTGCAGCTATCATTCGTATCATTCACGCACAATTGCAAATATCACGACCTTGATCTGCACAAAGCGCAAACACTGCGAGTGATATTTGGTGTTGCTTATGGGTATTGTGCGCAAGACTGACTCGAGATAAGTGAATGCGTACAGCTCCGATTAATTTACTAGTAAACGCCACTGGTCATAACAAAAACACGCAAACACACATACATTGAAATATAAACTTATTTCTATACCCTCATTCATTTCACTATTCAACGCCCATCCGTGGTCATAACAAAAACACGCCAACATTGAAAACTTATACATACAATTGAATATGTATCTGCAAATACTTAAAGCATTAATATTTCTATCGCCTTTATTATACTTCTGCTCATTCAAGATTTAAACACTATTCATAATTAGGAGAAGATGTCGTTCTTGTGATATGTCAGCAATACATTTGTCAAGATGAGTTACGGTTTCATGGCAACGTTTGCGCTAAGAACCCATGTTCCAAACGATATTGTATGCTTATATCCTTGATTCTAACTTATTGCATGCACAACGAATACATTAGCGGAATGTATCGAATCATTATTTTTAAAAAACATGCCAAATACATACTATTAAAGCATTTAACATAATGCAAACCAAAACACGAGATCTATACCGCCTTTATTATACTTCTGTCAAATATTAATGATCATGTAAGTGGACGTATATTGTTAAACTGGACTAAGGTGATATCGAACATAATAATTAGGAGAAGATGTCCAGTTTGTACTTTCTGTGTGATATGTCAGCAATACATTTATGGTTCAAGATGAATTACAGGATGGCTCTAACGCAACCATTAGTTTGCGACACTGATGACGATTCATTGAATATGAAAGTCATTGTAATGAATCACGCCGGCGTTCTCCACTTCATGGTCACTCTTTCGGCCAATTGTGCGAGAATATCACAATGTCAAGCTGATTTTTGTGCTTTGTATGAATCACCGAAGCTATGAACCGATGATAGGTCTTGTGTGTATTGCATGGTGTATAACCAATCACAACTTATCACGATATGCCTCTTTTAAATTGCTTACAGATAGCTCAAAACCAATGCCAGGTTTTAAGAATGTATATATGCTGTTACAATGGCAGAAAATTAGCTACAAAGGCGATTAACTGACGTTATCATACCTCAATCGGCTTGTTTTTCGAGTGGGCCGCGTGTTGTGGAATTACATGTGATGCATTTTAAAACTACTACTGGCGGCTTAATATGTAGATGGTGCTCATAGTCTGTATAGCACAATTTCCTTCAATAATCATGAGTATAATTGAAAGCAGTACAAACTTGGCAAGAGCTGTAATACGCGTAGCAATTTCTTTTATTCAAATAAAGGAGAGACATTGAAGTTGTGATCACTGGTATTTGCGGATGCTATCTATTCAAACCAATGACAAACCTCCAGTTTTGTATCGACATGTTGTAAATATTGTATAAATCAATTCATAATAATACAAAATTTGCGCAATACTTTCCTATGATGACAAATCATCAAAATTCACTTTCTACGCCACCACACGTCGAATACTGTGCTATCAAAACCGCCAGATTAACATACTGGAACATATACAAGAACATTGATAGTATTTGCCTTCCCTTAAAAATGACACTGAACATATACGAATGAGAAAGCCAACAGCTGCATAACACGTCGGAAATAGGTCAACTGTGGGACAGTTGTATAGCATTATAAAAGCGTCAGCCCCTAAACATTTCACAATCTAGCTCTACCCAGGCGGCTATCTATCGTTGCTCGTGCATCATAACGCTATGGTTATACACGAGGGTTCCATTTCGGATGTTATCTACTTTTGTTTTGCTATATTCTCTCTCCCTGACTCTCTGGCGCATTCGATGGCATGGTTAAACGAAACGACATTTGTTCCAATTTCTGCTTCTGGTTACGCAATATTGTTGTTTGCTTTTCGACCCCCAGTAATCAAGATAACGTTTTTAGGCTCTTCGCAGTCTTTGGAACGTAATGGACAATGTAAAAAAACACTCCCCAGGGGGAGTCAGAAAGTAGCTGCACAGAAAACTGGTGTACTGGAGGGAGCGGTGGGAGAAGGGTTTAAGGGATGGAGATGGTTGGATGTGGTTGTGATCCGAACTTTGAAAACTCGCAGGTGCCCTCTCGGAAATGAGAGATATATTTAGAAGCATACCGTGTCTGAAATGAATCAGCAATCATAACAACAGGGAGAGGTGCGGTGTATATCGTGACTCGAGCTTCATATAAATGTAAGTTAATTGCGTATGTAATAGGTATCGCTATAAATCATCCGCGACAGCGTCACGTATTGGTGTAATTTAATGTCCGGAATGGTCCCGGTGATAATCAGCCAATTATGTTGATTGGAGTATGGTAGTAATATACAGTTAGGCTGTCTTCGTGGAGCGAACTGTGAACATATATCAAGCAAAACCACTCTAATGTACTCTGCACGTGTCGTGCTTAGGCAGTGAGGTTGAACAGGCTGATGCACAAAGGCACGTCAATGATCTGCGATGGTTAATTGTACTCTATTTGGATAACGTTTAGCTCTGTAAGGCGTTTTTATGATGTTATATTTGTATCTATTCCCTCAAGCACCGCCATGTTCCTTATGTATTGTTAGTTCTGCACGTTAGACAATTCCCTGCAGAGGAGCAAATATATAGTTTGAATAACCTTCGGTATATTTGGCTTTTACAATAAACCAACTGAATAGTTCTCGGATTTCAGAATCATACAAATTTACAATAAAGTCAATTGAGTCATTTATTTATCAATAATTCAATATCTTTTTGCTTCAGCAGTATCAACAGACTCTTCTTTATGCATGTACTGCTCTTTTTTATGACTTATCTAAAGACGTGAAATAACCACACATCATCCACAGCGGGATGTAAAGTCCAAACACTCAGTATGCAAAACACTGGCACGTCACAAAGAGGCTGATACATGTACCCTCCAGAAACTTACCAGATAAATGTTTGTAAGTATTAACTGCTTCCGAGCATCACTGCTAATTAATATGATCCGTTTAATTAATGTTTATGTTAGTAAAGCTTGCAACCATAAAAGTGACCGCGCAATTTGAATGAAAGTAACATGAAGCATCACCATTTTATTTAACATTTGGGAATATGTGTTCACTGTATGGAACGCCCGGAGCAGAATGGGGTAGACATTCCATTTATTACAATTATCTGTAGGGAGCGAGATTATGCATCAAATACAACAAATCGTATGCCAAAGCAGAGGATACTTGCTTGGTCAAAGTTTCTGGTAAGCTGATGCATTGATAGCGCATTGGCAATTGGCATCGGCATATATGCATATAATTATCGGTTAGACCATGCGTCGTAATTTGTGATGTTTTTCATGTTTTCTATTGTAGTATTCGATCGCATACAACACTCGACTGCGGTGCATTATCAACACAGTGAAGCACATTTTGCTCCTTTGTGGGGCCTTGGCAGAACCTGCTGTGAGATAAGCCAACAAATTTGGTTGACAATAGATTGTTAGCGATGGAAGTGTTAAAACGAACATGGCTTGAGCACCGAAACTTCGCCGCTTGTTTGAACGGGGAACTGCATATCGACGAATCCTGCATATAACCAGCATACACCACAATAAAGATAGCAACGCCTGGGTAATTGCTTAATATTACACAGAGGCTCGATCTATAGTACATATGATGGTGCAATGCAATGCGAGTAATCCGGCTTGAACCCAAAATAGTTTTTAGATTGAAGGTTTAACATTGTTTTGGGGAAAACTACGTTCACGGAAAACATCCATAACTGCGTCTTTGGGTGTGGCAAGAGCTATTGAGAATCTATGCATGCTTGGTCTCTGCAACTAGGGCAACTTTAGGGTAGGATAATTGCTGCACTTTTTTGCTATTTTATGTCCGCCGGCAGCTGGATTGGTACCTGGCGTATTGGCTTAAGCATGAACTTTAGCTAGTAAGCCAAAGCGTGTATGGTTATGAAAATATTCACACTCGAGGGCAGAGGTCCACTCCGTATGCGGTCCAATATCGACCTGCTTTTGAAATTACAATATATCTATAATAATAAACACAAATACTCAAAATCATAGATGACCTCGATTTAGCAGGCAAGTGTTATAAATGTATGTGTAGGGATTAACGTTATGAATGCTTTTTTAAAGAACTATTTGCTGTAGAAGATCTTTTGTATTAGCATCCGGAAGGTCACTGACAATGGAAATTTCAAATTTGCTTCAAATATTTGCGTTCTGTATGACTATGCTCAAGGTACAATCGTATAGCAGAGTTCATTATGTCTTCTTATTACTTCATATTTTCAGGTCCAACAGTATCACTAACAGTTCCATGGATTATGTTGCCCGCACAAAAATGTTAGGCTTTCGTAACTGAAAGCTAGTATGGACGCGGATGTTATCGAAAAGATTCCCTGTATCAGCGGTCATCATCAACTCAAACTGCTGGTGCAGGTTCATATTCGGATGCTGTATATGATATTGGGTGGTTTTATTGGAGGTTCGGTTCATCGTTACACGATATATCGACACCTTGAGGCAAAAACCTCAAAACTAGTTCAATTGTAGATTTGATAGCTCTACGTTTAAAGGCTAGATTTCAAACACACTAATGATATTGTGAGAAGCATTCGTCAGTGCGGAGAACGAAATGTGCAGATAGTTTAACTTGTAAGATAACTGACATAAAGAGAGTCAATAATCGTCTGCGAAACTCGCGATTCAGGAATTCAAACAATGAATATATCCAACGTGACCTATCTCTGACTTCCAAAGCTTTGTCAAACGTTGGTAATGTCGATTCCATGCATATGTTTTTTCTGACAATTGATGAACGAAAGCAAAGAAGATTCACGTCAAAACCCAATGTTATTCACTTCGCCGGTTTCAAATAGGAAACGTAAGGACCGGGAGAGGGCGTTAGATCATGCAATTCATCAAACGGGTCATATAGAACGAAAACAAGTTTCGACATATATAAAATGTCTTTCAATCAAGCATATGTATATAGTTCTGTAGTACATTGTTGCATAACTTTCCAGCAGGGTTAGTTTATTATAAGCCCACCAGGGCAATTTGGTCTTTTGACTTATTTCCCATGGGATCTATCAATAAACCAAATTATTGGCTATCTAGCCATAACATTTACTGGTCAAGGATGCAACGAGATTGCAGCTGTCGTTATTAGCTACCACATGTAATTGTGGTGGTAGATTTATGTTATTAATTATCCTATAAAGACGCCGCAATACATGACCCTATAACGAAGGAATCCGGGGTGAAGGGTTACGGTTGTCTCAGGCAACGTTAGGTGAATACCAGTGTATTATGGTCAGATCTCGGCGTCCAATTTTAGGGACATCTTGCATTGGTATTCCCCTAAAATGAAGCTCTTTGTTACATTGCCGCACATGTGGTTGGCGCATTCTTCACACGAATTGTCTAAAAAATGACTCACTCGAGTTTGGCACACCAAATAAGTAATTTTTCAAACTGAATGTAGTGAAAATTACATTTGGTTGATGATTTTGCTTCGAAGATTTGAAAAATTACTTATTGTAATATAACTAGAGATCACTGAAAATATGCAACGACCATAATGAGTTTGCAATTACATATAATTGGTGACTAGATATTCGAACCTTGCAGAAGAGTTGCATACAACGATTTATGGTCCATATAAAATATTTCATCACACACAACCGCTGTAATTGTAATTTCAATGTAAAGGCACCCCCACCTACCATTTTTCCCCTGGCATCAGTTATTCCCCCGTGGGCGTAAGATTCATGAGGTATAATTTGGGTAGGTTAGAGTGCCAGTGATGCATCCAATTAAATGCCTCACTCAGGGTGTGCAGCACGTTTGTCAATTTCATAGAAGGCACAAAAGATACCATAAATGGCATCGGTAGCTTAAATTCAGCAATGGCCGAATCGGTATTCAGGTCACGTATTTCGAACGCTGAATTTGTTTCTATATGAACCTCTTACATATCATGTGGACGCACTCCAGAACATGATGCTTTTGTGAGACTTCAAGCGTATGTAAGATTATTCAAGGCTAATATCCTTGGCGGCGGTCGTCAAAACTGGGCTGAATAATCATATTCTTTGCGTTCAAAATGGCGGTGTACCAAGCTTTTCAGCATCGGAGGCGCCAATATTATTGTTATACTTATCGATTTTTGTGATACTACAGTGTCAGAAGTAGCGAGAGTTTATTCGTTTATTGGTTAGAGTGTGCATCGCGTGTGCTTCAGTTTTTTTTATATTTCTTACAACGCAGGAACACTTACATGCTGTCTGATGGTTGTGCAATACTTATCGTTAAGGCTGTGCGGGATTCCGTTGTATTTGCCTAACACCCGAGTAACCTTGTTATGGCCTTGCGCTAGGTTACACGTAGGCGCATATATATATATGCTGTATTCCTCGAAAGGAGTCTAATACACCAATCGTATAGACCCCAATGTTGCTACCATCAGCAGCAATATATGGATGTTTAATGGTACATTAACTTAGACACCTGAGCTACAGGAACGTCTGGCTATTTCGGGAAATGTGGCTATTTTAAGTCGGCGATAGTCAACCAAGGCATGGACACTGACTTTGTAAAAGAGCAATGTTCCGTAGGGACAAATCAGTGTCAATGATAACGCAAGTATATTCACATTACAAGTAGGCGCGTGTACATGTTGCTCATTCATATCGATCGCATCATGCCGTATTTCCACGGAGTGCTCAGGAAGGCGAGTTCATTACTGGTCATATTAACAGTGGGACTGAATAACACAAGTCTCTGTTTGTACATACTGCATTGTACAATATTGTAGAAATGAACATAACAATCAACCGCTTGTAATTCTTTTGTTCTCCACCTAATATATATATAGCTTAAATCACTCACGCTTGGCCAACTTGATACTTGATTTGCCAACAGTTATGATGCAGTGTTATCTGATTATATTACAATGGGACTAACGCAATGTCATGTAATACATAATTCCAACGGTCCTCAAAATTGACCACACACAACAAACGTACCAACGGCTCTACAAACTTATGCAGTCATGCAATCGTCATTTACACCGGATCCACGCGAACAATACCATGTATTGTTCGCGTGGATCCGCTGTAAATGACGATTGCATGACTGCATCATCGCCCAAAACAAACAAGTTCAGCATCGTTTACAAAATTCCAGTGAGTTTATTAATACTCTAGACGATAATTCACCGCGCTCCGTCCCACTTCAGCTCAATGGCGTTATTATCGATGTTCATTAGATGGACAACCCTGGCGTCGTCATTTACTTGCCTTTGTTGAGCATCAATAATCAATGTGTTCACGTATAGTAATGATTGTGTTTAACAATAAAACAGTTCTTCGGGCTGAATCAGTACTCACCCTGTACTCCTGGACTATTTTCAGAGATCAGTCATTTATCATATTAGCATATTAGCTGCAACCGTGGAATTGGCCATCTTCAAAAACATTACGCCTGTTTATATTGCGATACATGCATGATTGATACACATTTACACCTCGTTGGTTCAACGTTGCATTCATGTTGCCACTTATGCACACCTAGAAATAAAAACATAAGCATAATATGTTGTCAATGATTCTATTTAAGGCATGTTAAGCACAATGTGTTTGGCCACGTAGCATTCTGTGAGTGGTGTTAATTGAGTTAGATACCGTTGTTCGTACAGATTATCCCCGACTGCATGGAAAATAATACTAAATATTATTAATACAAATGAGCATCTTAAGCTATACTAGTTCGGCTTAGCGTGGGTCAATTTAGATCATTGCGCTTTGCCAAGATTTGCTTGGTCTTCTCAAATAACATTTCAATGCATAAACGCTCACCACTCTCAGCAATATCGGTCTATCCCTGACCAGGGGATGGCCCATGACGTGATCTCATACTCGATCGAACAAATAAACGTATAACTATATTCAATAATGACCTTATTAAGGTGCAGATATTATATGTTAACGCTATGAAAGCTAAACCATATTCAATTAAAGTCAGGGTTTAGGAGTCAGACAGCGGACTAACTTACATAATTGTGAGTTAACATCAATTGAGTCATACCATTTGTAATAAAACCAAGTCGTGCTATGTGTCACTCGAAGCAACGTTAAGGATTCTATGGCGTCTGTATGCAGATATCTACATGGAAGGAGCTTTTCTGCATGGAGCGTGTTTTACTCGTTGTAGTTCAACATTGAATATACAATTCAATGCACACAGCAGCGAAATAAAGGAAACAAATAGAAACCGAGAATATGTCAAGTATGACATCGATAGATAACGTTCATCAAGCATAATGAGTTTCATGAGTCAAAGCCAAATAACAACTCTCCATTTCGTATGCGGCCTTAGCGGAGCGGCGTCTCTTCATATGCTCTCAGATGCTGTCATTATTTATCGAGGACTTTATTAACCTGCTTATATCTGAAGATTCAAACAAACTCGCCTCGCAACAAATCCCATGAATAATTGTCATCAATTCGTTATTGATGAAGTCTCACCAAAGCACAGTAGTATTTATTCGTATTATCTCATGCTAGGCAGTGCTGGGTGTGCCCATGGCTGACATTAATCCCTAGAGTCTCATAAGCAATAAATAGAGGGCCCGATCTTTTATCATGAATGGCGTAATTAACATATCATTTCCCATTTTCCCGTCTCTGGCACTCGAAAACGAGCCAATTTATCAACACATGCTCTGGAACGAGGATTAACATCATTTGCCTGCCGGACGTCCGATTTCCATTTATTGGTCATTTAGATTCGTGATGGACCAAGCGACGGTGATAACAACGCAGACGTAGGGGTGGTGAATGGCTAGATTTCCCAATCAATTATTATATGCGCTGAAATATGTATTTATAGAACAACAACAAACTGAGATATGATGAACTATGCACTTGATATCAATTATGTTCAGAATGCAAGAAAATAATGAAAAAAGCTTTTGCTCCATCGATTACCTGTGTTTCAATCTAGTCATTTATTTTGGCGATTGAAGATTCCACTCTACGACCAAGAACGAATAATGATAACCTCATAGATTATATCATCTCTCAGGTTTGAAATATTGATTTATTATTTAAAAATTAACAAAGAACCATAAAAAATAACGTTCCATATATCCTGGTATAATTTCGGCATTTTGAATAAGTTATTTCCAACAATATCTGTAACGTTGATTTCCGATAAGAGTATCAAGAAGAGTAGCTGCCTTGGCTTTATAATTACGGTCATTTGTTTGATAAGGTCTTAAGTTAATTGCTAATTGTGGTGCCATCGCTGGGTTGCGGTAGCTCACCACGAACCACTGTAGATTGTGATAGAATTAAGAAGGGTCCTATAAGATCACGTGATGCGATAAGCAGATAAGCTTCTTCGACAATAGCTGCCACAAAATGCAGGTCCGGAAAAACCGCTACTAACAGAGTCTATAGACTTCACATTCTCATAATTTTATATGTGCTTTATTGTAACAACATGGACGTTACTGGTAAATGACTTAACATTTGAAGGGCTCATGTCCAATACATCAAATCGATCTGATGACGTCGCTCTACCATCTCGTGATGCAGAGTCAGACCTTGTGAAAAGGCTGGTTAAACATAAAACATATCTGACGTGGCTAGATTTATCGGATCGGAAGATGGAGCACTTTTATAAGGTCCTATTGGCACATCTCTACCCGACCAGTCAACCATTGGAGCTTTAACGGCGCCTTCGTTCTTTTGTGCGAATGCAACTTTCTCCGCTCCTAAGTCTAAATATGCATTCCAAGTGACCTTCAACCACAAGTTTTGCTTACATGGAGTATCGCGTTGAAGAAATATAATTTCTCATTGGCTAGAAAGTAAGTTCATGCGATCCCCTCCCCCTTACACCATTGTACACACAAGTGATGCTGTGCCTTTATACTTATCTTACCAACAAAACGTGCCGTGTTGTTGCCATGAAAGCCATGGATCACGAACAAATCGGGGCTCATAATGCGGATGGAAAAGCGCTTGTGGTAAGCATTCACTAAGAAAATGCGCTGGCACTTTCTAGTTGCGTTTACACCAATAGCCACAGACGATTACTCTATCCGGGCAAAAACGCCATGCGACATTGTTCTGTTTTCCTGGTTTGTACCATGTTCGGTTATTCATGATTGTGCTTGCCTTCTGAATCCCTTTTGGGTACATGCTAGGTGATCGATGGTCTGACCCGCTTAATTGTGTGTGGCTTGGGCTGAGATGGAAAATTGTTCTCTGAAATACTTAATAACAACGATTAATGTGTACATATAGTGTCGTTCTGTAACAATGTATATTTCCATAATATATAAAAGGAATGTGTTTTCGCAAAGTAATATCATCTGATATGAAACACAAAGGTAAATTGTACAACAATAACATACTTTATTAAGGACAACGACAACAGAGTTTTATCTGGTCCTGCGTACCTATTATCTTAAGTACACGCGCCAAAATACAGCGAATAGTTAAAGGAATAAACGAATAATCCGAGAATATGACCCAGATCATCCCTGACCTCTGATTATCAGCCTTCCCCCTGCCTTCCTCTTTTTAAAACCATCCATCCATTGGCAAGAGGTACGCCTCGTGTAATCTCATCTTCCTTTTCACACAAGATAGTAATGCTGATTTCCCATGGGTAGTACACAGCCAGCTATCGGGATGGTAAAAAGCGTTGATATAACCTGTATGTTACTCTCTTGTGTTGCTACACCATGTAAATACAAACGTTACAATCAATAACGTATGTTTTGGTTACCTGGATACAGCCATGTAAGTCTTGTCCAGCATTAAGGAGACATTCTTTTTGTGTAGCGTACCTAGGCGTTAACATGCGCGGATAGTAAGTAACAAGCAATCATGCACAATGTTAATGGTCTATATCTCACACAAACACATGAAAACATACTATTTTGTCTTATTGTGTGCTTGGGACAAAGAGATTAAAGATAACAGATAATGCATTATAAGAATTACGCAGTGACATTGTTGTAGCATTCCCTGTACGCAATAGTATGAATATATTTATTGTTAACGTGCCAAAATATAAGAAAAACCAAATGTACAAATGACACCTGTAATGGACAAAATTCTTCAAGACATGAGATATTGTACTGCTTTGTGGCTTTTGATTAAAATTGCATTGCGCCGACACAACGTGGGATTGTGTGGTCTCTAGCCTTGTCTTTATTTTTAAAACTAAGCATCCCACCATACATACTATTTAACATTATTCAACTAATAACATGAGAGCTAACCCATCGAGGTTATATTATCAATTATTAATGGCCCAGGTAAGTTCATGTATATTCATAGGGCGCCCAGTCACTCCGGCACATGGAAAAATGCATCTATAATCTCCGAATTTCTGGTATTTCTTCTCCTCGTGATTATATGGCCGGGACGAGAGTGAAAAATCATCTACGTGACAGTTTCCGTCTTTATATAAGTCCCTCTTCATACGTCTGTCTAGGGATGCATTTTAACCAACTGGCTTGTTCAACATTGTACGTAGGAGCATTTACCAGTACTATAGAATACAAATATTTCCGCCGCCTATGTCATTTGTTAATGAGAGTCTGAACAATGAGTTCAAGTCTTGAGCTTGTCAGAAGCATAAATGATATATTCCGCACTTACTCAGTTAATAATGTGCTCATCTTGCGTTTTATCCTCTCACTGCCGAAATGGGTTAATCTTTTATGCTGGTGTGAGCGGCGACTAAATAGTATTAGTGTATGCAATTGCCCACAAAGTGTCACTACTCTTAAGTATTTCCATCGTTCGGTGCTGTTGTGTAAATCCGCAAGCTCTGCTAACCAAGACCTCTTCGTGAAAATTTTTTATTACACATATCGTGTAGCGGCATCATCAAAATACAATATGTTTCACGACGTAAACAGGTGAAATATCATTTTTAGTGTAGTTGCGTGATCTTGAGCCATTTGTAGTACCTATTGATTATAATGTATACGATCGGTATCGTCGCACATAACAAGAAATCGTTAACGCACATTAATGCGCGTTTGTTGAAATATTGGATTAAGAAATTGCATAATATCATGTTTGCCAATCTCTAATTAGAAAGCCAATCATATGAATACATCGACCTTGTAACAGAATTATCTTGCCAATTGACCGGGTAAGCGAACTATGTTTTGTATGTTTACTCTAATGAACCAAGCAATCCGATTTCATAAGCTCTCCACAATTCACGGAAAAGTAGCTTGAAGTGCCTGCTGTAATTATGGCGCGATAGGTTGATTATACATCCGATTTTTTTTAATGCGCCAATGTATGTCAGCAATTAACTGATTAACGGTACACTATTGTCAACAAGCAATCCTTCGCTTAAGTTGGTTTCCCAAACATATTTGCATGCATTCCTCAATTATCGTGACGTCAGCTCCTAATCAGCGATTTAGTTTGACTGCACTTCAAAATGACAGCTTAAAAATACTTACGCATCTTGGTTGAGTGATTAAACTATTGCATGAATATGCTGTGCAAAAATAGAAGAGCAAGAGCCCTCTCGAATATCACGAACGAAAGCAATTAAATTTTACCCTTTAGACAAATCGTACAAGAGTTATTTTGACTTATCTCTTCAAGTGCTTTAAATGCTCTTGTTATGACGTGCGGTTGTATGAAAAGAATACCACATATGACGTGCTATAGAAATGTGTTCCACAGATGACTGCTATGAATGAGTGGTGCCGGTCCGTTATCATCTCCCAGGCCGCTAAATGTATTACTCAGGCGATGATATTGCTAATAAATTGTTACTCGACGCGAGCCGAAAACTGAATTATTCAAAATTGAAATCCATATGTAGAATACAAAATCATAGCAGCTCGCGATTCGTAGTCAGATCAAGTGCGGCTATTACTTTGTCAGATGCGATCACTGACCTTAGAAGGCAACATGATATTGACCCATCTGCAAAGTCTCTTTGACCAAAAGTTGTTTGGAAGCATATGCTATTTCTTGAACTGTTATACGTACTGTACATTTTCGCTGCATGCTGTTTCGCAGGAATACATGTCGCATGCACATAGCACATATGCGAATACTAAAAATTTTATGTCGTAAAATTTTTCAGGACTAATGATTACTAATGTAATTACTCGTAATTTCCCGGTGATGATCAGCCAATTATGTTGATTGGAGTTTGGTAGTATATAGCTGGGCGGTCCTCACGGAGCGGATTGTGAACATATATCAATCCAAACCATTCTGATGTACTATGGATGTATTGTGCTAAGGTAGTGAGGTTCAACAGGATGGTTTACAAAAGCGATGGTCTGCGATGGTTAATGGTACTCTATTTGGAGAACTTCTAGCTCTCTAAAGCGTCTTTATATTATTATATTTGTACCTGTTCCCTCAAGCACCGCCAGGTTCCTTATGAATTGTCATATCTAAGTTTTTATAACCTTCGGTATGTTTGGCTTTTACAAGAAACCAACTAAAAATTTCTCGGATTTCAATATCATAAAAATTAAGGATAAAGTCAATTGAATCATTTCTTTATCAATAATTTAATTTCTCCTTGCCCAAGTAGTATCAACAGACTCTTTTTTGCGCACTTACCGTAATGAGACATATTCATCGGCTCTTCATAATGACTAATCTAAAGACGTAAAATAGCCGCACTCGCATCTCGACAATAAATACTCAGTATGCAAAACACTAGCACCTCTTAAGTGTGAGCATTCGCTGCTTACGAGTATCACTTCAAATTAAATATGATCTGATTCATTGCTGTTTATGTAAGTCAAAGCTTATAACCATAAAAGTGACCGCACAATTCAAGTAACATGAAACATCTTTATTTTATTTAACGTCGGAGAATATTTGTTCACTGTCTAAAATGCCCGGAGTAGCATTGCGTAGAGATTCCGTCTATTACAATTATCGGTAGGGCGCGTGATTATGTATCAAATGCAAAAACTCATGTGTCAAGACTTAGGATACTTTGATTGGTCAAAGGTTATGGTAAGCTGATGCGATAATAACTCATGGCCAATTGGCATTGGCATATATGCAACTAAGTGTTGTTTAGACCATGCGTCCAAAATCGACCCGCTTATCAACAGCCAATATATCAATAATAATAAACACATATACTCAAAATCATCGATGATCGCCATTTAGCAGGCAAGTGCTATAAAAGTATGGTTACGAATTAATTTTAACAATGTTTTTTTTAAAGAACTAAATGTGGAGAGGATCGTGTGTATTAGCATCAAGAATGTCACTGACAAAAGAAATTTCCAATTTGCTACGATATTTGGGTTCTGTATGACAATGCTCCAGGCACAATCGTATGGCAAAGTTCATTATGTCGCGGATGCTATCGGAAAGAGCCCCTGAATCAGAATTCATGATCAACCCAAACTGCTGGTACAGGTTCATATTCGGATACTGAATATGATATTGGGTGGTTTTAATGGTGGTTCGGTTCATCTTCACACGATCTATTGAGCTCTTGAGCGTGCAATTTAGAAATAGAAAACCTTCCATGATATCTAGTAATGCCATATCGCATGTCTGCTTAAGTTTAATAAGATGCAACTAGTAAGTATGATTGCGACAATGAACAAAGACGTCAAAACTAGTACAATTGTAGTCTGAATAGCACTACTCGTTAAAAGGCTAGATTTCAAACTCACTAATGATATTGTGAGAAAAATTCGTCAATGTGGATCACGAAATGTGCAGAGAGTTGCACTCGTTAAATAACAGACATAGAATGAGGCAATAATCGTTTTCAAAACTCGTGATCCAGAATATTATAAATGAATATACCCAAAGTATATAGGTCTGTGGTACATTGTTGCACTACTTTTAAGCAGGGTTAGATTATTATAAGCCCACCATGGCCAATGGGGTCTTTTGCCTTATTTCCCATGGGATGTGTCAATAAACCAGATAAATGGCGCTCTACCAAGAACATTTACTGGTCAAGGATGCGACGAGATTGCAGCCGTCGCTATTAAATTCAACATGTTATTTTGGTGGTACATTCATAATATCTATTATCCCCAAAGGACGCTAAAAGCCCGTTCGTCAATTTCATAGAAGGCACCAAAATACCATAAATGGCATTGGTTAATTACATTCAGCAATGTCGGAATCGGTATTCAGTTCACGTATTTCGAACGCTGAATGTTTTCATGTAAGAACCTCCTACATGTTACGTGGACACACTCCAGAGCATGATGCTTTTGCGATACTTCGTTCTTAAGTAAGATTATTCAAGGCCCATATCCCCGACGGTGGTCATCATAACTGGGCTAAATAATCATATTCTTTGTGTGCAAAATGGCGGTGCTCCAAGCGTTTCAGCATCGGAGGCGCCAAAATTGTTCTGATCTTTATCGATTTTCGTGATACTACTGTGTCAGAAATAGCGCGAGTTCATTCATTTAATGCTCAGCGTTGGTATCGCTTGTGTATTGGAGCTGTGTTGGATATTTCTTACAAACGCAAGAACACTTGGTGTTTACACAAAATCTCATTGGTTGTGCAACACTTATCGTTAGGGCTGTGCAGGATTCCATTGTATTTGCCCAACACCCGAGCTACCTAGTCATGACCTTGCGCAGCGTTACACGGACGCACATATAAAGCTGCTGTAGTCCTCAAACGGAGCCTAATACCCCCCTTAAATACTCCAATGCTTCTTCCATCAGCAGCAATATATCAATGGTAATGGCACATTAACTTAAACACCTGAGCTACAGAAATGTCTTGCTATTTGGAGAAATGTTGCTATTTTAAGTCGGCGATCGTCCAACCAAGGCATGGATAATGACTTTATAAAAGAGCAATGTTCCAGAGGGACAAATTAGTGTCAGTGATAACGCACATATATTCGCATTATAAGTATCCGTGTACACATGTTGCGCGAACACATCGATTGCATCATACGTATTTCCACGGAGTGCTCAGGCAGGCACGATCAATACTGTTCATATTAACTATGGAACTACATAACAAATGTCACGTATAGGACATACTGCATCGCGCAATATTTACGAAATGAACATAACAATCAGCTGCTACTAGCTCTGTTGATCCCCATATGATATATAGCTTTGCGCTAGATACTTGATTTGCTTACAGTTATGACGCAGTTTTATCTGATTACATTACAATGGGACAAACGCAATATCATGTAAAACAAAATTAGAACTGTCCTCAAAATTGACAATACATACTGCCTGCTGACTAATGCATCTAAGAACTAAAGTTATGACCACCACCGCGGCTTCACCCAATGTCATGTACTGCTCGCGTGGATCCGCTGTAAATGACGATGGCAATACTTGCTGCATCATTGCACAAACAATACGTTCCCCTTCGTTCACAGCATCCCAATATAGGAAGCGTCTTATACAAATTGATAGCAATATGAGAGACCGGCCCATGTCATGTCATATTTGGATGCTGCTGCCAGACGAAGGAAACTAGTGCAATAAACTCCTTCGAGAGCTGGTAGTCAGTATAGTTTGCATTATATTTGATTAATTCAACATAGCACGACGATACGCAATCCGTCTGCACACATTAGAAATCATTGACTGCGCAAACTTGTTGAATGCGTAGGTGAATTTTATTTCCTATAGCTGAATTTCACAGTTACGGTTGGTGAGTATATGAATAACCTTGACAATAATGCACCGTCCTCCGTCCTACTTCAGCTCACTGGGGTGATGCAAATATCGACGCACATTAGATGGACCGCCCTGGCGTTGTCATTTCACTGCCTTGGTTGAGCATCAATAGTCCATGTGTTCGAGAACATATACAATTCATGTAAAGTAATGATTGTGTTTAACACTGAAACAGTTCCTTGGGCTGAATCAATACTAACACTGTACTCCTGGAAGTTTTTTGAAGCAGCCGGTATAAGGCATCACTGTTATTGCCATTGTATTAGGATGGCCAAGTATTATCTTTCCATCTAGCAAACATGTTTAATCGTGTGTTGCATATATGTTTGTTTGCGACAGGGTTTGTTGATTTCAACCCAGCTAGACGTAAGTGGAATCTGCTACATTAATTTCCCATGAGATAAGTCTGTAAACCACCATCAATGGCTTTCCTCAAATGCCGTTCCCTCGTCAAGGTTACAATGGGATTGTTGGATGCCATTATTGGGTTATGTGCGCTATTGTTTTGAAAAAACCGAACGAGAAATTTCGTTGTGTGACAAACATTAGTCAAGAATACAAATGCAATTTTGAATATCGGTGTTAGAATGCCAATACTATTGTTTTGGCCATAACTCTCTAAACAGCACTGCGAAAACTACACGACAGTTGAAGACTGATATGAGAAAAGGTGATTCTAATAGCGACATACAACCGTGTGTTTACAGAGAACTTTCCATTTCACATACCACAACCTCGCCAATGTGATCCAACAACGGGCGTCGACGCCTTTGCAATAAATACATTCATACACTTCACGCCCAAAAGTATGAAGCAAATGGCTGCATTGTTACAAGCTGATGTATTAGATGAAAACATCTCGGAATGCCCAGATATATCCCCATTAACCTGTGACGGTGTTACCTTACATAACCCAGATAGTGCCTATTTAGATCCGCTTCTCTAATGTCCCACTGCTAAATACTGTTCTCACAATTCCCATAGGTTATTTGTCAAGGATACGACGAGATTTTAGCAGGTTTTTGTAACCTTTATTTAAATTTGTCTCTGTCGATGAAATTGCAATGAATCCCAACATAACATTTTTTGAGTGATGATGCTCGTTGTGATGCCCGTTTTAGCCCTGAGGTGAGCAAAGACAATTGTTTGCAAAAAATGCTTTTTGATCGAAATCCTAGTCTCGACAAATGAAGAATGGCAGACTTTACAATAATCACAGAATATAACCGTTATCGTGCGATATGACTAATGGACCACTAACGGTTGTTGGCAACCTCATGATTGTCGTATGGGATTTTGGCGAATGCAATTATATTATTGGGACGTTCCGTCGAAAGAACTAGAATATGATCCATTCTATCAGTTTGTATACAGGCTGGCAAGCACCATCAACCATATATATAGATATATAAATATGGATTAACTACGATGGGTAACTGTTCGATCGTAACAAAGTTTAGATACCATTGTAGCTTTACTTTGTAGCAACTGTTTAAGTCTTGCAATATTTTCATTATTCCATGCGTCTCCGGTCAAAAATTTTTAGTAGAGTCCAGACTTTTGCAGAATATTACATTTGCTAATAAAATCGGTACCTTTCGTCTGTCAGTAATAACAATGTTGATATTTACTGTTCCATTTACGCCTTTATAACGGTCTGATTGACACTATTCAATAGTTTTCTCATAGCACAATGGCATCACCAAACGTGAAGAAAAGGATTAAAAATGAATCCTTTTAAAGCTCGAGAGTCTAGCGACGCGATCCAGCGTCTTGCCAACTAGGCCTAGACCGCATCTAACGCTAGCTGCAGTGTACAAAGAGAACAAGAAATGAATCATAAACAATGGATAAAGCTTTGAACTTATGTGATGGAAGACATCCCCGCTGACCCAGTAAAATAGTCATTACTCACTGCCATACATATCTAATCGCGTGTGCGTGCTTAGATGGTAGATACCGGCACGTGCAGGTAATTGTCTTCTGAATTTGATAGGTCAATCCATCGATAAGCCATTGTGCCTTCCAATAAAACTACAACTAACATCAGAGAAAAGTAATAAATAGCTTCTGACGTTTGACAGGCGACCCTTGAGGTCTTCAAAACGATGATGAATCTATCCGGACATTGAAAACAATATAGTACGGAAAAGCCAATAGGTCATACGCGTGGCTAATGTGAAGGCGCACAGATCCAATTGCAAATAAATGGACTGAATAGTACAATAGGAAGAGAAATAGAACCAACCTTATTGTAATAAAAGGGGTGGTAGACCCTGAGTATGCTGCGAATGCTTTAACATGCATCATGCGACATCACACCGTTATGTTACACTGAGAAACAGATTGACACGAGTGGCTGCAAATGAGTATGGCTCTATTGGCACATGGTGAATACAGCACGCGTTCAACCTATGATAAATAATACATTTGGTCGCTTAAACAGAAATGATTTGCAGACCGCAGCCTCTGGCGATGCGTTTTATAGTCAATTGTCCTTCATCGCAGACGCCGCATGGTATCTTGGTAAATCTAATCCTGATTAGAAAGGAAGCTATGGAGGCATTAAATTACCTGAGTAGCTGTTTGACAAAGCGGCAAAAACTGTAGCTGTCTGTAGGGAAATTCCTGCAAAACTGGGGCTGACAATAATCCTTTAAGCATCACGCTTTTGTCTGGATTGGCAACGAAATAAAATGCATTCCAGCCCTTCATCAATGGCTTTGCGTGACACAATAATGTTTAAATAATATTGGATGCTCGTCTTGTTTTGTCTTAAGCTTGATTATTGCCACTGATATTATCAATCATTTCATTCATCGTTCATAGTTTTTTTAGAATAGCTAAGAAATAAAGCAGTCATAATCAAATAAAATATGGCAATTGACAAAACTGTTTTAATGAATAAAATGGGAATGTTTCGGTTTATTTAGATTCAAATAAACCGCTGACTGATGTCAAAAGTCAATATTTATTTAATGTGATTGCAGAACCTTTAATATCAACCCTTTTTAGTTTTAAAATTAGTCAGCGGTTTATGCCATTGAAATAGTTATTCAATTAGCTAATCACTGACGGGAAACATGGGCTGTAGCTTCAGGTAGATTGTCGCTAAAACTTCCCTGAGTGCTGCAGACGATGCGTTTTATTAAATACATACGTCACATTAGAAATGTTCAAAACTGGTTAAGTGAGGCATGCAAAGCAATGTGTCATACGTGGAGAAGTGTATGCGGTATAAACGTGGTACAGGAAGTGTCATCAATAAAGCATCTGTCACTCCACTAATTATTTCCGGACCCTAAGCTCGCTTATAACATAGTCTAGAATTGGTGCCAATATGATTGATTACGTATCCCGTCAAGCACATTGGCATAGATATCAATCATTGTCACAAAACTATAATCGCGTGTTAGTGGTGCGGTGTTAGATCCCGTAGGCAGTGAAAATGTTGTGTTGAATTAATTGCTTAGATCTCTACATAGAGTCTTGTTATATGACCACAACCAGCACCAGACATCCTTTATGATCAGCAGCAATATACGATAAGAGGGCTTCATATTCATACAATAGTTATTACAATTTTGCTATGGTTTTAATTTTAATCCCGCGGTCTATAACAGAACACTATGAGCATGACACATCATTGTTATATCTGATTGCTCTATCCTGACGGCCGTTTAGGATTACTAATAACTGCTGTCTTTGAGCATCATGTCATTCATTCTGGCACGTCATTGTGAGTTTCTGTTAACGGATGTCCTACAACGTCCTCTCTTTTCCTGTAACACTGTAGACACCTAACACATTATAAATCTTGCTGTAAGTCGTTGACGTATTATTATGCTGAAACCTCATCTGGCGACATGTTTAAACAGTCTGTATTAGATGGCAACCAATTTGTGATCGATTGAAAATACGTTTTTGTTTAAGAGGATATGGATCAGTTTGTGTGTTGCGCTGATATTATATGGTTGACATAATTAGTACGAACCAATCTTAACAACACAATCTTAAGTCGTAAATGCAAATGTCCAAGCAGTAAATAGATTTACCTTACTACATAATTATATAAACCATTGGTTTCATTCAGAAGAACAACATCCTTTCTGTCACATACGACCATAAAAGTCGTCATTTCATGGTTAAGTGTATACAATAAAGCTTAAGAGATTTGAGATGGACATTTGCAGTAGCACATATATATAATATTATTTTCATACAAAGAGTGATGGCCATATCGCCGATTGAGCGGGGATCAGTCATTCATCATATTGGCATCAAGCGGTAACCGTGGAATTGGTCTGCTTCAAAAAAGCTACGCTCGTTAATATTGCGATAATTTTATGATTGAAACACAGTTCGACCTTGTTGGTTAAGCGCTTTACCGCATTCATGTTGCAACCTTTGACCACCTAGCAACATTAACTTAAACATAACACGTTGCCAATAATTCTATTTAGGCCAAGTCGTGCAGTAAGTCACTCGAAAGCAACGTTAAGGTTTCTATGGCGTCTGCATTTAGATATCCACATGGAAGAATCTTCCCTGTATAGAACATGTTTTACTCATTGTAGTCCAACATTGAATATACAATTCAATGCACACAGCAGCGAAATAAAAGATGCAAATAGAAACTGAGAATATGTAAAAGCCAAATAGCGACTCTCCATTTCGTATGCGGCCATAGTGGAGCTGCGTGTCGTCATGTGCTCTTAGACGCTGTCATTATTTATCGAGGACTTTATTAACTTGCTTAAACCTCAAGAATGAAACAAACCCGCCCCGTGACAAATGCCATGAATGATTTGGTAAAATTGATAAGTCCCACCAGAGCCCTGTAGTATTTATTCATATTGCTTCATTTTAGGCAGTGCTGGATGTGCGCATGGCTGGCATTGATCCCTAGCGTCACATGCGTAATAAATAGTGGGCCCGATCTTTTATCACGAATGGCGTAATTAACATATCAATTACCATGCTCTGAAACGAAGAGTAATATTATTTGCTTTCCGGACGTCGGATTTCCATTCTTTGGTCATTTACATATGTGATGAACCCCGCGACGGTGATAACCACTCAGACGTAGGAGTGGTGACTGGCTAGATTTTCCCATCGATTATCATAGGCGCTGAAATATGTATTCGTTGTTCATAAACTGAGATACGATGAACTAATCATTTGAGATCATTCATATTCAGAATGCAAGAACATTATACAATTATTACGGATTGTGAACACTGATTAAAATGTGAGGTGAGAAAGTGTTTTATATTGAATATATATATATATATATATATATATATATATATATATATATATATATATATATATCTATATATAGATATATAGATATATATATATATATATATATATCTATATATATATATATATATATATATATCTATATATATATATATATATATATATATATATATATATATATATATATATATATATATAAATTGGGCTTGTGTCCGAACATATAGCTGCAAATGTCAGCAGTCATAAGGAAGTATTTTGTTATTTGCCGGTTTATTGATATCACTGTATCATGACCTTGATCTTATATTTGGTGTTGGTTGATAGGTAGGTCTCGTGTGCAAGACTGGCTCGGAAGTTTTCGAGGTAGGTGAATGCGTACAGCTCCGATTAATTTCAAGACAATAACATGCAAACACACATACCTAAAACCTCTTTTTATTCTTTCATTCATTTCACTTATTAACACCCAACCGTTTAATGTCATCGGTGTCATGGCCTGAAAGAACCTATTTTCCAAACAAACGCTGCTTGTGCTTTAATAGATATATATAAATATCTTTGATTGAACTTATCTGCGTGTGTTAATACATTGGCGGAATCATAGATTATATATCTGCAAATACACCAATTATTAAAGCAATAATATAGCTCTATATGGCATTGATTATACTTCTGATAAATTATAGATGCGAAACCTTCTTCACGACATTACCTGTTAGACTGGACTGAGGTGATATTAATCATAATCAGGAGCAGCTGTCAGTGCTTTGTGATAGTGGTCATTATCTTGCCAAGGTCAACAATTTGGATTTGTGATTCAAGATGAGTTACGGGATGGCTCTAACGAAACCATTAGATTACGCTTGTGACTAATAATCTCAGTGTTCATGCATTACTGTCAAAAGCTAAGGTGACAATGCTTTAGAATGAGGTGGCATTAACAACAAGATATTGTAACGCTTTGTTGCTCCTGATTCTAAATGCATTGCACTGACACAACGCGGGAGTGTGTGGTGTGTAGCCTTGTCTTTATTGTCCAAGGACCTGCCACCATTCATGCTATTAAACAATATTCCAATAATAACACGAGAGCTAGACCGTCTAAGTTATTTCATCGATTATTTATGGCCCAGATCAGTGCATGTGTATTCATAGGGCGGCCAGCAACTCTGGCACATAGAAAGGTGCAGCTATAATCGTCGCATTTGTTGCATTCTCTTTTCCTCGTGATTATTTGGCCGGAACGAGAATGAATAATTATCTACGCTACAGTTTCGTCGATCCAAGTGACATGTTCATGGCAGCGAAACGTTAGTCAATGAGGTATTCAACAAATATTGCATTGCATTGTGGTAGTACTAAAATGGTAGATTCGTTTTTTACAAACAGTTGTTTCACGTCGCGACATAATTTGTCAATCTAAAAAAAATTGAATTTGATATCAATAATTTCAAACTCTATTTGTTTACGAATACTGTGCTTGTTGTCTGTTTAATGTTGATGTGCAAATAAAACAAAATACCTTCATTTGCATTTTCTATTTCCTGCACAGGCAGATGGAGCTGGAGATGAAGCCTCAACAATATATCATATATCCGCATCTACACAACAGTGCCACTCATCAACAACGGAAGCCACATTCGTGCCTTGGGTCATACAAAACGTAGGATCATATTAAACATTCCAACATTCCAGTATGTCCTCTCTGTAAAAAAATGATGACGTCGCTTTTTGTGTACATTAAGAGAGCGTCCCGTCGATCTCCACTTCATCGTCAGTCTTTTGGCCCAATGTGCCGGGTACTATAGTCATACATTGAGTCAACCATAGAATGTGTAATGCGGCAAGGTTATTGAAATCTAAGCTGCCCTTTAAAGTGGCAATCTAGGAAGTACCTATCCGGGAGGAACAAGAGTACTTTTTTATGACAGTCAATTACTCAACGAGGTCGTACATAAATGGTCGATGATGGTGTTGGCCATAAATGGAACGACTTGATAGAACGCCACGTTGGTTGTTTCCGCGATTGTTCCCGTTGATCAGTGTGTTATAATATCTGCAAATAATTGCTCTTCCAATCTAAGGCTTCCCATTGTCTTTGTAAACCCTTCTCTTTACTTAACAGACGCAGCAGCTCTAGTTTGTTTATCCAAATTGAATACAATACATTATGAAGATAAACAAATAGCATAATTGTCGATTACAACGCATGATACAATCAATCATTTAGAAAGCATTATGGACTCCCAGTTTTTTGTCACATTTATTGATATGTAGCCATGTACCCATGTCATTGTAAGATATCGTTTGAGTAATTAGCAATAACAGGAATTACATATTGAGCACATATCTGCTTCAATAAGCACGCAAGGGTGAGTAATTATGACTAAGGGTTCATGTATACTGCATTTGTTGTGGATTTTCCATAATGTTTGATACGCTGAATTACATGAAAGGTCTACTCTAATTACTTTGCTTCCTCCCACTGCAACATTCTCAAAATTTTGTTTGAATTGTGACGTTTTTACATGTGTCTTAATTAATAAGACATATCATTTGATATTTATAAAAAAATCTATTGCATAGTACCTTCATCAATCTTATATAAGTGATATCAATGTACTGACACGAAACAACTACTAAGAATACTGAAGCTGATAAAATTTGACAGTACATGGTAGTCTAGTCCACGTCACTGGCTACGTCACCTTGGTGTTGTTTTCCTAGCTAGTGAGTCATTTCACATCCTGTTTGGAATCCGTTCTCACGAAATATTCGACTTCGTATGTTGAATGCGATTATTGATTTACATATATGATTAATATTATTATTTATCTTGTCTCAGAAAGTCGGATAGATATTATCACGAAAAGCTCGTGTCTTTTCATATTAGTTGCTTATTTAATCGTATTGTGCTATCAAATTGGTAACAGAATGCTGACGAGGCATTGTCTTGTCATGATTAGGCTCCATATTGCTCCAATGACTCTAACAGAGCCATTCCAGACTTCTGTAAGTTTTTGATATATCTTACTACTCAATATACACGCGTATTCACCATATACGGTGCCATTAGTTTGTCAGGAATGATGGAAACACCACGCTACAGCTGCAAGCTTAAGATTTCAGTTGTGACGCAATCGATTAGACGTCAACGCGTCAACAGTTGATGGAAATGATGGAATAGATCATTTAAGATCGGGGAGTCGACTCCCACAGGCGTAGTCAGCAAGTATATATTGTTTTAAATGTACCTGAAGACGCAACAGCGCTAAATGTATATAAAGCCACTATTGCTTATGTCTATGTCAGACCAGTGTTGACGAGGGCGTGGTTGGTCAGATTATTCGTAATGTGACCTTATGATTATAAATCATGCAACCGTTGAAAACAGCGATTGTTCTTCGCAAATTTGAATTCAACGAAAATAGAGTGCA
Organism: Urechis unicinctus; assembly: GCA_034190875.2. Classification (NCBI taxonomy): domain Eukaryota; kingdom Metazoa; phylum Annelida; class Polychaeta; order Xenopneusta; family Urechidae; genus Urechis; species Urechis unicinctus. The sequence continues at coordinate 31,606,110 of CM067343.1, forward strand.
ATGAAATGCATCGACACTTCTTGTTTGACATTAGTTAACTATATATAGTGGAAGAAAGCGCCGTTTGCCCATCTCATTTCGATTTGTTGACCACGTAAGTCATATGTGCGCCAATACTTGTAAGTACCAATGCATGCCGAACGACTTCCTGCAATTAAGAGTCAGCGAATATGAACCACAAATACATTTGTCCTGGTGATGTTCTCACCTTTCGAAGAAACTTCTTTAGCTAACTATGAGGAGGGTTGATGGTGTATTTAAAACGAATAACATCTCAACAAATGATTAACGTAAGAATGATATCTCGAATACTGTATCACCGTCTCTTACAGCGTGTGACAGCCTTTATATCGTTGTCTCGCCATCCTTAAACACCACATGCGGTTTTTTCAACCTACATAATGCAAATTATTGATGAGTTATATTTACTCATTTCAAAGCTATTCCGTAGAAATACTGCCATTTCAGAGCGCGTATGCCATTTAACGAAACAATTACCGAATGCTCTCCAGTATATCACATTCACCATTTGTCCCAGCTGAACCTCGTGTGTGCAAGTGTTTTCGACTGTTACAATTTATTCAACACGTACTCTTGATCTGGGTGCCGAGTATGTGCAACACAGATAAAGGACGGGTTGGTTGAAGTCATATCCGTAATCAATATCAGCTGTCAGAATAATGTTGGCTGATGAATAACATTACAATTATCTTTCTTAACATCATGACAGGCTGGGTCGTAAAATGTTTGATTCGTTATCGTTTTTCCGAATGTCTGAAGGCAATTGTGCCATGGATTGGGTAATACTCACTCCAATAGCTGCGGGTTGCAAAACAAATCAATTTTATGAGCGCTTTGAAGCAAGCAGCTAAATGGAATGACAAGAATCGAAATTCAACTTATATTCATTATGGCCACGTGCTAGGAATATACAACCTATTTGCGGCTCTGTATCGACAAAGTTGCGATCTTCAAAGATAATCGTACTGCAATTACACATACGGCTCAGCATATATTGTACGATTGCAGTTTTCTTCCGAGCTAACCCCACGCAGCTGCGCTGAATGCCCCTTGTCACGTCTGAATTGGGGCTAAAATGTTTTTTTAAGGTTTACACGGGGATCAATTGTGTAATATATTTAGATGAATAATATGGATATGCAAACCTAGTTTTGAATATGGGGTTTAGCTCTCGGTAATTTTCTGTTTGTCATCATTTGTCAGAAACGGCAGTTATTTTTGCTTGGCAACATATACAACTAAATTTAGCAAATGTCAAAAGCCGACGAATTGAATCCTTCTCTCTTGGATATCTGAGGATGGCTTAACACAGCAGCGTATCGCCAGCATTCCTCGACCGCCTACACACAGGGACCTTATTAACCGTAAATTTCTGTGCTGAATACAAATCATGAAAAAGATTCGACGTGATGGGTATCAATCATGTTCAATTCATGCACGTTTTTGTAGCTCTGACATTCTGATTCTAGTTGCAAACGCCGATCTCGAGTTGATTAATGGATTTATTTTTTGGACTTTAATGACCCATTCTGATGTGCTTCTGCATACTAGAATATGATAAATTGCCGTCTTATCATCATCGTCACTGGCATCATCATCATCATCATCATCATCATCATCATCATCATCATCATCATCATAATCATCATCATCATCATCGTCGTCGTCGTCGTCGTCGTCATCATCGTCATCATCATCATCATTATCATTGTCATCATCATCATTTCCATCGCTATCATCATCATTACCATAATGATCATCATCTGCATCATTAACATTATCATCATATATCATAATTACCACCACCACCATCAGCATCATTAACATGATTTTCATCGTCATCATCCTCGTCATCATCCTCGTCAACAGCGGCAACCACAGCATCAATACGCCCCATGACACATTGATCACGTTTGAATAGTTGAACGATCATTGACGTATCAAGATAATTGATAATGCTCGACTCAGTCCGTTACAGCCTTCTTATAGATTCTTATCTTTTTTCTTTGGGCAAATCGTTGCGTGTCTAATCCTGTCCCGGAGGTAACCACTGTCAGATTGTGATGTATAGATCTGCCTATGACTTGGGTCATATATGAATATGCTAGGATGGGTTTCAAACGGAGGCATGAGTTCTGCATATAACACATGGTAGACAGTCATTGTTCGACCGTAAGTTGGTACTGTTAGGTTATGTTGAGAGCTTTTTGAATATTAAATATATGTACTGCTTAATGTGCAATGGCAAACCTGCATTCGCTATGGTTCTGATTGCCTTTATGTGGTTCATCCGTCTCTCTCTATATATATACAAGTCCCTCTTCATACGTTTGTCTATGGATGCAGTATAACCAACTGGCTGGTTTATCATTGTACGTATGAGCATTTACCAATTCTACAGAATACACATATTTCCGCTACATAAGTCATTTGTTAATGAGAGTCTGAACGATGTGATCAAGTTTTGGGCTTTGCAGAACATAAATGAAATATTCCGCAATAAAACAGTCAATGATGTGTTCAGCTTGCATTTCATCCTCTCATTACCAAAACGGGGTTATCTTAAATGTTGAATTCAGCGGCGACTTAATAGTATTAGTGTAAGCATATGCTCACAAATTATGATTACTCTTAACTCGCTCCATCGTTCGGTGATTTTGTGTAAAGCCTCAAGCTCTGCTAGCCAAGACCTGCTCCTGATATTTTCACTACCCAGTATTTTATCAATTTGTATTACACATATTGTGTAACGCATCATCACAATACAATATGTTGCACGACGTTGATACGATAGAATATAATTTTTGATCCGTTCGCAGCACTAATTGGTTATATTTTACACGATCTGTATCGTTGCGCATGATAATAAATCGTTAACGCGCACTATTCCATGTTTGTTTGCTGAAATATCAGGTGAAGCAATTGTGTAATACCCATAACGTTGATTGTTTGCTAATCTCTTATTTGAAAGCCATTCATATAAATACATCATCCTTTTAACAAGAAATATCTTGCCAATGACACTGGTAAGCTGTTTTGTTTGTTTACTGTAATTAACCAAGCAATCTGATTTCATTAGCTCTCACCAATTTACAGAACAATAGCTTCAAGTGTCTGTTGTAATAATGGCGCGATAGGTGAAAAACAATTTGTGTCCGCCAATGATTTTCAGCGAGTAATTCTTCGCTTAAGTTGGTTTCCCAAGCATATTAGCATGCAATCCTCAATTATCGTGACGTCCGCGATTTATTCGGACTGCACTGCAAAATGATATGCTTAAAATATTTACGTTTCTCTGCTGAGTGATTTAACTATTGCATAAACATTCTTCGCCAAATTGGAAGAGCAAGCGCCCACTTGACATTAGAATACCATAAAAGAAAACCTACTCAGTGTTACTTTGCGTACAAATGGTACAAGAGTTTTAATGAATGAAATCATATCTGAAAAACTTGTCGATTGGAGCCTATCGTACAGCTTCGTTTGGTATGAACGTTATTACATACGACCTCTCTATTCTAGTACATCACTTAATTGCTCTTATTATAACATGTGTTTGCTTGAACAAAATACCACATTTGACGTGCTATAGAAATGTGTTCTACAGATGACTGCTATGAATGAATGGTGCAGGTCCGATATCATCCCCCAGGCCGCTTAATGTATTGCTCAGGCGATGATATTACTCATATCTTTGATACTCAAAGTTAGCAGAAAACTGACTTATTTAATAGAGAAATCCATATATAGAATACAATACCAAAGCAGCATTCATTGTCAAATCAAGTGCGGATATTACTCTGTCAGATGCGCTCACTGACCTTAGTAATATGATATCGACTAGTCTGCAAAGCAATGATAACAGCAGGGGGTAGTACGGTGTATGTCGTGACTGGCGCTTCCTACAAATGTAAGTTTGTTACGAATGCAATGAGTTTCGCTATATTTCATCCGCGAAATCATCCAATAATGCTCTAATGTAATAACTCGAATGTTCCCTGTAGTGATCAGACAATTATGTAGATTGGAGTTCGGTAGTATACGGCTGGGCTGTCTGCACGAAGCGGACTGTGAACATAAATCAAGCAAAACCACCCTGATGTACTATGCGCGTATCGTGCTTAGATAGTGAGTTTCAACTTGCTGGTGCACAAAGGCACGTTAATGTTCTGCGATGGTTAATTAGTACTCTATTTGGAGGACTTCAATTTCTCTTAAACGTATTTATATTATAAATATTTGCGTCTATTCCCTCAATCACCGTCATGCTACTTAATTATTGTCAGTTCCGCACAGTGAGCAGTTCACTGCGGAGAAGAGTTTGTATAACCCTCGGGGTTTTTGCCTTTTACAACAAAACGAACTGAATAGTTCTCGGATTTCAGAATCATCCAATTGGCAGTAGAGTCAATTGAATCATTCTTGCTTCAGCAGTAGCAACAGACTCGTCATTGTACATTAACTGTAATGAGACTTTAGCTGCTTTATAATGAATAATCAAAACAAGTGAAAAAGCCACACTCGCATCACCCATAACGGGAGTTTAAGTACGACAATACACACTCAGTATGCAAAACACGGGCACGTCACAAGGGGCAGAGCTTGTGCTTACACTTGTCCGTCAAGGTTTGCGTGATGATGAAACCATTCACATTTTACACCCACTGTATATGGTCCAATTTCGACCCGCTTATCAAATTACAAAATATATAATCAAAAACACATATACTTACAGATGAGCAGGCAAGTGTAAATGTATGGGTAAGAATTAACATAATCGACCCTTTATTCAAGAACTAGAAACTTGAGGATCGTTTGTATTAGCATCCGGATTGTCATTGACAATAGTAATTTTCTATTTGCTACAAATATTTAGGTTCTGCATAAGCATGCTACATGCACAATCTCACTAAGTTTTCCCATTACTTCATATTTTATTGTACAACAGTATCACTAGCAGTTCAATGAATTGTGTTGCCCAGACAAAAGGTTGAGCTTTCATAACTGAAAGCTTGCATGGACGCGGATGTTATCGGAAAGAGTCCCTGAATCAGCGTTCCATTGGTGCTTACACAAAATCTCGTTGGTTGTGCAACATGTATCGTTAGGGCTGTGCAGGATTCCATTGTATTTGCCCAACAACGGAGTAACCTTGTCATCACCTTGCACAAGGTTACACGTAGACCCATATATAGCTGCTGTATTCCTCAAACAAAGCCTAATAGAGTACCCTTAAAGACCCCCATGCTGCTACCATTAGCAGCAATGTATTAATGTTTAATGGCACATTAACTTAGACACCTAAGCTACAGGAACGTCTAGCTATTTGGGGAAATATTGCTATTTTAAGTCGGCGATCGTCTAACCAAGGCATGGATACTGACTTTAAAAAAGAGCAATGTTCCGGAGAGACAAATCAGTGTCAGTGATTACGCAAGTATATTCACATTATAAGTAGGCGCGTGGACATGTTGCGCGTGCACATCGATCGCATCATGCCGTATTTCCACAGAGTACCTAGGAAGGCGAGTTCATTACTGTTCATATTAACAGTGGGACTGCATAACAAATGTCACTGTTAGTACATACTGCGTTGTGCAATATTGTAGAAATGAACATAACAATCAGCTGCTTGTAGTTCTTTTGTTCCTCACCTGATATATATTGCTTAAATCATTCACGCTTAGCATGAGGTGCGTGATTTGCCAACAGTTATGATGCAGTTTTTATCTGATTACGTTACAATGGGACTAACACAGTGTCATGTAAAACATTATACCAACTGTCCTCAAAATTACCACAAACGTACCAACGGGTCGACATACATACTGCCTGCAGCCTAATGCACCTATAAACAAAAGTCATGACTACCACTGCGCCTTTACCCAATACCATGTATTGTTCGCGTGGATCCGCTGTAAATGACGATAGCAAGACTTGCTGCATCATCGCTCAAACAACAAGTTAACAAAATTTCAATGTCGGAAGCGTCTAATAAAAGTAAAATGCAAGAGCTGTCCTTATCATGTCACATTTGGATGCTGCTGCCAGACGAAGAAAACTAGTGCAATTAACTCCTTCAATGGCTGGTAGCAAGGGAAGTTGGCATTATATTTAATCAATTTATCAAAGCACGACGATACGCCATCCATCTTTAAGACATACTGTACAGCGCCAACGTTGTGAATGCATTCGTGAATTGTATTGCCGGAAGCAGCATTTCACAGTGACGGTCGGTGAGTTAATAAATACTCTTGACGATCGTATAAAATCGTATATGTGTGGTTTTCAGATCTGGTCGTGTCTTGGTTGATGCAAATATCGGCGCACATTTGATGGACGGCCCTGGCATCGCCATTACCTTGCCTTTGTTGAGTATCAATAATCCATGTGTTCGAGAACATATACAATCCACGTAAGGAAATGATTGTGTTTAACAATAAAACAGTTCTTTGGACTGAGTCAGTCCATACGCTGTACTCCTGGAAGTTTAAAGAGGCAGTCATTATTATTGCAATTGTATTAGAATCACCATGTTATATCTTCCCATCTTGAAAACATGTACAATCATCTGTGGCGTATATGTCTATTCGTTTGCGACAGTGTGTGTTTATTTCAACCCAGTTAAACGTAAAAAGAATCTGCTACACTAACTTCCCATGAGATTAGCTTGTAAACCACCATTAATAGCTTTCTTCAAATGCCGCTGGCTCGTTAAGGCTAAAATAGGATTGTGGGATGCCATTATTGGGTTATGTGCGCGAACGAAATGTCTATTTAAGTGACATTCATTAGTCAAGGCCACAAAGGCAATTTTGAATGTCGGTGTTAGGATGCCAACACTATTGTTTTGGTCGATGGTGCCTCATTTATCTGGCCATAAAATTCTTAACAGCACAGCGAAAAACTACACGACAGTTGAAGAATGATATGAGAAAAAGGGATTGTCCCATATTTAGCAGTTTGATTATATGAGGGTGCCACGTAAGCAAGGCACGGATTGGACGCTTAGAGCAAGTGCCTAAGCCACATTATGAAAACATAAATGGACCTAGGGAGTATGGAAACATTTGCATCAATCATTTGACTCCGCAGGGTATGTGATCTTGACACAGAAAACAAAACACCAACTAAGAGTCTTAGGTGGAAGAATCATTTTGTAACTTGCCATGCTTGATCAAAATCTACGACTACCATGGCGGACGCTAATGAATCAAACGTAGAATTATCTCAAAGCCTATTGAATTATTCCGGCATTCACATTCATGTGAAACACTATTGAATCCAATTGTGAGTTCCCCAAATCCCTTCACCGCTTTGTTACCTATGATACTAGAGAAATAAGCACTGGTTGCCAGTTCATTGCAGTAATTTTATAATTACGTTATAAAAACATATTATCATAATTAAAGTAATATAAGACACTTTAAAGTCTATATCCAAATACTTGTCAGGGACGGTTTATTACCTTGCTCAATGTGCACACAATAACTTGTTTGTGTGATCCATCTTCAACCTTATACCTAACTACTATTAGCACAGACAAAACCCTTAAATTAACGGATGTTAACCTGGACAATTAGTGAGCTCCATTGTCGCAGTGCACATGTTACATGAGTTGCCTAACTCTGTGTCAATACTTGTTGACGAATAGATCAACTGTTGATGCAGAACACAACTTACTCGTAACGCCCGCGTGTTTCTATTGTGCTCCTGTCGGTATTAAATATTGATAACAGTTCATTTGTCGAGATTATATACAGGCTAGTACTGATGCCTTTAGTAATCCGTTTATTAAGTAAAATTGTTGTAATCTTAACCTTCCAAAGAAGGCCGTTGAGCAGGCGTACCTAGTGTCTATGATTATACATTGAGTGTAGCAGTTGACAGTAGTCACCAACAAAAACAGTTGAATTTATGGAACAAGCAATCATTGTTTGACATGCCTCAGCCTTGAAAGACTAGCTACTAGATGCGATGTCTTTACTTTACAAATGTCTTAACCTGCTTATATCTTCGATGTATCGACGCAAAACAGTTTTAGCTTCGATTATCAAATCGTTACCAGCGTGGCAATAATGCATCTTGGAACACATAGACGCCAAAAGAACGTAATTGTCTTGCTACTTGGTTTTATAATCATAGATCTACAGACACAAATGTAATGGTGCCATACAACCGGATGTTTACAGAGATCCTCCCATTTCACATACCACAATCTCACAAATGTGATCCAACAACGGGTGTAGACGCCTTCGCCATAATAACATTGCTCACAAAACATGTGACACGCTTAGCAGCAGCAATGCAAGGCGACAACATATTTGCAAATAGGCCTGGTTACCTAGTCATTTAACTTTAGAGTACCTATATACCACTTTTTTTATAATTCCCTTATTTGGAAGAAATAAAATTTCAATCGTTTGTTAACTAACATTATTTAATAGAGTAACACATGCAACAATATTGTTGCAATATGCGGTATTTTGTCAAATAGAATTAACTAAATATTTAATTAAACTAACAACGGCTTGAGCCCCGATGGAATCATCTGTATGTAAGTTTATTGGTATTTGTGATGCACATAGGCTGGAATGCGCGTACCCAATGTGTCATTGGGTTGCATCATACCGTTTTGACCCAAGCGATATGTCAACCAGGTTCGTTCAGAGTCACAAATATCTTGGCACTTGAAGAAGACAAAGATGAAGAGGAAGAAGAAGAAGAAAACAAAAAAGATTAGGAGAAGAAGAACCAGAATACAGGAAGAGGACGATTTGGATCACACAGCATACCCAGGCACCTTCACTAGCATTATCCCATGTCAGCATTCTAAGGTAGAATATTACGCTTCTCGTGTTGATTCCTGATACCATTATAATGATATTGCAGGCCAAACCTTCACAGATGCTTTCTTGGACATGTGATACAGAATGATGGCCTCACATACAGTAGAATCTCCACCGATCTGTCTTTTACATGCATCGTTATCCTTTTCCACAAGGATTTAAAACCCAAACATTTATTGCCTTTAATTGTATCCAATAATTCGACGGTAATTATTAGATCATTGGCTATGCCAGTTTTTCGCACTACTCGCCCTTTGATTGTTTCACAGATCTTGGAGAGGGAGGTCACAATGCGCATAGGTAATAGTCGTACCATAAGTGTCTGGATACTGATAATCAATAGTAGTAATACAGAGTGTAGCACAAACACCCATTGATGTGTCTGTGCAGGGATGCAACCAACCGATCATCATTGATGCAGAGCCTTCTATAAACATCCCGCCCTATACTGAAGCAAGTGGCTGCATTGTTATGAGCTGGCATAAGAGATTAACAGAAGACATCCCGCTATGCTCAGATATATCCCCTTCTCTGATGTATCTCCCCGTCAACCTGTGACAGTGTTTTTTTTATAACCCAGGTAGTGCCTATTTAGACCCGCTTCTTTAATATCCCACAACTAATTACTGTCCTCACAATTCCCGTAGGTAGTTTGTTAAGGATACGACGAGGTTGATGCAGGTGTTTTTTAACCTTTATTTGAATTTTTCTTGTAGGACGACGAAACTCCAATGAATCCCAAAATGACTTGCTATTTTTGAGTGGTGAGGCTCTTTGTAATGCACGCTCTAGTCCAGAGAGAAGCAAAGATAATTGGTCGAAACAATGGCTTGACGATCGAAATCCGAGTCTCGACAAATGAAGAATTGCAGACATGATTGGGTTGATACCATAATCACAGAATATAACCGTTATGGGGCGATATGACAAATAGACCACCGATGATTGGTCGATCCCATAAATGGTTGTTGGCAACTTGATGATTGTCACATAGGAAGTCGACGAATGCAATTATATCATTGTGACGTTCCGTCGTGAAAACTATATGTGCCATTTTATCAATTTGTATAGACACTGGCAAGCACCATCAAATAATATATAGATATATAAAGATTAATTAACTGTGGTGGGTAATTGTTCGATCGTGACAAAATTTGGAAATCATTTCAGCTTTATTTTTTAGCAACTTTTAAATTTTGTAATAATTATCATTATCCCAAGCGTCTGCGTTCAAATAAATCATAGTTAAGTCTGCAGTTTGCAGAATATTTCAATTGCTAATAAAATCGGTACACTACGTCTGACAGTAATAACAATGGTGACATTTAATGTGTAATTTTCTCATAGATAATGGGCTAATTGGCACTATTCAATAGTTTTCTCATAGCACAATGGCGTCACCAAACGTGAAGAAAAATGAATCCTATTGAAATATAGCTCGAGTGTCTAACGACGCGATCCAGCGTCTTGCCGACACAGCCTAGACCGCATCTAACGCTCGCTAGAGTGTACAAAGAGAACAAGAAGTAACTTATATTCCATTGATACAGCTTTGAACTAATATGTGATGTAGTCATTACTCATTACTGTGTGTGCTAACATGGTAAATGCCGAAACGGCCTCGTAAATGTCTTGTGAGTTTTGATTGGTCAATTCATCCGTGAGCCATTGTGCCACCCAAAAAAACTACAGCCTACACCAGAGGGAGGAAATAATTGGCATCATTCGTTTGACAGGCGACACTTGAGGTATTCAAAACGATGAGGAAAATATACATGCCTGCAAAAAAATCCGGTCATTGAAAACAATATAGTAAGGAAAAGCCATAGGTCGCACGCATGGCTAATGCAAAGGCGCGCGGGATCGAATTGCAAATAAATGGACTGAATAGAAGAGCGATAGAACCATCCTAATGGTAATATAAGGTGTGTTAGACCCTGTAAATGCAGCGGATTCTTTAACATGCCTCATGAATCATCACAGCATGATATCACACTGAGAATCAGACTGAGACATCACACCATGATATCACACTGAGAATCAGATGGAGACATCACACAATGATATCACACTGATAATCAGATGGAGATATCACACAATGATATCACACTGAGAATCAGATGGAGACATCACACAATGATATCACACTGAGAATCAGATGGAGACATCACACAACGATATCACACTGAGAATCAGATGGAGACATCACGCAATGATATCACACTGAGAATCAGATGGAGACATCACACAATGATATCACACTGAGAATCAGATGGAGACATTACACCATGATATCACACTGAGAATCAGATGGAGACATCACACGGTGATATCTTGAAGGATATCTTAAGGCGTGTCGGTTTCGGCACCACGCCATGTTTTTTTTATATCATGCTGAGTGGCTGCAAATACAATTTCGACGTTAGACAGCATGCCTCTATCGGCGTATGGTGAATACAGCACGCGTTAAAACCATTATGAATAATACATTTGGTCGCTTGTACAATAATGACTCACAGACCGCACGTATCTGGCGATGAGTTTTATAGTCAATTGTCCCGGAATGAAGGAACGTTTTGTCTTAATCAAACACCAACGCATCATGCGTCAGCATGCTGACTGCTGTGTAATAGAAATAAACCCCGCTCTTCATCGCAGAAGCCACATTGAAATGAAGCTGTGGGGGCACTTATATACCTGAGGGGCTGTTTGGCAATGCGGAAGAAACTGCAGCTTTATGTAGGGTAATTCATCAAAACAATATTCAATTAAGCATCACGCTTTTGTCTGGATTTCAAACGAAATCAAATGGATTACAGCCCGTCATCAATGGCTTTGCGTGGCACACCAATGTTTAAGTAATATTGGATGCTCGTCATCTTTCGCCTTAAGATTGGTTATAACCACTGGTATTACAATCATTTCATTCATTGTTCATACTTGTTTAGAATAGCTAAGAAATACAGCAGTCATATCAAATAAAATATAGCAATTAAGAGAACCGTTTTAATGGAAAAATGAGAACGTTTTGGTTTATTTAGATTCAAATAAACCGCTGACTAATTTCAAAAGTCAATATTTTCACTGCGATCGCATTACATTAATGTCAACTTCTTTTGACTTTTGAGATCAGTCAGCGGTTTATGCCATTGAAGTAGTTATTTAAATAGCTGATCACTGATGGGAAACATGCGCTTTAGCTTCAGGTAGATTGTCGCTATAGCTTGTTAGACTTTCCTGAATAGCACGCTCAATGGCGTACAAGTGCTGCAGATGATGCTATTTATCAAACACATACGTCACATTAGTTTGTTCCAAACTGGTTAAGTCAGGCATGCGAAGTAATGTGTCATAAGTGGAGAAGTGTATGCAGTATAAACGTGGCAAATGAAGAGTCATCAATAACGCATATGTCACTCTACTAATTATTTACGGACCCTAAGCTCGCTTATTACATAGTCTAGGATTGGTGCCAATATGATTGATTACGTATCCCGTCAAACTCATTGACATAGACATTAATCATTGTCAAAAAACTATAATTGCGTGTTAGTGATGTGTTATTATATCCTATAGGCAGTGCAAATGTTGTGTTGAGTTAATTGCGTAGATCTCTTCAGAGAGTCTTGTTAAATGTCTACAATCAGCACCAGACATTTTTTATGATCACCAACAATATACCATAAGCGGGCTTCCTATTCATAAAAGAATAATTACAATGTTACTATAATCCCGCATCATTGGTTTATCTGATTGCTCTATCCTGACGGCCGTTTACGATTCTCAATAACGCTTGTCTTTAAGCATCATGTCCTTTATTCTGGCACGTCATTGTGATCTTCTCTTAGCAGATGTCCTAACAACGTCCTCTATTGTTCTTGTCGAATAGATAGCTTTACTAGAAAGGTAAAATTGTGACAGAGCTTTACCAAATACCCTGGTTGTGTGTGGAACGCGGCATAAATGTGTCATTCCTGAGGCTCCGGCTGTTTTAGATATTAATATGATTCGATGATTGTGGCCAAACGATTGCTTCCGTTAAAAGTTGCTTGTCTGACCAAACTGCAACGCAATTACAAAACAAATGCATCCTCACATCTGTATAATGCAATAACCCACCTGGCTGCTTTTTGATTTCTTCAGCTACTGGAGTCAGCTTTGAGAAGGACATCCGCCGCAGCACATATATACAATATTATTTTTATGCGCAGAGTGATGGCCATATCAACGATTGAGCGGGGTTCAGTCATTAATCATATTAGCAACAAGCTGCAACCGTGGAACTGATCAGCATCAAAAACGCTACGATTGTTAATAATGCGATAAATGTATGATTGATACACAGTTCAACATTGTTGGTTCAACGCCATACCGCATTCATGTTGCAACTTTTGCCCACCTACCAACAATACCTTAAGCATAACACGTTGCCAATGATTCTATTCAGGCAGGTTCAGCAATTCAATGTGTTGAGCCACGTATCATATTATGAGTGTTGTTAAATTGAATTATATGCCGTTGTTCCTACGGATTATCTGCTACTGCTTGGAGAACAATACTCAAAATTATTCATACAACTGGGAACCTTTAGCTATATTTGTTCGGCTTAACGTGGGTCTGCGCTTTGCCAAGATTGGCTTTGTCTTCTTCAATAACATTGCAATGCATAAACGCCCACCACCATCAGCAATATCCGTGTGTCTCTGTCCAGCGAATGGCCCCAATTATCAAGCAAAGCCACTAAAGGTGGTTTATTGATGAATTGATGTAGCAGGTCCCGCTACAAGTTTGTTTTCTTATAATAACCTAACCTTGTCACGGATTAAAGCGGTGATGAGACACTGGCTGGACAGTAAGATACATTGCTAGATACATTGCATTATATTGGGGTTGGGCCCTCATCATTACTGATAACGGTCGTCTGTTGGTAAGACATCATAACCGAGTTTAATATGAGTAAGAAAATGTTGCGTTGATGACAATCTTACACTGTCTTCCATACAACGTACTTTTACGGGGCCAGGCAGCGAACGAACGTGGCGATACTTAATGCATGTGTCGACAAAGTCTCTTGCAATGTAGCCGTTATCCTTATCTTCAGGAGCAGATGACAATGGTTAAATTGATCTTTGACCCCGTTATCACAAACTCGGGTACGATATTAAGCACAGCTCTTATGTAACTATATGAATTCTAGTGATCATTCGATATCATAGCTGCACCTTTTTATAACAATACAAGTACATATCCGCGAACACGCCACGAGTCACTGACGCTTGTCATTACAACAGAAGTGACTACAAATCGTGTACTGCTGGTAAGGAGAAGGGGCGGTATCAAGTATTAGGGCACGCCATCATCAAATACCTGCATAGTTCTATCACACTGTTTTAGTGGTTGGTTAACAGTAATTATGAGCGATAACGGAGACATTTTATTACGTCAAATGGTCCTCAAAATTTGTTTCACTCCAGTGAGACAAATAGCGTGTCATGACAAGATTTTCAGCCGTGTTGAATTAAATTTTGTCATGCATCTAGCAGCTTACCATTAATAGTAAATATTAAAGTCAATAAGTGATTTTAGGGTTGTATATGCGACGTGATACCGATATAACACTGCAATCATGACCATCAGCGTGTAATCCATTCAGTTCTGGTGGAACATAAAGTTAGTTACACCAGCCTCGGGTTGGTGTGAGGGTCATATCTTGTAGCGAGTAATACGCTACACAATTCGATGCTGGTCATTGATAGGGATGACGATGACAAACAGGCGTTTATCTTTCCAAGCCGTATCATGTATTGCCTCTTCAGCCCAATCCAAAGACGTTGACGTTGGTACCACTTTCAAATTGAGTTTATCAGCAACTCCGCGGTTGGTTTCAGCTTTTTCCGTTTTTTAAATATGCTTTTAACGGGAATGCACTGCTTACTTCTAGTGATCAGTGTCAGCAAACATAACCGATACAATTATTTCATGCAGGACCGATGGGCTTCATCCAAAGTAAATAGGATACATTAATCACTTTAACCCTAGTTGATATGCATCATGGAATGTCACGTTTTACACCATGTGATTCGTTAAAAACGCTTGCAATGAAAATGAAGACAAATTATTAGTGTATAATCCACCATCGTAACAAAATCCCATCGATGCAAACATCACATAACTTTCGATTGATATCATTACGTTGTTCAGTCAGGTTGTCGCCAACTATATGTCATCACCAAATCGTTGCAGCAGTATAAACTGACAATGTGGAGCAAATATTTGAATGTATCACCAATTATATAAATATCTGACACTTTCCAAAACACATTTGCACCTGTGCGGTAGGCCTGGTTAATGCCGAACACATATAAGCAAATAACTTATCTCAGCAGTTTCTGTATCAAAGTAAAGCTGTCGCAAAGATTTAGGGTAATTTCAAGGGAAGCATTCGATTAATACATGGGTTACAGTAACTGAAAAGCGGTTGTTACCTATCTAATATTATCCAATCACCTCATATAACTTGATAACATGAAGCAATTACGGAGCTTTGCCTATCCTGCAAAACCATCGATTCATTCTTTTTAAAGCGTGGATGCGTTCAGTTACTTTAATGAGATAAAACAGAAACACCCACGAACCAATTTATTAATCATTTTAATCATTGCCAATCACCAATAGCTCAAGTTGAGCAGTAGAAAACTGACCTAAGCACTCAGGTCCTGGTCAGAGGTCTACAAAATATTCACCGAGATTTTCACTCTGGCCTGTCCCTTTTCCAACCATCCTGTGCGTGAAATGTTTATTGAACTCCATGCCATTTTTTAAAATAGAGTTTATCTCAAATCTTATATATTCTTAACTTCCATCTAGCACTGGCAACTATTATATGTTTATCAGTTTTATGTTATATAAACCTTGGCATTGATATGCTTCATCGAAAACTATGATGCACTGCAGCTCGATAAGCCGTCATTTGAGAAATTAAACAATGCACTCGCATTTAGCTAATAGCGGATTTTAGGGTAAGCTATGCATTCCAAGATTAGTCTACTGGAGAGCATACCATTGCGTTGGCACACCCTGTCGCGTCTGCTGAAGTTTACTGGTGCCATATTAGCTAAAGTAATCATGGCCGATTTTCCACTGATTTTGGATTGGCAACCTTAAAATCAGTGTGTACAACTATGCCAAAAGTCGTTCTAAGTACCGATTGCGTATTTTCTAAAAACAAATGTGCTGCATATAAGTCGGACAAACGAAATATTGATTACACATGGTGTCGGCCTTCTCGCAGCCAAGCAAATCAAATTAAGAATCGCACCACAAGATGTGGTCTAAAACAAATTCCATTTTAGACAGCACATAGCTCAACACATCATGGATTTAAACGGTTTTGTGATACTAATCTTAAATTTTGCGTTTAGCATGGCGCCACTGTAAGTAGAACTTGGTTGACCCTGTGAACTCTTATTTTCATGGGGAGTCATTATCGGTGGTTTATTCATGGATAAGCGCAACAGGAAACATGCAGGATGATTAGCTGCGTGGATCGATGTTCATGTCAGCAGCTTGTTTTTGATAAAATGTCGTTTACACGTTCGATTTCAATTATTATAAGATATTGAAATACTTCCCTAAGACGATTATAGTACATGATACATAGGGGTGAGGAAGTAAATTATCCCTAGCCTCACTGTCGATTGCCATATTATACCACCTAACAGCGGAGCGTTCAGTAGTAAAAACGCCCAAATGGTGTCGTAGATGAAGTCAACATATGTTTGTGTACGCGTATCCCACCCCAGATTCAGATTAACTGTGATATTTTATTAGTAGGTATGTAGGGGTTTATTACCTAAATCAATGCTGTTCATCGTACGATATTGTCTGTCTCAGATGGATGGAGCTTGATAGTCAGTGTCCAGTTCTGAGTTGAATGATTTCAAACTTACCATGAAGACAAGGTAGGTGCTGCATGGTTAGTATGATTGCTCGTGTAGAAAACATTTCACAGGAGTCACCCAAAGTTTTATTTTTGAATTTTACCGTTCTGCATTACCCGTGTAGCTTATTTCGATATTTTACTGGAGCTGATTGGTTTGTGAACATCCGACCAATCTCTCCACATACACAGATTGACTTGCTTTGGATATAGCTGCGATTGTTCCAGCTGATTACTTATGTTGCAGTACAGAACAAGAGACGATTTAAGCGATGATATCGGTCAGTGCTATTTTTCTCGTCAATACATCGGGTGTCACGAATAACGTCAGTGCAGCAATTAAGAAGAACGTCCCGTAGATATACAAGTTTCTCGTAGTGTTTGATAAACCTAAACTTATTATTTATAAAAAAATTATTATAATTTTACAATACACTCCAATCGGTATACGGGGTCGGCACAGGGGAAATAAGCCTCAATTGGTTTTATCGTATTCTGAAAAATATTACAATGTTATTGCTGGTACAAGGTACTAGATTATTACTGCATTCGGAGGAGATAAAAGAGGCTTCGTGTGTTTCTAGCGAAGCATCGCCAATAGTCAGCCCTTAAGCGATGTCCACTCTTCCTGCGTGAGTTAACAACACTGTCTTATTGAGTCTGGCAGCAGCAGCTCTCTGGATTCCGGCGATTTTCTTACCCTGAAAATGTAGGTAGCAACGCAGTTGAACAAGGATCGCAGCGTATCGATAAAACATATCATCATATGTTCCCCCCCCTTTGATTGTAACCATATTCCAGCTAACTCTATATCTTCTGATTGGTTAAATTCATCATTTTTGATTGCGACAATTCCATATCTTTAAACATTTACTCAATTGCGATAACAATTATGTACTGCTGCTAAAACGACCGGCTTGTTCTAGCTCTTCAAAATATTCCTGCAGCAAAGGGCTCACTATCAGCGGTTCATACTAAGATAGGGTCTCTAGACAGTGATAAATAGCATTAACGTACACACTTTGGGTTCTGAAAACCATAGCGGACGAGCGCCATATAAGGTTTACTTAGTTAGTATATACCGTGTTTATTTTGGCCGGCAAAAAAAACATGACACCATCCAGGAAAATTCCGGAACAGTGGGCAACAAATTATCGCAAATTGCATCTGAATACAACAGAAGTTTACTCATGCATCCCTTGCACAATTAGTGCAACATGCCGCACTAGACGCTAGTATTATTATAAATACCCATCTTTTATCGCATATAAACGAGACGATGGCCTGTTGTTATATGCCGTATGACGGCAATAACATTGGCCCCTTTTGGGGTCAACACAAATAAAACAAAGTACTGATGTAGTTGCAATTTCCACCACAAATTTGACCATGCCTAAGCAAATTGGCGCAAGACTTTCAATCATTAAGAGTTACACATTATTACTATCACATGGCAAAATCTGGGTATTGTGTCCTATTTGCTCCCAAACAAATACGACAGGTTCAATATTGCATTTCCTCATTCAGTGAAATTACACCTTTCTCTGGTGTAGAGGTTTGGTAACCTTGTCATAGCACGATGAATATAGAAGTTATGCAATATGAACTCATCTGATATCTAGTGTTTGATGCATCAGGCCATTTGAACTCTTTGAAATATTTCCAACCTTTGGTAGAGCTCTTTTATTGGGATGGTGAATAGTGAACGTTGACATGGAGTCATGTTTCTGTTTGGACAGATTAGAAATGATATAAGATAGTTCTCTGGTCGAGGGGTATGTAACGTACGGTGAACCTACAAACACGTCTGCACCCTCTTGTGACACGGTCATCCATGATCAGTACTAATCAAATACCCGTGTTAAATGTGTTAATACATGCAGGCGGTGGTACCAATTTGCTTCTTAATGCATTGACATGGATCTATTACGATTGCAATATCTGCATGCTTTAGGTGACAGTAGATAGGCAGATATGTGCTATAGAAGATATTTAACACCATTAAGATGTTTGTGCAGAATAGTTCCCGGTGCGTGATCGGTGCAAGTACATTTACAGATACTTGTATATACTCGGGATGGGGTTTATTTAGCTTAATCACTAAGTTATCTAATCGTTCGCAGTTATCGTCATCCAAAAGTCAACACACAGGCTTATTTATGTGCAGTTATATTATTGTCTAAAGCCTTTTCATTAGGTACCGACAAGCACTGACTCGTTTTTGGTCCGACCAATTCACTTTCCATTGTTGTTTGTCAGCTATCAGCTATATATATAACCACATATTTGTGATGCTTATTTTCTTGAACTTCATTACAAATGGCTGACATTGTGACAATGTCATTGTTGTAAAAATCTTGCCAGGTTTCCACAATTAATGGCAATGTATCTTTGTATGTAATAACTTATTTGAGCTAAATATATTTCATTCATTTTCCCGTTCGTAGAAATAAAATTACTGAACAAGTTGTCTGCGTAATGCAACAGGATATTATTAAAGAATCGTGTATCGTCTGTCACCAAGTTTAATTAGTTCACAAAATCTGAGAGTGCCTTCATTTGACAAACATACTGAAAATAGATCCAATACCAATCGAAAACTAAAAGCTATCAAAACGATGAAGCGTTTTCTAATATACACACCTACAACTATTATATGTTGGTCGAATTGAAGTTTTACCGTGGGTCTTCAAGGTTTTCAGATGAAGTCTTACTCAGCATATGGTTATTAACATAGGAGGGAAAAAATGACAGATGTCTTTAAGTGTGTTGTAACTCTTCATTGAGAATATAACGACAGATGATTAAAAAGTTGACCATTGGATATTTCTCAAAATGGGGGTGGAGTTATGGGTTACAAATAGCGGATGGTAACTTTACTTCCAAATAGTTTTCCTCTATATTTTGTCATAATGGAGCACATTCACGCCAACCATTTTGTTTCAACAGATCCGACAAAGTCAAGATTCAATAATTCCAACTATCCGGAATTAGTAAACATTACAATGACAATTCCAGATATTGAGGAATATTTTGGATTTAAAAACAGTTCATTACAAAGCGATTTGAAAATATAGTTGGGGTGACAGGGGAGTACCCCGGAGGATACATATCGGCACCCACCCGTTGGGTGAAAGTCATCAAGGAAGGGGGGTCCTCGTAAAGCTTAACCCCGTACTGTGAGTATTCGCTTAAAACACGCTATATATCATAGTATAGATTCGTTGACTTTTGTATCTGTTATAAGTCTATATTTCTTTGTATGCAGGGAACCCAAACATTTATTACAAGAGAACCGTGAGTACCGCAAATGTGTTAAGATTCTCTGGGGATTTTATTTTATTCTTAGAGATTAAAAACAAAAATAATTTGTTTTGTTTGTAGGATGAAGATAGAAGAAAATTTATTTTTAAATTTTAAAAAATTCCTAAGATAATATTTTTAAAATTAAATAAATATAAATATATAAATGTTCTATACTGGTGTTTGTGTTATTAATCGGACTCGATGAATCTGTGGTATAATTATACAAGCTGGTAATGTGATTTACCGATCGTTGAATTCACGATGCGCATCTATCTTAATTTAATAACGACTCATGTCAAACGATTTGATAAATTAGTCATTGTGAGTTGCCCCTCCCCCCTGTCAGTCGATTTCGCATTCACCTCAGATATTTTGGTGGTGACATCATTCTATTTTTGGAAAGTGTTTCCGACTGCTGAGCTTTGCGACCCTTGGTGACCTCATGGAGGGGCTGGGCTATTTTGGATGAGGTCATTCTATTTTTGGAAAGTGATTTCACAATTTTTTGTCGGATATGTCGTCATAGTTTGCTGAGCTAAGCTAAATGATGGGATAGAGGGTGTATATAAAACGGGAGAGTGTCTCAGTCCTGCGTTCAGTTATAACCATGGCTGAGAAGAGACAGCTAGAAGCTTTCAACGATGCGTGCAAACGCAGTAGACCGATGAGCGACGCAGATTTGTTAAGAGCCGTGGAACAAATCGAGATGGAAAGCAGTAAGTATGATTTTATTTTCTATATCTGAATTATAGAATTACCAGGTATACGTCATTTATTTATTTATTTTTGTTACGCGTGTGTTTTAGTGTTGACGGGAGACGAAGATATTTTACATGTCGCTATGGACGAGTATGAAATAGAACAGGCGAATACAGCATTGGATTTGTTAAACAACGCTCAACACAGCCCCCCGACACAAACTGGAAATGGCGCTACAGTCGACAACGCTAAGGGTAGGTCTATTAAAGGATAGGTCTATTACCGGTAGAATTGAGAATTGAGGAAATATTTATATTGACAGATTATCGATGATTATGTTGACAGAAGCTGTGTTGGCTGCGAATGAAAGAGCTATACGAACTCATACGCGCTTTGGAAGGCTACAAAACTGTTTACAACTATAATTTATCTGAAGAAGTGCCCAACCTCGACCAGAATATATTTGAGGAATGCGATTCAGCCTTTAAAATCAACGGGAGTTATGGATTCTTATTACGTCACAAAGAAACAGATGAATTGCGGTACTTTCACTCGTCCGTCAACAACCATCGAATGCTACCAACCCCTCTAGTCGTACGGAATGCCGATGATTTTGAGAGGGCTATGCGTGAAATAACACAAAGAGACATTTTAACCTACGCCCAGAACCAACGACCGGATTCGAAATGGAGTGTAGAGGAAGTGACTAATTTGACCATCTTGTGTGAACCCAATTGAAGATCACGTGATCGGCTACCCACCACCCGTTATGCCGGAACACCTGAAAACAAACAGAGCCATCAACTTGTTAGAGCGAAGTCAACAAACGGGTAAACCGTATCAAGACCGATTGTGCTTTTTCAGGGCCCTGGCTTTACATAGAGGAGTGAAGATCACGAGTCTAGAGAATGCAGCAAAAACATTGTTAAAGACTGCTTACCCAAAACAAAAGAAAAAAACATTTGCAGGTGTACCCCTTGAAGACGTCGAAAGACTAGCAAAACAATTCAAAGTGAATATCACCGTGTATACGCTAGACGAGAATCAAGTAAGTGTGTCTTGTAGTGATTAAACAGAAGTAACAACATAAACGATGTAATCATTTGATATTGAAATGGAAATATGAGATGTGATCGATTTGTTATATGTGTTTCAGATAGCTACTTTGGTCAAGCGAACGCGCACAAAATTCGCCGCGACCTTGAAATTGAACCTGTACGAAAATCACTTTAGTTACATCAAAAACTTTGACCTTTATAGCAAATCATATATTTGTGGTACCTGTCAGAAGCTGTGGAAAAGTGAGAAAAAACTACATCGCCACGAAAACATATGTACTGTGGAAACGAAATACAAGTACCCAGGCGGTGTTTTTCATCTACCACCCACTATCTTTGAAGCGTTACGGGACGAAGGAATCGAAATAGAAGACGGTATTTACCCTTACAGAGCCACCTATGATTTTGAAAGTTATTTTGGAGAAGACAACCTACCCGTCAATTCACCCAAAGTCACCTGGGACCAAAACACGTACCGTTATCAGTGAGTGTATGCAGCAATGTACCTGATTATACAGAACCAAAATGCTTTGTAACGGAAGGAAACGCACAAACATTGATTGACAGGATGATGATGTATATACAGGAGATATCAAACGCCGCCTATTTACTGATGCTTGCTCAATACGAAGCTACCCTAACCCAGTTACAAGAGAAAATCGATGAAGCGTATCAACTGGACCCGGTCGTCAAGGGAGAACATCCATTGCAGAAATTACAGAAAAAATTCGACAACTATTTACATGTATTACCGTTAGTCGGATTCAACTCATCGAATTATGACCTCAACCTTGTGAAAATACCGTTGACAACTTACCTGCAAGAACATTCATCGATCAAGTATACCATCAAACGAAATAACTCATTCATGTGCATTGAAACGGACCATGTACGGTTTTTGGATATCACCAACTTTATTGCACCTGGATATACATACGACAAATACCTACGAGCCTTTCAATGTGAACAGAAAAAGGGATATTTCCCGTATGAATGGGTGACACCGATCGTTTGAAAAATACAGAATTACCACCCCATGCAGCTTTTTACAGTGCGTTTAAACAAGAAAACATTACAGCAGACCAATACGCTGAATGTCAAGAAGCGTGGGAAGCAGGTCATATGCAGACTTTAAAGACTTTTTGATATATTACAACAATTTAGATGTCGAACCGTTTCTGGAAGCCATAGAGAAACAGAGTCGTTTTTACAGTGAGAGAGGTATAGATATGTTGAAGGATGGAATATCAGTGCCCGGATTAACCATGCGATATTTATTTCAAGACTTGGAAGATTATTTTACCTTACCCGACGAAAAGAACAACGACATCTATTGGTTGATTAAAAATGGAATAGTGGGCGGACCCTCAATCATCTTTCATCGTTACCACGAAAAAGGAAAAACTTACATCAGGCGTGAACAGAACGGAAATGAATCGAAGTTGTGTGAAGGAATCGTAGGTTATGATGCGAATGCGCTTTATCTATGGGCATTGGCGCAAACACCCATGCCAGCCAACTTTCCGACCCGACGTCACGCGCCTGAGTTTAAACCAATTCAGACCCGAAAAGGCGGAATAGCGGATGAATGGTTGGCTTGGATAGCACACAGCTCACAAAATCAAATACAACAATCGTCTCTAAACAGAGGGGAAAAAAGAATTGGCGCCGGCGATTACCGTAGACGGGTGGTGTAAAGAAACGCAAACAGTATATCAGTTTCACGGATGTGTATGGCATGGCTGTCCGTGTCTGAAATTGACCCATAGCCCCATCAGTGGAAAACTAATGAGTGATTTATGTGCCGAAACAGAAAGAAATACCCAGTATTTGAGAGGATTAGGTTATGATGTCGTAGCTGTGTGGGAATGTGAATGGACGAAAAAAATACGAAAAACAGACCCTCAAGATCAAAGCGTTCACGTACAGTCGACCGCAACCCACTACGAACCGGTTTGAACGGAAAAACAGCTCATAGACAATATACGTGACGGAACCTTTTTTGGAATGGCTGAAGTAGATATACACGTACCAGAAACCCTTAAAGACTATTTCAGTGAAATGACCCCTATATTCAAAAACACTGAACTGACCCGAGATGAAAATCATCGGACCCTTTATGCGAGACTATGCTGAACAACGGGACATTATGAAAGTAAGTACACAAGGTGACAAGGGGCGTGGGATCATAATGTATTTTGTTGCGATCACTATGATGTCATAACGATTTTCATTATTTATTTTCAAATAGACGGAATGGCGGGACGTTGATAGGGAGCTACAAAGGTGTGAAAAATATTGCTTTTCTAGCCCACTACTACTGAAATGGTACTTGGAACATGGCCTGGTGA